>CM060252.1:14198379-14605542 GCA_030684275.1 Acipenser oxyrinchus oxyrinchus | reverse complement strand
TGAGGTGGTCACGGTCTGTTTGGCAAACGCACCGAGTGGCTCGCTTGCTAAACGTCAATGTGAACAACTGCAGGACTCGGTCCTTTTGCACAAAGGAAACAAACTATATAAGGTAACCTGAGTCAGAAATAAGGAGAGCAAAAAAACAAAAATGTCTTTGGGAACTACATTAGGGTTACAAGACATCCCATGAAAACTGGGATTGTCACAGTTTCATTCTTCATTTGTTGTCCCGGACAGAAGCGGTCAGCAAAATTGTTAATCGTCCCGGTTTTTTTTATTAACTACAAAACTGCATCAGTTTGCTCTACAAGTTAATAGCTGAGTAAGGTTGTGTTAACGTCATTCAAAAATAAAATAAACGATTATTTGTTTGTATACCATATTGTAATGACCCGGGTCTGCAATTATGCGCTACGAGGACTTGTTTTGCTGTTCAGACATGGAGAGTGTTGAACAGCAAGGGGCAGACGAATACTCCAGATTCAAAGAAGAGAGCTCGAGCTGGCAATGGTAAAAAAACGTAGAAGGGCTTGGTTCATTAGAGAAAGAGAGGAGCCAAAATAGTTTGTTCAATCCAGTAGTACACTTTAAAGAGGGGGCATCATTAACCAACAAGGTTTATTGTTTTGGAGGCGTGGGTCACGGCTGACAGTGACTAAATTAATACATGTAAATAATAAACCGTGAATTTGACAACTGTAATCTCTGTCTCCGTCTGTCTTCATTCTAACAAAACATTACACTGGTCCTCAGAAGTGGGATTATGGAGTGCACACCTGTGAGAGTGAAGTCAGAAGGGGACATTTTGCCACCGCTAAGTGTAGACTGTCTGCGGCAGAGACTGGAACAACTTGTCACTGAGCTGGAAATGGCAACCAAGTGATGTGTAAGAGCCGGGGCCCAAGACGGTACAAGGGGGAGGAGAGCCAGTGCTTCGCAAGACCAGATGAGACCAGAGAAGGTGACATCAGCACAACAGGGTGGGGCGCGGAAAGGCCTGGAAATGTAAACAATAACGGCAGCACCCATATGCCAACATCAAAACAACCTGGTAAGCCCATTTTGAAGATTTTTATGGGCAGCTTGACTGCAGTGCAGCATCTAGACAGCTAGTTAAGCCCCGAAATGGGCCCCGCGCAGATTGCAGGAGGGTAGAAGAGCTAGGCAGAGATGAACACGCGCAGTTTATTTTAGACGCTCTGTTTAAAAGTATTTTTTTTCCACAGTAAAACAGGTTTAAAAGGCACTGCATATCAACAGGACACTCAGTACTGCATCTCCAGCCCCGCCCCACCCCTTGTTCGCTATATTTTTTACATACCTCGTAATAGTAGTACATACCGATAAATCATCTCCTGATCACTCGTTTTATCACCAAACTCCTCAATAATGCGATCAAAGTCATTATTTTATTACTATAACATCTAAAAAAAGCTCTGTAAATGTCTGTGATGTTCTTTGAGTGCTGGATGCAGAAGCAGCTATCTTGTTTGTTTATGTCCGTGTTATCTATGTGGTGTCGGGTCTATCAGTATTCATGAGATACGCCCCTTTTTTTTCGGCTTCTCTCGGCTCCTATCGGTCTCACTTGGCCATTGAATGGTTTTCTTGGCCTTTTCTGGAGAAAAAACGACTAGAGACCTGTTTTTTGCGTCTTTTTGATGATGTCGGACAGGGTCCAACATTGGACTGGAAAGGGAAAATTACGATGTCGGACCAGGTCCGACATAGGACCGCAAAGGGTTAAGGCGATGCCTGCATCTGAAGGGTATACCATGGAGCTCCAGGTACCGGGCACTTTGGGGTCACCAAGACCCTGCGTCGGCTGCAGCAGGTGTTCTACTGGGGACCTGCAAGAGACCCACAGACGGTGCACGGCCCCTCCAGCAGTTTCCTGTCGGTGGGCCCATGGAGAGGGTTGGGGTCGATATCCGGGGATCATTCCTGCAGTGGCACAGAGGAAAGCAGTTCATGCTAGTTGCCATGGACTACTTCAAAAAGTGGCCCGAGGCGTACCCCCTGCCTGACCAAGAAGCTGAGACTGTGGTCAACCCCTTTTCAGTTGGTTTGGCGTCCCCCAGGAGATTCACAGTGACTGAGGTCGCAATTTCAAGTCCCAGGTGTTCACAGAGTTGAACATCCACAAGACCCGCACCACTCCACTCCCAGAGTGATGGTCTCGTGGAGTGGTTTAGCCATACTCTCGCAGTCCAACTCGTGATCAGCTCCGCCAGTTGCTAGCGCAACTGGGACACTCATCTGCCTCTGGTTCTGCTGGTCTGCCGGACAGCAGTACAAGATTCAACCTCCTGTACCTCTGCCTTGCTCATGTTGGGACGTGAGCTCCGGACTCCAGCTGAATTGACGTTTGGCCGGATGCCGGCTGCTTCAGTTGAGCCCCCAGGTCCTGAGTTAACTAGGAAGCTACAGGACGCTTTTACCAGGGACCAACTGATGGCTGCATGCAAAAGTAAACATCATGAACTATGACACCCAGGCACAGGGGAGACATTTTGAGGATGGGGAGCTTGTGTGGGTCTACAGTCCCCTGCAGAAGAGGGGCCGCTGGCTTGGGCCATGCCAGGTCCTGGAGAAGATCGGGGTGGAGAGGATGATGGATGGCCCTCCACCAAGACCGGCTGAACCCTTACAGAGGACAGGACCTGACAGAACCTGACCCAGCAGTTCCTGTCTCCCCCTTGCCTGACAATCGACTTTCCCCACTTGCTCCCCCTTTCATCCCTGTTTCTCCCCTACCAGGTGGTTCCAGTTCTACTAGGGCTGACAGTCTGCCAGACACGGCAAAAAAGTGTTCAAAAGCTCAAAGGATGGAACTTACAGCTGTCATGTGTCTCGTCTCTATATCAACTCCAAACTTCGTGGAATTATAAAACTGAACAGTCTCTGGGATCTTCTTTGCATCTTTCCCCGATGGCAATGGAAGGACGAAGCATGCTCAGCAAAATTACATTTTCTCTTGGTTTGCACTGGTAGACTGTGAACCGATTTCACTTGAAAACTGCATTGTTAACACAAATGAACAAAAGACACCAAAAAAAAACAAACTTTAGTTCACATCCAAACAAACTCGGTCCCTTTGCTCACAGATAAGTGTGAACAGCAAGCAAATTGATACATCAGAAGTGCCCAGATGGACCACACCCCAAAGCCCTTTGTGACAGCACAGACTGCCCCGACATGTCCGGGACTTTGTTGGTCCCCTCAGGGATGAGGGAACTTAAGGGGGGAGCTATTTAACATCGACAGTCTGCGAGGTTAACGTCACCAGACTCCCTGCTGCAGGGTATGGTTACTGGAGAGGGTTAAAAAGGCATGTCGTATGCAGACAGGCTAAAAGAACTCGATCTATTGAGTCTTGAACAAAGAAGACTACGTGGCGATCTGATTCAAGCATTCAAAATTCTAAAAGGTATTGACAATGTCGACCCAAGGGACTTTTTCGACCTGAAAAAAGAAACAAGGACCAGGGGTCACAAATAGAGATTAGATAAAGGGGCATTCCGAACAGAAAATAGGAGGCACTATTTTACACAGAGAATTGTGAGGTTCTGGAACCAACTCCCCAGTAATGTTGTTGAAGCTGACACCTTGAGATCCGTGAAGAAGCTGCTTGATGAGATGCTGGGATCAAAAAGCTTCTAACAACCAAACGAGCAAGATGGGCTGAATGGCCTCCTCTCATTTGTAAACTTTCTTATGTTCTTATGTTCTTATATTGGCTTGCCAGGGCATTCATTGCATTTTCTGCCTTTTCAGAGGAAGTAAAGGCACTCGTGACTGTTGACCCATGCAAGTGCGAGTCTCTCATGCAGTTCCAGAAGACAGTTCAGTCTGCCATACAGTCCCTGACCAGCAGACATATCCTTTCAATATATCTTTATTTATTCATAAATACGAGTCCAGCTAGAAACGCTGTAAGCAGACAATAGCAGACTATGAAAAGCCTTTTAGTTGTATTTAGTTGGTCCATCTGGATTAGAGGGAACTTCAACCCACTTTTGCTGCACAATGGTTTACAGATGTCCTAGGTTTGATGGTTGAAATCCTGGATGTTTATATGTCTTCCAATGTGTAGTGAAAGTTGGACCAGTGTGGTAACCACTCCTTTGTATTTTTTTCTGATGTAGTTTTTGCTAATCTTTTACTCCAGTCTTTACAAGTCTTATTTTGCACGTAGTCTTTAAATGCTGTGTGTATAAATGCGATTAAGTGTGTTTTTTCCATTTTGAATAACATTTTTCCTTAACAGCCTTTCACTAGAAGAAATGACAAAAAGGGTGCAACAATACGAACACAGACTGCGGCGCTTCTAGAGCGGAAAGAGCCAAGTGGTTTCCCAGGCATCAGCGGGAAGTTCAGTTTCATTGAGCTCACTAGCTCCTCCTGTCTGCACACAAAGTTTAGTCGCCTCATACTTTTGTGGTTGTATTCCATGAAACTGTCGCTAGCGATGCACCCATTTTATAACCATCCAAATACACCCATGCCATTTTATTTTTCACAGTAACAGTAAACATTACAATTGCAACAATTGCAATTGAAATGCATACCTCTGATTGCACTAGATATATGAAATCAAAAACAATACAAATAAGTCACGTGGTGTTTAAATATATTGGAATAAAGCTTAATAAAGGCTATTGCTATTCTATGTCAGATTCATATGACACTATGTAACATTCTGTCTACATAAATATTGTACATACATATGTGCAAAGCTCACCTGAATGATGTTTAAAAAAAAGGGGAGGGGGCCATCCACTGCCTGGGGATTGCGCTTAGATTTGGCACCAGTAATGAATTTGTAATGTTTTTTGTATCACTAAGGCAAGAATTTTATTTGTAAGCTTTGAGTAGTTTTTATTTAAATGTAAAATGAGAGTGTTGACAGATATGTGCAGTATACATTTAAATAATATTTTGAATACCTGTAAAAAATGTATGTGACAATAAACAGTTATTTGAAGTTTTTTTTCTGCTTCTTGTTTCAGTGAAATTTCAAGATTATCAGCAACAGTAGCTCTCTCTCTTCACTCCCTATACTCCTTGTTATCAGACTGAAAGCTGACTTTACATTTTAATAATCATTCAACTTAAAAAAAAAAATATACCACATAAACAGGTTGAAATTTATACTGAACACACAAGCATGTTAACACATCCTAAAAACATGTTCTCTGGACAGTAGGCCTACTACGTTTCAGTTGATACTTTTGAAGTGTGTTCAAATAGAAAATAAATAAATAAATAAAAATAATATATGTTCTCTTTATGATTTCATGATTTTTCCTCTTTCTTTCGGAACAAAATTGACAACATCTATTCTATGCTCTCCCACCACAAACCAAGTTTACTACTTGACCACCATCGGTTGCTCCTCCTGCCCTCTCCTCTCAGAGGTATAACAAGTCTTGGTATTGTCTCCTGAAGTCCCTGCATCTTAAATATAATTCCTGCAAATATAAAACTACTGTTAAGAACACAATTTTTTTTTCTCAGTGAGAGCATTTTATTGGTGGAATATACTGAAGTAATATAAGACAGAGGTTACTAAACGTAGAGATTCCGGAAATTCTAATCCAAGCTACCAATTTCAGATGGCATACAGTGACATGGGCCATATACACTGTGTATAGCCTATCACTTGAAAAAGTAACAGGACAAATTATGTATTAAATTCCAACAGAATGCAAAAGTTTTATGAGGGTAAATATAAAATGTACTGTTATTTAGTCATATGTGAGTATCTACCAGGTTCCATTCTCAGGCAGCTATAACCTGTGACAGTACATCTAAACCCAAGGTAAAAGCATTTCCAAGGTTTTTAGTAGAACCATTGTATAATCTCGTTCCATGCTAGGAGTAATTTATTATTATTTCATTTTGTTCTCATCTTTTCAGATTGCAATTCCCAATAACATAAATCTGAGATGTGTTTCATAGAACAAAGACCAGGGATTCATTGCATATAAATGAGGCCCTTAGAATAGATAGGATGTGCAGATGACATATGTAGGTACTGATGCATATCAGTAGGTTTCGAGAAAAGATCTGTTTTAATATATCCATGATCAAGTTTAACCAAGGTGTCTAAGAATTCAATTTCAGATTTTGTCCACCTTAAATCCACTGTAATTTTAGGGTTGATATTATTTGCTAATTTATGAAACTGTACAGGAGATTCTTCTCCATGTGTCTATATTCCAAATATGCCATCCACATATCTTATGTATTCTAATGGTTTCTTGTCTAGTTTACTGAATAACATTTCCTCCCATTTGCCCATATACGTGCTTGCAAAATGCATACCTAATTTTGAGCCTATTGCTGTGTCATCATCCTGTTTGTAACTTCTATTTCCAAATGTAAAATAACTATTTTCTAAAACGATAAAATATGTTTAAAAAAGTAAACGTCAAGAAATAATACAAATATTTGAATACAACTTTCTGTAGTATATTTATATTTAAGCAGCACGCGATGAGTTAATGTGAGAAGGTTGGTTTGATTTTCTGCAATGACGCCGTTATACTGTCTGAAGCGCAGTAAGGGTAGATCCAAAATAGGTTGTTTTGCATCTAAACAGACAATTATTCAGCTTAGCAACAGGCAGAAATGGAATCTAGACATATTAAGGAACAAAATGATGCCAAAAATCATTTACAGAATGCTAAGAGGGTTTATTCACACATTCAGTACTTGGTGAAAATAACTTCCTAACACTGTAATGGTCAATATAATGCTTGGATTGTGTTTAGCTGTTGCCGTATACAGGAAGTAGACAGGTCAGCGATTATCAAGTTAGCTGTTTGGGCGTGTCTGTTAGCTGGCTGTAAGGTTAAAACTAATGTCGGTTGTTTTGCTAATCAGTTGTCTCTAGCGACTGACCTGCTTGGATTGTCTTTAGCTGTTGCAGTAGACAGGAAGAAAATAGTGATTTTGGTAAGTACAATTGAAACCTTGTTGCTGATGTAACTACATTAGCTGGTTGAAGGAATTCATTTTCTAGTATTCAGAGCTGTGGTTGATTGAAGTGAATTTAGATAGCATGGAAACTAGACCAGCTCTAGACCTGTAGGACAGTATAAATTGACAGTGTCTTGGAACCCCAGCCGTTCTAAGCACCGGCTGTCTAAGGGCCACACGACTAAGGGCAGTCTGAGCTGTGGCAGTCAGAGCGAAGACCTTTTCCTTTTCCAAATCTATCACATTGACTACTAGAGGCCTCATTCCAACTCTTAACTTTAGCTATATTTAAGTAACATTATTAAGGTGGTGTTTTAATTAGGTGCTCTACTGTTGTGAATGTGGTTAAATTGAATAGAGGTTGATTTGCAATTTGATTGGTTTCCACACAGCTTTTTGTAGTTGTGTGATCCCATTGAAGAACATTGCAACTATTGTATTGCTTAAGTATTGTCTTTAGTGCAGTTTAGCAACTGTTAACCAGTTCCCTTGCAAAGTGAGGGTGCGAGGAGGCTGTTGGAGAAAATCAGAACCGAGCAGCGCTCTGGAAGACGCCAACTACTAGACAGGTCTGTACCCTCCCCCCACCGCTCCTGCTCCCACTACTACTGTACCTATCTGTCTCATCTGTCCTACTATGACTGTCTCTCACATCCCTGTTATTCTGTCCTCTCGTTCCTGTCCTCTGTCCTCCCTCCGCCGCTGCTCCCCTAACCCCTCTAACCTCATCCCATTGCCTCTCCCCCCCCCCCTCCCACTCTCTTCCCTCCTGCACTCTCTCTGGTGCCCTCTGGAACTGTCACTCTTCTGCTAACAAAGCTGATTTCATATCTGCCTTTGCCTCTCCTCTCACTCTCGATTTCCTTGCTCTCACTGAAACTTAGCTCTCTCCTGATAACACTATAACTCCTGCTGCCCTGTCCTCTCGTTATGTCCTGTCCCATATTCCATCTCACTGGACAGGGGAGGTGGGACTGGTCTCTCTTCTCTCTCCCTCCTTACTCGCATTACCCTGTCAACTCCTGCTAATTGTACTGTACCGCCCCCCTGGACCTCTCGCTCCTGATGAACTCTACTGTCTCCTCTCTTCTCTCCCCTCTCTGTCTACCCCAACAGTCCTGTTGGGTGATTTCAATATCCATCTCTCCAACCCCACCAACTCTGCTGGATTCCTTCCTCTCCTTCACTCCTTCAACTTCTCCCTCTCCCCATCCCCTCCTACCCACAAAGCTGGCCGTCAACTGGACCTCACTTTCTCCAGGGCCTGCTGCCCCTCCACCCTCTTTATTACCCCTCTGGACCTCTGTGATCACTATTTCATCTCTTTTTCTCTGTCTCTCCCCTCTCCCTACTCCACCTACCCCCACTGTCACCACCCACCATAACCTCTGCTTTCTCCCGCCCTCTGTCCTTGCCTCCACCTCTCTCTCTCTCTCACTTCCCTCCTATTGACTCCTCCCAACTCTCTATAGACTCTGCTACCTCCACCCTCTTCTCCTCCCTCATCTCCTCCCTCGACTCCCTCTATCCCCTCACCTTTCGACCTGTCCACCCCTCCCCTCCCCAACCCTGGCTCTCCTTAGTGCTCTGCACGGCAAGAACAGAAATGCGCTCTGCTGAAAATAAATGGAAGAGAACCAAACTCCCTGCTGCCCTAGACCTCTACTATTCCCTCCTTTCCTCCTTCTCCTCTACTCTCTCCTCTGTAAATGCTCCTATTTCCAATCTGTTATCCAATCCTCTACTAACAACCCCGTAAACTATTCTCTACCTTCTCCCTCCTCAATCCCCCCCTCCTCCTTCCTACTCTTTGACGACTTTGCCTCTTCTCCTCTAAAATCCACAAACTCTTTAACACCTCTCCCTCCCTCCACCCCCTCCCGCTCCAACCCCAACACCCTCTGTCTCCCCTACTAACTCACCCTCCTTCTCTTCCTTCTCTTCCCTCTCAGACACTAACCCACCACGTGTGCCCTGAACCCCCTCCTCACTCACCTCTTTCAAGCTGCTGCTCCTGCTCCCCTTCATCTCAACACCTCTCTCCTCTCTGGCCTCTTTCCCTCTGCCTTCAAATAAGCCTATATTGTCCCCCTCCTCAAAAAACCTTCCCACCTCCCTCCAGAACTACTGTCCTGTCTCCCTCTTACCCTTCCTCTCTAAAACGCTCAATCAGGCAGTACACTGCCAGCTCTCTGCTTTCCTGTGTAACCACTCTCTGCTCGACCCTCTCCAATCTGGTTTCCACTCTGCTCACTCCACTGAAACTGCTCTCCTGTCTGTCACTAACTCACTAAGCTCTGCCCGTGCTGCCTCTCTCTCCTCTGTCCTAATTTTCCTTGATCTCTCCGCTGCCTTCAACACTGTCGATCACACTATTCTCCTATCCTCTCTTGCTGACCTGGGAATCTTCGGCACTGCTATGGCCTGGTTCTCCTCCTACCTCTCTGACCGCACCTACCAGGTAAACTGGCGCGGTTCAACCTCCACACCTCACCCTCTCAACAGGAGTCCCCCAAGGATCAGTCTTGGGTCCTCACCTGTTCTCTTTCTACACCTGCTCCCTGGGCCCCCTCATCACATCCTATGGTTTCTCATACCACTTCTATGCTGATGATCCTCAGATCTTCCTTTCCTTCCCCCCCTCTGACCCCACCATTTCCTAATGTATCTCTACCTGTCTGTCTGCTATCTCCTCCTGAATGCAATTGCATTACCTCAAACTCAACCTCTCTAAATCTGACCTCCTTTTCTTCCCCTCCTCATCTTCCCCCTCCTCTGATCTCTCTCTCCATTCCTCTGGAATCTACCACACTCTCTCCCTCCTCCTCAGCCAAGAATCTCGGAGTAACCCTGGACCCCTGACTCTCCTACAACCGAGCACATCTCCACTCTAGCACGCACCTGCCGTTTCTTCCTGAGCAACATACGAAGAATCTGACCCTTCCTCACCAACTACTCCATGCAACTCCTCGTACAGGCCCTGGTACTCTCCCGCCTAGACTACTGCAACTCCCTCCTGGCCGGCCTCCCTGCGTCCACCACCCATACGCTCCAGCTCATCCAGAACTCCGCTGCTCGTCTGGTGTTCTCTCTGCCTTGCTTCTCCCACACTACTGCTCCGCTCACTCCACTGGCTCCCGATCACCGCTCGCATCCAGTTCAAGACTCTCGTACTCACCTACCGATGCCTTGACCAGACTGCACCCAGTTACCTCCAGACCCTCATCTCTCCCTACACCGCCACTGAACTCTCCTCTACGCCCGGCACTAGAGACTGGCTGTTCCTCCTCTCCTCCCCTGCCTCCAGAGCCCGCTCCTTCTCCACCCTTGCGTCGCAGAGGTGGAATGACCTTCCTATGGATGTTAGGACTGCCCAGTCCCTGACCACCTTCCGGTGCCTCCTCAAGACACACCTCTTCAGACAACACCTGTAAAACTCAACTCTCCCTCTGGACAATATAGCACTCTGCCTTTAATGCACTTTAACTTGCACTTATCTGCTCCCTATTTTACTGTATTTAATCCTGCACTTAACCCAATATGTAATACTTTGTATTTCACTTGCACTCGTATCTAACCCTGATGTATCTATCAACATTTATCTGCTCTTGAACTGCCCCGATATCAAATTATACTGTTTTGTATTTGCTCTTATTAGGACTGAAGTCACTGTATTTTGTATCTTGCTCTTAATTGTACTGTACTTCTTGATATGTATTTTTTGTATACAAATGTAAGTCACCCTGGGTAAGGGCGTCTGCTAAGAAATAAATAATAATAATAATTATTATTTGTTTATTTAGCAGACGCCTTTATCCAAGGCGACTTACAGGGACTAGGGTGTGTGAACTATGCATCAGCTGCCGAGTTACTTACAATTACATCTCACCTGAAAGACAGAGCACAAGGAGGTTAAGTGACTTGCTCAGGGTCACACAATGAGTCAGTGGCTGAGATGAGATTTGAACCAGGGACCTCCTGGTTACAAGCCCTTTTCTTAAACCACTGGACCACACAGCCGCATCATCATCATCATCATCATCATCATCATCATCATCATCATCATCATCATCATCATCATCATCATCATCATCATCATCATCATCATCATCATCATCATCATCATCATAATAATAATAATAATTCAGACTCCATCATACACAGACTGTTCAGTAATTGCTGCATCATTCCTCAGGCAATGTCCTGATTATAAATATGGGTTTAAAACCCTAACAAGTTAATAAAAAGTAAAAAAAAAAATCGATTTACTAAATAAAAACTAAATGTTTTTCTCTTTATATGTATGTCATCCTTGTTCTTTATTTTAAAAAAATGTTCGGTACTTCTTAGAACGTCTTTACTCCAAGGTAAATCTGGGTTTTAAGGGTTTAAGGGTTTTTTTTTATTTAAAGAAAACAATGGTCAAAATCGTTTTCAAATAGCGAAAGTGCCCTCTCGATAATGGCTTGACCTTGACTTTCGTTAGCACCCTCACCTTCGGCTCGGGACGCATAACTCCCGTCACGGTCAACTATCACACGGCCACCATCGACAGGCACTATCGCTTAAATAATGCACTTGATCTTGATTGAACACAGACCAGACTATTTTGTAACTCATTTTGCTCTTTCAAGGACTTTTTTACTTCTACCCATTTAAGAGTAAGTAGCAGGGTTCCGAAAAATATATGTTTATATATATATATATATATATATATATATATATATATATATATATATATATATATATATATATACATGACAGCCTGTTAGTATCCACATTGTAAACATTTCTTTTATACATATTTTAGTAACATAAAACATGGATATAGGTTTCCCAAGTGATTAATCATGTTTTACTTGGTTTGATACATTGGGGAGGTTACTGCATATCCCCGGACTGCATTCATTCATTAATACAGTTTTAATACAAAGTGCTTTGTGTGTTTTTTTTTCTCCCAGTTTTTCAAGGCACAAGTGATCTTATGTAATGCCCACTAAAGCAGGCAGATCATAATTTATCTTTGGAAAGCAAGACATTTAATACTTTTGCCATCATACCCCGTCAGGGTTAGCAGTGTTTGTATTCTCTGACTCCAAATTAACGTTGCAGTCTCCCTGGCTTAAATTGTAACAATCAGACCTTTCATCAACCTATAGCAAACACAGCCAAGACGGAACATCACTCTGTTTTATAGACATCCTGCAAAATTCCTTTTCAGTATGGTACGCCAGGGTCTACGTTGTAGGAGAAATGTGTCTCGTTGCATAGTGCTGGAAGTGAAATTCTGCTATATATTTCAAGGCTTCTAATGGAACTTTTCAAAGACTAGCCTGTTTGCTCTTGTAGAAGCGTATTTGTATGAGTTTGAATAATAAATATATACCTTCCTAAATCACTCCCCAAAAGGGTTTAATCTGGTCATAACTTTGCTAGATTAGAGATGTGAATTACTTTCCATTGTCATTTGGATTAAATTATCTTCACCGTAAACAGTAATTGCAAATACATAGTAAATGTCATTGTTCCACAATTATAAATCATAATAATATATTTATTTTTATATAGCACATTTCATAGTGGACCACCCTCACAAAGTGCTTTACAGAGGTAGGCTGTGAACTGTGCATTATATGCAGAGTCACTTACAATAAGACATTGATTTAATATCTCATCCACAGGATGGAGCACAAGGGGATTAAGTGACTTGCTCAGCATCACACAGTGAGCCAGTCAGTGGAAGAGGTGGGATTTGAACTAATGACCTCCTAGTTACAAGCCCTGGACTTTAATCACTGCCTCCTGTCATAATTTGCATGTTAAAGTGTTTGATAATAGAAAGGAACTGTGAATTAAATTTGAAAACGCAGTATTTTAACAGCACAGAAAACATTTTTCTGCACTATGTTTGCACAAGCGCCAAGAACATTAAGTTTGTTGTGTGCTTTTGTGGACTTTATTCAAACTACTTGTTTTTATTGCAGATCCACTGTTTGTGACAATGACCAAGACCCATGTGATTGCGGCCTCCAAAGAAGCCTTCTATACTTGGCAGTACCGGGTGGCAAAGAAACTAACAGCAATGGAGATCAATCAGGTTTCAAGGACAAGAAAAGAAGGCAGAGGTTATTAAAATATTTGCTTTTAAAAAGGAAATAGCCCTACTATTGCTTATTACTAGTCTGACTCAATTCTGGCTGGTTATAGTTGTTGAGGTACTGAAGTAAGACTGAATCCATACAATCCCTGGGCTTATTGAACCTGTCTCAATAAGCCCAGCACCTTATTATATCCTAAAACAAAACTAAATACAAAATGTTTCAGTTCTACTAAGTTATTTAGTGAGCCATCAGCGCTTCTTAAAACTAATAAACATGAAAGATGCAATTTTCCATCTGTCACATCTGTGTGAAGTGTTATACTGAAACACTTAGATCACTGTTTTGACAACATCCAGACAGTCAAAAATGAAGAACATGCTGGTACTGAATTGGCTCAGAACTCTTTGTTCTGCCAAAGATATCTGTCCCCTTGCCCATTAAAAATTACATTTATTTGTCCAGTACTTGGTGGTGGGTAGTGTATGTATATGTGTATCTAACTTGAGATGATGCAGAAATTATTCTCATGTCTATGTTTAGAAGATAAACAAAACTTCAAATGCATAACAAGTACACTTTTTTTCTGTCCTTACCAACTTTTTAGCTTGCACTGCCTGATTGTGAATCAAATATGTTAATTAAATATGCATGTATTTTATCCTAGGCTATGAGAGATTGCTGCTTCAGAGCCACTGACAAGACTATGATAGTGGTATGTATTAAACAGTGTTTATTGAATTGTGTAGCAGTGTAAAGGACTCAATGCAATGTGGATATTCAAATGTATGCACTTTATGCATCAGGCCTCTACAGTCTTCTCTGTTAGTTTTTATATATGCTTAATAACTGATAACTGATAACTCGATACAACCCTACACCTTCACTATACTAAAACTAATGTGTTTGATTCATCTTGTCTGATGGCCGTGAATCAGGCAGTTATGAAAGTACAATAAGATCAAATTTAAGTAAGAGCAAAATAAAGAATACAGAATACAGTAAGGTATAAGTAAAAGCAAATTTGACAAGAGCAGTTATAACTTACAGTAAAAAATGATTTCCCAATAAGAGCAAATACAAAAAACGTGTTACCTGTAAGAGTAAAATCAGATACAGATATAGTTAGGAGCAGTAGTTGAGGCATGGTATGGAGCAGTTCAGTGCAAGTACAAACTGATGCAAGAACTGGTACAATTGGGTGCCATATAGTCTAGTATAGTCAAGAGCTGAGGTTTACATATGCTGTCTGAACAGGTGTGTCTTGAGGAGGTGCCAGAAGGTGGTCAGGGGACTGAGCAGTCCTGATATCCGTGGGTAGGTCGTTCCACCACTGAGGGGCAAGGGTGGAGAAGGAGCGGGCTCTGGAGGCAGGGGAGTGGAGGGGGGTACAGCTAATCTGCCAGAGGTGCAGGAGCAGAGGGGGCGAGAGGGGATGTAGGGAGAAATGATAGTCTGTAGATAGGAGGGAGCAGAAAGGTCAAGACAGCAATAGGCAAGTACAAGATTGGCTCAGTGCATTCAACAGTTGGTGAGCTGCTGAAGTTTGAGCGCAAAGATGCTTGGGATACAAAGTGGGCCAATGATAATCCAGATCACTTTGCAAATGATGGAGAAGAACAGAATGTTTGTCTTTAGAAACTTGGAGGTAAGATATTTCAAATAACTTACAAGTGTGTATATATATATATATATATATATATATATATATATATATATATATATATATATATATATATATATATATATATATATATATTTCTATGAAATCATTAAATTAAATACTGTATAAATTCCTCTGGATCTGCTCTGTAGTAGATGTCTGTTCAGAGCAAGGAGACAAGAGCTTGATTGAAAACCATGAATTAAATTGTTGGTTGTCAGCAGAAGAGTACTATTACCTTACCTACTCATTGAACTTGGTTTTGTCAATTTTTGGGTGAATTTCTTTTAACTTGCAATTAAAAGGCCAATTACAGTTAACAATATTCCGTTTCAAATGCGTAAGATGATATTGGAGAAGATTACGTAACATGGTAAGATTTAACATGTGAAACACAAACTTACTTAAAAATCACAACTAACTGCTTGGTTACGGTCTTTTTAAGTTTACTTCCTAAGAAAGCCACTTTTGGCTAATTTGCATGTCATG
The DNA here is from genome assembly GCA_030684275.1 of Acipenser oxyrinchus oxyrinchus. NCBI lineage: Eukaryota > Metazoa > Chordata > Actinopteri > Acipenseriformes > Acipenseridae > Acipenser > Acipenser oxyrinchus. The sequence goes on along the minus strand of CM060252.1, from coordinate 14,590,302 downwards.
TAACTCAAAGGAGAAGCACACTCTTAACCACTTATATGTTTCTGTAACAATCTTATAGATTACTTGTGAAAAAATTATAGATTCAAATTTTTCAGATTTTAATGTATACTTTGCAATTGGCAGACATGACATTTCAGTGTAAATTTGATATTGTCTTTCATATAATTTGTAAGAAGTTTGTATTACCACTCCAGTAAGAAAACATGCAGGTACAATTTACTACATATGTGATCTAATACGTAAACTCACAAGAGAAAAGAATGATGTAAAAACCTCTGTGATTTTATATTTGAGAAAGGAAACCTAATAAAAAGTAACTTCTTTTGGACAAAATCAAATGAAGCCAGACTGACAGCAGGGTTGCTTGAAGGCTGTTCAGCGCCCCCTGTGCTATTGTCAAGGACATGTATTGCCTTATTTTGGAACTGCTGAAATGATTGATGCTGGCAAGCAGCCCCTGCGTGGACTTGCACTGCCTGTGTCAATTCTCACAGCAGAAGGGGGAATTTGGGACTCTTTCAGATTCTGTCTGAGACGTCCCTTTGGTGCCATGTACGCCACAAGAGAAGGCTAGACTGTCTGAAGAGGCAAAAATAAATGAACGCCATTTTCAGAAGATCAGCAGATAAAATTAATGATTGAAAAAAAGAAATGAACCATTAGTAGAGACTTTTAATTTTATGACTAAAAAGCAATGACTTTAAGTTATTACTCTAGTTATTATGTTCCAGTATTTTACATGTTGATATTAAGTTACATAATTGTACAGCATGGGCAAAGTTTTGCTTCACCTAGAATTTTAGGATTGAGACATCATAAAAATAACAATATACAGTAATTTAGATCTTTTATTTTACATCATGTAATCAAAGAAACTACAAAATTATATCGCAAAAATCTATCGGAAGCCATACTAGTAGTACAGTATTTCATGATAGATTTCGAAATGTCACATTTAAAATGTTTCAGTTTTCGTCAAGTATATGGAAAACTATAAAGCAATCAGTATGTAATTCAATATATTAATGTAACATTATTCAGCAGGTTTAATTTGCCTTTATGAAGAAAAATCTCTTAATTAAATTGGGTGATGCAAAACTTTTGGCCATAGCTGTATATTTTGTTATTAATTTGATTGTTCTGTTTAGAATTGGCCTCTTATTGGGTAAGGCCCAATGTTGCCTTTGACAGGACTAGTCCATTGTTTTGTTTTAATAGATCATTTTGTAATACAGTACATTCATGGTTATTGTTGCCAGTTCATACTATTCTACACCTTTATAAAAAAAAAATGTCGCATTGAACTACTTCCCACAGCTTTGATGAATGGAAACATCAGGAAATAAAGGATTTCTGGGAACAAAACATTTATTATAATAGGTTGGAGGTGGATCAAAGGTCATAAAGTTCAGTGCTTCTGATCTGTCAATGAACTTCAGTTTCTCTATTAACTCTGTGTGAAACGTTCACTAACATTGCATAAATAGTACCAGACAGTCAATGGTAAACAGCAATGCCATTCCATTTGTGCAGCTTTGAATTGTGAAATGTACAGCATATACAGTGGTTTGCAGAAGTATCCCCCCCCCTGCAAAGTTTTCACATTTTGTTGTCACCTGAGCGTACTCCACGACGCTTTCAAATTAGACTGTACATGTAGAATCTACACAAACTTCTCCACATTGATAAAGTTAAAAAATGCATATAGAATATAAATAAATAAGATTTACAGGGAAAAACAGATTAATCTCAGTTGCATAAATATTCAACTACTGCAGCCCTAAATCAGCTCAAGTGCAAATGATTTGTTTGAAAGGTCACAAAATTAGTGAAATGGTTTCAGCCTGTGTGTGCACTCAAAGTGGTTTAACTTGTAGATAAATTCCCTCAGGTAGATAAAGACTTTCAAGCTGCAACTCACATAGTTATCCAACAAAGCAACCATGAAGACCAAGGAGCTTTCGAAATCAGGGATAAAGTGGTAGAGAGGCACTGAGTAGGAGAAGGGTACAAGAAAATTTCAAAGGCGTTGATTATCCATCTCAGCACAGTGAAGTCCATCATTAAGAAGTGGAAGATGGATCATACCACCCAGACACTACCCAGATCAGGTTGCCCTCCCAAACTGAGCAGCCGGGCAAGCAGGAAACTGGTTCGGGATGTCACTCTGAAGCCAACAATGACCTTGAGAGATCTGCAAAGTTCTGTGTCTGAGATGGGAGTCAGTGTTCACACTTCAAATATAAGCCGGTCCCTACACAAAGCTAGCCTGTATGGACGGGTGGCAAGAAAGAAGCCATTACTCAAAAAGTTTCATCTTAAAGCACGTATGGAATTTGCGAAAAAGCATGTAGATGATACTGCAGACATGTGGAAAAAGGTTTTGTGGTCAGATGAGACAAAAATTGAACTTTTTGGTCTAAATTCCAAGCTTTACGTCTGCGCAAGCCCAACACTGCACATCACCCAAAGAACACCATCCCTATTGTGAAGCATGGTGGTGGCAGCATCATGTTATGAGGATGTTTCTCATTGGCAGCGACTGGGTCACTTGTCAGGATAGAAGGGAAAATGAATGAAGCAAAGTACAGAGAAGTCCTTGAGGAAAACCTGCTGCCCTCTGCAAGAAAGCTGAAACAGGGACGGAAGTTCACCTTTCAGCATGACAACGACCCAAAGCACACAGCCAAAGCTACACTGGAGTGGCTAAGGAACAACAAGGTCAATGTCCTTGAGTGGCCCAGTCAGAGCTCTGACCTAAATCCAATTGAAACTTTGTGGCAAGACTTGTCCATCAACGCTCCCCAAGGAACTTGGCAGAGCTTGAACAGTTTTGTAAAGAAGAATGGTCAAATATTGCCAAATCTAGGTGTGCAAAGTTGGTAGAGACCTATCCCAACAGACTCACAACTGTAATTGCTGCCAAAGGTGCTTCCACCAAGTATTAACTCAGAGGGGTGGAGACTTATCCAATTATTATCTTTCAGTTTTGTATTTTTAATATATAACTTTTTTCCCCTTAACAGTGTGGAGTGTGGTGTGTAGATAAGTGGAAAAAAATCATGAAAAAATCAAATGCATGAAACTCTGAGGCACTGACCCAACAAAATGTGAAAGAAGTTCAAGGGGTGTAGACTATATATATATATATATATATATATATATATATATATATATATATATATATATATATATATATATATATATATATATAAAGAACTGTCTCAGTTAAATATCGGTCACAATCATTCATCTTGTGCAGCTGAACAAAACTTATATTTCTTGTTGATTTGCGATCCGCTAACTCAGAGACACACTTGGTCACACACTCTGTCGATTTAAAATATATTTTATTGAACAGACATTATTTTCAAAACAAAGAAAACAAAAAAGCAAACAAAAAAACAAACAAACAAACAAAAAAAACACGTTTTGACACAATGTGTCTTCGTCAGGTAGTTAATTATTTAAGGGAACCACCCTAGCTTATAGCTATGATTCAATCATTCAATTAACTGCGCTTACCTATATATCAATTAATTCACACTAAACATAACATCACTATTCGCACATGATTAAGACTATATTAGTTAACATATATACACCAATAGTATAATGATCATATTTAAGTTAGAAATTGACATCCAATGTTTAAGATCTAATTAAATAATTCTTAGTCAATCGAAATGGTATAAATGAAATATCTCAATTACATACATCTATTAAGAATAAATCACTAAGCATAAAAACAGATCATAATTAATTTTCAATTTATCGCATTAGCTTCTCATTTTGATTTATCTTACAAAATAATTCAATCAACAGTGGAAGCAACCGAAGTATATTCATTGACAATCACAATTTGTTATAATTAATGGTTACACAGTATCAATTAAAGACAAGAACTCCAATCAAAACATTCATTGAGACCATCTGGTTCCATAGTTCTAAGAGTGAATGGTGGGTCTGCAGAGTGAAAAGAAGCGGTCGGCTGACAGGACAAATGCTTTGGAGGACAGATGCCATACTGGAAAGAGCTAAAATTATTGGCTGGACAACAGAAGGTTAGTTTGGATTTCTGAGAACTGAACATTAAATTACACTAGTTTTCTCTATGTTACCTAAAGTCCATAAAACCTCTTGTAAAACCTATAATAAGGAAATAATTCAATTTCTTTTTTTCAGCAATTGATTTTACACCATTTTCTCCCAATTTGAAATATCCAATTGTATTTTTAGGCTCAGCTCACTGCTACCACCCCTGTACTGACTGTCCTTCGAAGCGTGTGTCATCAGCCGACCGCTTCTTTTCACTCTGCAGGCCCACCATGCAGCCAACCCAGAGCTACAGCGTTGGAGGACAACGCAGCTCTGGGCAGCTTACAGGCAAGCCCGCAAGCGTCCAGCCAGTCTACAGGGGTGGCTGGTGCGTGGTGAACCGAGGACACCCTGGCCGACCTAAGCCCTCCCACCTCGGCGGCGCCGCCAGTGTGCACCGCCCCCTGGGAGCTCCCGTCCATGCTTGGCAGTGGAATAGCCTGGACTCGAACCGACGACCTTCAGGCTATAGGGTGCATCCTGCAGTCCACACGGAGTGCCTTTACCGGATGCGCCACTCGGGAGCCCAAATAATTCAATTTCTGAACCCTTAAGTCAGTTTATTGATTACTTTATCAAAAACATTGTAAAACAGTTACCATCTTTTTTATCTGACACCAGGGATGTAATTAAATTATTGGCACCATTTTCAGTTCCTAGTAATGCTATACATGTTACGTTTGATGTTGAAAGTTTGTATTCCAATATACCCCACGGGGTTTGGGGTGAACTAGAGGCTTTATCATTTTTTCTCTTAAAAGAAGAAAATATACACATTAACTTCCTATTGAAATAAACCAAATTTGTTCTGACAACAAATTATTTCTTGTTTAAAAACAAATATTATTTGCAAATTATGGGCACAGCAATGGGTTCGTCCTTTATTCCTGTTTAATGATTATATAAATAATACCAATCCTAAATTAACATTTACAATGGAACATAGCTAATCCAAAATACATTTTTAAATTTACTTATACCCCCAAAAATAGCAATGGTTTTCCCCAGGGATACTATAATTTATTGTCCACACAGTAAGTATTCAGGTAAGTAAAAAGTATAGTGCAGTCCCACCAGAGGATTCCAAAATGTCCCACACTGTTTAGGAGGTGGATTAATTATGTCCTCAATACCATTATTATTATTTATTTCTTAGCAGACACCCTTATCCAGGGCGACATACAATTGTTACAAGATATGACATTATTTTTTTACATACAATTACCCCTTTATACAGTTGGGTTTTTACTGGAGCAATCTAGGTAAAGTACCTTGCTCAAGGGTACAGCAGCAATGTCCCCCACCTGGGATTGAACCCACGACCCTCCGGTCAAGAGTCCAGAGCCCTAACCACTACTTCACACTGCTGTGTCATCTGACCTTCAATGGCCGCAAAGTGTCTCGTTCCTCACAGGACAAAAGGCAATTATTCTCCAAAGTGGTCTTCTCCATAATACAGGCACTTTAATTTGTCCACGAAAGTCGAACTGGTTCCTTGCCAATACTTTGCATCCAGATCCCACGCCTGCCCCCAGGGGCTGCTTCCTCCTTCCCTCTGTGACGTCGATCCTGGAAAAACAGTGAAAACAATCCCTTCTTACTATCCGCTCTCCCCTCCCTGTCTCATTCTCTGAGCAGGGCTAATTCACACACCCCGCATTCGGCCCCTCCCTACAAGAGCATCTTCTGACCCGGCCACTGATACTGACACTAGAATGACCAAGGTGGTCATTTTGACCGTTTTTGGAATTTAAATTTAAATTGCGGTGCCTGTGTTTAAGATAGAGCTGTGCTTTCCTGACTTTTCCTAAATATATGCAAAAATTAGGGAAATAAAATACTGTCATACCTATTCCAACCAGGAGTAGTCAAATTGGCTGATACATATAAAACATATTATAACAATGAAATGTTGCTTTATTATTTGTATTTATCAGTCAGGACTTGCTGCCATGTATTGAAGTTTGATTATATCAGTCTGCATTCCTCAAGTGAGCGATCTTCTGACATTTCTGTTGTTTCAATGAGCCTCCTGATAGCCCATCAATCAGCCTTGACAGCTCACGGCACCCAGCTGTCTGTCTGATAGTCTATCACCTGTGTGAGCCTCTACTTTTCTCCTCTGATCTAGGTTTTAGATGCACTCGCCCGAAAGTCACCCGTTTTTCTAAGAAATTCATTGTTACCCCAATACACATTGAAAATGGATCGCGGAAGATGCATGACAGCAAAGCAGTATTTGGAATTACTGCAAAGTTTACCAAACAATGATTCTGATGCAGCAGAGACGGAAAATGACGAATCTGGCTCTGAAACAGACTGGGTTTGCGAAGATGAATCTTCCAACAGCAGTGACAGTGAGGAGAATGCAGTGAAGTGCCAGGACTGAGTGCATGAAGAGGGTGCAGGAGATCCCGTGGGAGAAGAAGCAATCCTGTGGCAGCCCCTGCAAGGATGCCAGTCACTTCACCTGCATCAGCCCTGCACCTGATCCAGCCGATACTTCACCTGAAGCAGCCGCTTCTCCAGCGGTATAGGAGTCTGTGTGGTCCAGTGGTAAAGAAAAGGGCTTGTAACCAGGAGGTCCCCGGTTCAAATGCCACCTCAGTCACTGACTCATTGTGTGATCCTGAGCAAGTCACTTAACCTCCTTGTGCTCTGTCTTTCGGATGAGACGTAGTTGTAAGTGACTCTGCAGCTGATGCATAGTTCACACACCCTAGTCTCTGTAAGTTGCCTTGGATAAAGGCGTCTGCTAAATAAACAAATAATAATAGTACCAGCACCACCTGGCACTCAAGAGGCTGGTAATGATGGCACTGTTTGGAACATTATAAATCCCGGGGTTGAAGCTGCAGGTAGAAGGGGTGAATGTAATATTTTGAGGGAATTTCCAGGGCCCACTGAATACGCAAAATGCAATGATTTTATTTATATATTATATTTATTTATTTATCAGGGACACATACAATTATAACAAGTGTCACTTACATGACACAAGATGCATTGCATTTTCAATTCAGTCAGTAGGCTAATTTTGATTGACAGTCCCCGGGTGGACATGAAGACATTACACACTATTGTTATGCATATGTATTTATAATGTGAATCTGCATCGGCCATGCAAAACTCACCTGTCTACAGATTAAAAGGTGACAATTTGTTTTTAATCGAAAGGAATTTGAATTGTGTGATTTAAAAGTTTAACTGGCTTTCACAGAAATGTATAATTTCTAGAAATTTCTCAAAAACAAACTTTTGTAGCAAAAGTTTTGCTTTTGTGGAAGAGAAAAAAAAGTTACAAGAAAAAGATGTCTACAATTATTTATGTCAGCATTTTGTTTTGCAAAACTCAAAAAATTCTAATTAAAAAATATTCATACCCTGACAAAGAAAATGAAATTAATAGCTAGTTGAGGCACCTTTAGCAATAATAACCTCTTTTAAACAATTAGGTTATTTGTCAGTGAGCTTTTGGCATGATTCTTTTGTGATTTTTTTCAATGCAAAATTGTTCCAGTTCATTCACATTCCGTGTACTTTTCTTTTGCACAGCCTTCTTCAACTCATACCAAAGATTCTCAACCAGATTTAGGATCGGGTCTTCGACTAGGACATTCCAAAACTTTGATTTTGTTCTTCGTTAACAATTGTGAAGTATATTTTGATGTGTGCTTTGGATCGTTGTCATGTTGGAACGTCCAGTTGCGCTTTAAACCAAGTTTTGTAGTGGAGGATTTCAGATGATTGGCTAATATTTTTTGGTATGCTATGGAATCCATTTTACCATGTACTGGAACTAAATTTCCCCTTTTCTTAAGAGTGGCTTTTTCCTTGGCCTGCGACCATTGAGACCTTCACCATGCAATACTCGACCTATGGTTAAAATGGAAACCCCAGTCCCACTTGCAGCCAATTCACTTTGAATGTCTTTGGCAGTCAATCTTGTATTGTTATTAACCTTCCTCACAATTCTTCTACTTGTTCTTAGTAAAAGAACCTCCTTTCTTCCAGACCGAGGGAGCATTGTGACAGTACCATGAGTCTTGTACTTCTGATAATAGAAACAATGGTTGAAATTGGGATACTCAAATGCTTGGAAATCTTCTTGTATCCTTCTGCAGCTTTGACAATAAATAATGTTCTGCCTAAGGTCTTGAAATAGCTCTTTAGTTTTTCCCATATTGACTTTCGTAAATAACTAAGGCCCTGTGAAAATCGCGATTTCACGGGCTGCGCGGAAATTGTGGAATTAGCCCAATACTGCAATATTTACAATATTATTCTTAAGAAATAAAAATAATTTCATAATTATTTGTATTTCATACAAAAAAAATCACATTAACGATTTTCACAGGGCCTTAGTAATAACAGCAGTCATCCTATGCCTAACCCTTTTATACTCTCCAAGAACATTCACCTACAATTCAGCATTTTCTAGACCTTTCTAGAATTAGGTTCTGCATTATCATATTGATATTTCTAGCACCTTGTAGACAATACTATCATAGCATCAAAGGGTATGGATACTTTTGAATTTGCATTTTTTTGAGTTTTGCAAAACAATTGCTGAAATAAATAATTTTTGACATCTATGTCTTGTAACACTTTTTCCTCATTAACAAAAGCAAACCTTTTGCTACAAAAGATTTTTCCTAAAATTCTTTGTTTTTGAGAAATTTCTAAAAATTATACATTTCCATTAGGGTATGTAAACTTTAGACTACAACTACATATATATACACACACACACACACACACACACACATATATATATATATATATATATATATATATATATATATATATATATATATATATATATAGAGAGAGAGAGAGATTTACATTAAGGCAGCATTTGGTGGAGAGTATGTGTTTTAAGTTTGAACACCTTACATTTCATACTAGTTTTTTTTAACCTTTGGATCAAGAAATACAAGTTTTACTCATGTAAATGTTGTTTTGTATATATTTATGTAAACAACTTAATAAATAAACCAGAGAAAGAACACAAAATGTCAAAAAACAGTGTGAAAACTGCAATAGCTCTTCCTATTATAATGGATGGTTTGCTGATTGATGTCATGAGATTTTAAAAGAATAGTTTAAAGTCATTTTGAACATTGATATATAGCTTTAAGATAAATGAAAAATACTGTACATTTTAAAAGATGCCTCCATCTCATTTTACACTAATCTTCAAGTAGTCACTAGCTAGCAAAGTACAGTATGCGCCTTCTTAAATACAATTAATAAGTGTTCTACAACACTGCCATCTGCCGGAATTTAATGTGTAAACTGGCCAAGGAAAGTAGCTGTGGTATAGTCCCACCCATTCAAAGAAAGGTCCAATACAAGCCTTTTTATCATAGCCATCAGTTCCACAAACATGAAAATAGTAGAATGTTCTTAAGCTCCTTTCACACTGGCAATCCTACCTGAGTCCCAACCTGTGTTCTGGCTACCCAGGTCACAATTCCACATACCCGGGTCCCAGAGTTTCAGACTGGAATGATATTTTAAGCAGAACGCTTATACTCACAGTTTATTGCGGCCTGTGTGGATAGCATGTACAGGTATTTTATTTTAAGAATGCGGAATACGATATTAACTTGAAGTTATCGAATTTCCTTACTGGAGTTACTGTTCATATCTTACTGTTTTTGTTCTTTCCCCAAAAGGTATCTGCCCAAAACCTCCAGTTTCAACACCCAAGTGTATTTTATTATACATTACGTAAAACCTGTGTTTGCAATATGTTTGAAATGTTTTTCCACTGTGCTGCTTCCATTAAAATTAACAATTGGACATGTATTGGCCTTTATTAAAAATATTCTCTTTACTACAACTAGGTTTTGCCATTACTGTTAGTACATATCTGTTAAATATTTAGTAAGACCCAGATCTACTGTCTGTACTTCCGATAGTAGCCTAGATTTTTTGTATTATTTTCCCCCCTGCTAGGTGCACTTTTAAACTGTTCAAACATAGTGACTTTCCTTGTTTAAGAACTGCAGTACAGATGATCTTGCTGTTGCATACAGGAGGACAAGTGAAGAACCCAAGAGTAGACTTCTGTGAGGTCATGGAAGAGTATACTTCAGCCATTCGAGCAAAAAAAAAAAAAAAAAAATTTTTTTTTTTTTTGAGATACCTTACTACAACAGAGGTCTGACACAGTATAGGCCAAGTAATTAATTATGTGCTTTAGCAAGGGGGTGGGTGTATGTCAACAACCACAGGTATACATGGCATAAATAAATCTTCATGTTAGTAAGCATTTGGGGAAAAGAAAAATAGCATCAGCCTAACTGAAGCTTAAGTCTGAGAAGCTTTGAAAATAAACACGTTTATATAAAATTGATAGATAGAGAGAGAGATATATATATATATATATATATATATATATATATATATATAGATATATAGATATATAGATATATAGATATCTATATAGATATATATATATCTATATATATCTATATATATCTATATATATCTATATATATCTATATATATCTATATATATCTATATCTATATCTATATCTATATCTATATATATATATATATATATATATATATATATATATATATGATATATCCCCACACATGGTAAATAGAAGTTGCCTAAAGTAAGTGGCAATTGTATTGCTTTATAGGGAAAATAAGGCATCAGCATTGAATGATTAATTTCCATTATACTAGTTAATTATATATCCCAGATAACATTTTAAACATTGACTCCCTATAAGGTGAATTGTTCATTTTCTGATGCGCAGTTACCTGTGGCAGCACACCTCAAAACTAAAACCTACATAGAGATCTCTTATTTAATTGTGTTAGTTAAGATTTACCGTAATTTGTTAGTAGCATTTTACTTTTGCAGATATTTTTTGGGAGGGGGATGTAGAGACTTATGAAAAGGCACTGGATCTGAATCCTAGCTTTGAAGATACAAGATTAGTTTAACTCAGACCACAACAGATAAAGAAAAGAAGTTAAAGTGGGGTTATTAAGACAGTCAAATGACAAAAACAAACCATTAATATTTAATGTGATTAAAGTACTGTATATTGCACAACAATTTTCTTCAATGCTGGTTTTATTAACTGCTTATATCAATTTCCCTTTTACCGTGTCAGCAACTTAACCCCATTTACTGCTTTTGTAGTACTTTGTTATAAATAGATGTTTTACACCTGGTGTTTATCCATACAAAATGTGGCCAAAAATGTCTCCATTGGAAAAATGATTGAAATAGCAGGGGGACATGTCCAACCTTTAGTTTTGAAGCAGGTAGATTGTCTTTCCTGTAAAGTGACAGGTGGATAGGAGGAAGGTGATCCAATGGCCATGCATCAGCCTAGACAGAGCAGGGACCAATAGCAAGAAACCTTTGGATTCATGCAAACAGAATCCATCTGTATCTAGAAAGGTTTACCAATCAGTTTAAGCATTTGAGACAGACCGATAAAGTGAATTTGTTTTATTTAGATTTACACTTTGCTTAAGAGCAGCAATTGCAAAGAGTACAACAGCAGATCCCATTATCAACCACATCCAGATGCTACAGGAGTCATTACCTGGAGAGAGAGAGAAAAAAAAAAAAAAAAAAAATACAATAAATCTGAATGCAAGAAAAAAAAAAAATATATATACACACACATTTTATTTTATATATATATATATATATATATATATATATATATATATATATATATATATATATATATATATATATATATATATATATATATATATATATATATATATATATATATATACACACACATATTATACACACACATTTGGGGTTGGAGCAAATAAGTTTACCAACTGAAGCAGTTTATTTTACCTAGTCAGCAATAGCAGGGATAAAGAGTCAAAAAGGGCAACATGAGGCAGGGTCTGTATATGGCCTACCATACCAAGACAAGAGTCTTGCTTGTCTTTACCTTGCTCTATTGTACTTCTTTCAGGAGCTGATGCAGTTGGTTGGGCCAGCAATACTGGTCCAGTTGACACATATCCCTGTAGGTTAAAATACTGTTTGGATTCATAACCTGCAAAAAAGTTCAATAGAACCATTAGCATCAAATGTAGTATTTTATAAACAGTTAAAAAAAAAAAATACAAACTGTACAAGTTAAACCACCATCTTTAACACATACTCACTTGCTAATTCGTGTCCCATCTCACACTGCTTCATGCAAAGGTCACTTGAACCTTTATATATACTGGCATCACAGACCATAACCATACAGTGAAGATACACCTAAAATATTAAAGTCATACTGAGTACACGACAGCAACCCATATCTTCTGTAAGACACTAGTTTAAACTAACTGCAGTGACCATTCATACAGTAGCCATACGGAACCGCGATGCCTTCAAGGAAATCGTATTTATGGAACCATTTACCCAGATTGTACAGCAAAAGGACAACTTTCCAGGTGCTTAAATTAACCTCCAGAATTGCTTGCTCGTGGAAAGAGTTTACATCGTTAACTTTGCAGACTTCTGGTTTGCAAAATTAGAACAGAGTCAATTAAAAACAGATGTTAAGCTGTGTTAATTTCTATGCTCTTCCAAGCTACAGGAACACTTACAGGACCTTTCAATGTGCCGTCTGCGGATGCGAATAGCAAGACCTCAAACCGTTTCACTTGAGCAGTTGACACTGGATGCGCTATCGTAAGATACTCTGTGCTCTGGACTTCACATCTGTTTTTGGAAAAAAAAAAAACCACACTACATTAAAACTGTCAAGGGGAATAAATCAATAAGCTAGATTCTTTTTTCATGCAAACCGCCATGCACAAGGCCAAAATATCTCTTCCTTTAGCCAGCCAAGCCATACTTCAAATGGAGAACAGATCAAGTCTCCCCAGGCAGAGTATTCCATGATTGGTTTAATATGTATTTTCTCCATTCCTCTTAACTTCAGGTCAGTCACACAGGTGGAGAAGAAAGACATTGTTAGCAAATATTCACCATCTTACCCATTTTCATAAATGCTCCATTTACGTTTGCTATCAAACCCAGTTGAATTAGACAACCAACAGGTCTCCAATGACAATTCAACACTGGCATTCTCCTGCTTGAGCACCACCTCAAAAAACAAAGGATCTTTCAAGTTCTTTTCAAATGGATACTCTTCATCAGTGTAGAAGTGTGTGTATTTCATATCTAGATTGGGCAAAAAAAAAAAAAAAAAAAAAAAGTCAATGACTGCCACAATTATTTCAATTGTATTTATATAGCATGCTTTCATAGCCTAGTGCAATATTTACATTCATGAATGGGTGTTTTAGAATATATTCCTATATATTACTGGAAACAAAACAAACCAAACCACAACCCACTTACCTCTGGACAATCTGACACGAATATCCAAAATCTGTCGGGATCGTTTTGCTTAAAAAAAAAAAAAAAAAAAAAAAAATTTAGTGTTGAGGTTCCATTACATAAAAAAAGACACCCTTCTCAAAATAGGTAGTTACCTCTTGGGCCGCCGTTGGAAGGTAGAGGTGGTGCCACAATGGAGCCATATGCAGGAATGTACTGCTGAATGGTTGAATTCCTGCGGTACTTGCACAACACTGTTAACCTAAACAAAAGTTGTTAATCAGGACAGTCCAGCTATTGTTTAGTTTAGTGCAGTTTGTCCCACCACCATGGGAAGAGGTCTCCCGTGTGCCAGAACAGATGACTCTCTGAAAAGTTGCCCAGACTTCAGCTCGGGTACTACAAAAGAGTTTTTTTTTTTTTTTAAACCAAACATGATCTTAACCATAACCCCGCTACCACAATCCCCCCCCCCCCCATGTTAACTATCCCATTGCCACCATAGTGGTGAAGACACATACCGATAAAGTGGGTCACTGGTTATAACTGCAACATCAGATCTTAGTATTTTCTTCTTGCTGCGAATTTCATTTTCATAGATTACATAGTTGTCTTCAAACTGAGGGAAAAAAAGGGTACACAGTTATGGAAATAGGGGACAAACTACTTGGGAATAGTCTTTTACACATTAGAATTTATCCATAAAGCATGCAATACAAGTATATGTCACCTACCCTCCCTGTTGTACCACAGCTATCGAGCTGGAAGTTGAAGATTGCAAATGTCTCATTGTACTCAACAGGTGTGCAATTCTCATCCTTCAGGGTAGTCATTCCCAGGTCTGTTATTGGAAGGGTATCCTCTGAAGCAGTGACAATGATGCTGCCATTTGGAATACAAACTTTAAAAATAAAAAGAGCAATATAAAAAATGCTTAATTTATAACATTACATTAAAAACATCAAGGTACTTTAAGGAAAAAAAAAAAAGCTACCTATCAAATCCCGGAGGGGGAAGTTGCATGAGACAGAGAAATGTCCCATGGTTGCCAATGTCTTGCGGTACTTTGCGGTAATACTGAACTTAGCAGTTATGCCTTCCAGAGTGATCACCTAGACAAGAGAAAAGGTTATTTAGGTGCCCTGCATTATATACTGGGAACACACACAATAGATCAAGACTGGACAAATACCTCATAAACAGCACCAGCACTGGACAAAGGCACTTTAACCCAGAAATGTGTTTCATTATTTATCTCTTGAATACCAAGCTGAGATGCAAGGTCATCGTTTAATGCCAGGTTATTGACATAAGGAACCCATAACTGACCAATCTTCTCATTCGGTATTACAAGATTTAAGAAGTTTTCCTCACAGTAACCAACCGAAGATGGTAGTCCTGGGGGAAGAAAATAAAGAGCTAAAAAAAAAATTAAACAAAATCAATAGCAATTAGCATTAGCTCGTTTTCTAATCTCAATACATCAGTCACATGCTGCATGGACCGTCACGTTAAAAGAAATCTGCTTGTTGGTATGAAGTTTCTGAATTGGTTTAGGTTGGTACATCCTGTAAAGTAGTTAATTGAAGCCATGCCTTGATCAAATGTCACACATTTAGTGACGTTGATCACGTCACCTTTGCACAAGTTGTTCATGCACTTTCTTGCTTGGAAACCCATTGCCTAATGGGCCATACATGACTGATGGGAACAATCGTGAACCAAGTCAGACATTATATGAATATGGGGTATAATTTCCAACTGGGGATGGTAGTTTATCCTACCCATTAAGCAGTCCTACCTACAAACACATGCACTTGCAACTTACTCGTCGATGGAAAGTGGGAAGGCAGGTACTTTTGATAAAATGTACATGAAAAATTGAGACCATCACTTACCTGCATCTATAAGATCAAACTGTACCGTAACAGCTTTACTGTATGGGTTGTTTTCTGGTCCAACACGGAAGTTGAAGACAACATCCAGTATGTACGTGGTCAAATGGATGGGCAAATACTAACATGGAGAGAATGGGTCAGCTTTTGACTACTGGAGCATACTGGTTTCATTATGAAAATGAACTAATTGGAGCAGAGAATTGTATCTTGGGAAGCAAAATAAGTAAAACCACACACAACTCTCCTGCCCCCAAATTAAAAATAAACGAATAAAGCAAGCCGTTTTAACACACGACAGTACAGATGGTACCATGCTTCACACCTCACACCAGATGTATGGGCTGTGTGAGTACATACCTTTGTTTCAGCTTGCATGTTGATTTTTTGTACCTATAAAAAAATGTTAATTTATGTAGGCATTTAACTGCATTTTGTTATAGAAAACAGGATGATATTTGGCTGCATACAAAAGACAGTTGCGATACAACTGGCCCATCATTAACGACAGGAGCCCAAAGGAGGTACATGTGAATTTGTGGCTGCCTACATAAAAACAAAAAAACAAAAAAAATCCCCCCTCCCCTCCATTTAACAAAAAACTGGAACCTCACCTCTTCAGTGACATCAGGGTTTTGAAATGATACAGTCAGTGTATAACTTATTGTTCTGTTGGGATAGGTAGTCTTCACAAGCATTCCATATTTTATTAAATCCTCCACTGGGTACTCCGCAGTACCAATGCGGACAGACTCCAAATATGCATCAGGAAAAAAGTTTCCAATTGTTACCACAAAGGTCTCCATCTCCACGTCAGTTTCTAAAACTCAATAAAATGTCACAAGACAAGACACAAAAAATCCCTCAGGGAATAACCACACAACTAACCACTCCCAAAGCAACAGTACCCCCACTTCACTTACCGTTTTTTACAATAGGTGGTAAGGGAAAGAACAGTGAGACAGGATGGATTACTGTGTGCTTAGATAAGTCCCAGGCATCATCTTTCCATACATGTTCCAACATAAGATCAATGGTGTACACCATGCCATACTCTCCTTCTTGAACTTCACTCTAACAGGTACAAATATTTCAAATAGAGATTAGTACAGAGCAGTCTTGTACTTCTGAATTTATTAATGCAAGGCTTTAGATACAGTCAGCAGTTTAGACCCAATTACAACAAAAGCCCAACTCTGAATAGAATAAAATTAGCCACAAAACAGCTACCTCTGCGTCTGACGAATGTAATCCAATAAGAATAAGGCATTTTTGTGACACATTAAATGACACATCCCTACCTATGGCTTTTCACAGTACATCAGAACCTCCCAATAGGTCCCAAACTCATTTAAAACCAATATGATTTGGGCACATCAGAGGAAGTTTGTCAATTGACAGGGACTGACCTACTGGAAAGCAAATTAAAAAAGGATGAACGGACACCTTAAGACCTTGTTTTAGCTTTGTCCAAATGGGGGCTGAAAGTTCCCCTTCACTATGCCAATGCACCAACTAACTCAAACAGTTCTAAAGTTACACCTTCTAAACCCTTTAAGGTCAAATACAACCTGAAAAATGCACCTAGTTTATTAACGTAATCACAGCTGGTTTCACAGGCCCAGAGAAGCACCAATCTTGGCCTAAAGTAACAAGATACATGTTTAATCAGGGTCTGTGAAGCCTGTCAGCCACAAAATGGTTTAAATTTGTACAACACCTTGGTTTGGCAAAAAACCCTCCCTTATGACAAAAACCAACCTGTATGTAGCCCCCTTCTGCTCCCACAGGAACTTCAATTGTGATATGCGTTTCATTAGTGATCAATTTGTAGGGACTCCTTGACACCGTCTCTGGATCCAGCAACACTCCATTAGCTCCCATAGTAACAGATATAGTTTTAAACGAATCAGGATAGGCGACCAGAGCAGGATACTGCAGCGGAACACTCCATATAAGGGATTGGTCTGCAACCCTTGTGCCATCTGAAAACAGAAATAAGTTAGGTTGACAGTTTTAGCAAGACCCAGTTGTATTTACTCCTACATAGCAGTTACACTCTGTTCTACAACTGCAATGGTTGTGTTCCAGAGAGAAAGAAAACTTCCACATTTGTACTAAAATTAAATACATTTCACCATGCAACTACATCATAAGTTTGTCACCTTGGCATGTAAATAATTCAATTCATGAGAAATACTGCAAAGTGGAAAAACGTTGGTTCATCATGACCTTTTAAGTACACTGAACAAAAATATAAAATGCAACAAATTTCAAAGATTTTACTGAGTTACAGTTCATATAAGGAAATCAGTCAATTGAAATAAATTCTTTAGGCCCTAATCTATGGATTTCACATGACTGGGAATACAGATATGCATCTGTTGGTCACAGATACCAAAAAAAAAAAAAAAAAAAAAGGTAGGGGCGTGGATCAGAAAACCAGTCAGAATCTGGTGTGATCACCATTTGCCTCATGCAGCGCAACATCTCCTTCGCATAGAGTTGATCAGGCTGTTGATTGTGGCCTATGGAATGTTGTCCCACTCCTCTTCAATGGCTGTGCGAAGTTGCTGGATATTGGCGGGAACTGGAACACGCTGTCGTACACGTCGATCCAGAGCATCCCAAACACTCAATGGGTGACATGTCTGGTGAGTGTGCAGGCCATGGAAGAACTGGGACATTTTCAGCTTCCAGGAAATGTGTACAGATCCTTGCAACATGGGGCTGTGCATTATCATGCTGAAACATGAGGTGCTGGCGGCGGATGAATGGCACGACAATGGGCCTCAGGCTCTCGTCACGATATCTGTGTGCATTCAAATTGCCATTGAAAAAATGCAATTGTGTTCGTTGTCCGTAGCTTATGCCTGCCCATACCATAACCCCACCGCCACCATGGGGCACTCTGTTCACAACGTTGACATCAGCAAACCGCTCGCCCACACGACGCCATACACGCTGTCTGCCATCTGCCCGGTACAGTTGAAACCGGGATTGATCCGTGAAGAGCACACTTCTCCAGTGTGCCAGAGGCCATCGATGGTGAGCATTTGCCCACTGAAGTCGGTTATGACGCCAAACTGCAGTCAGGTCAAGACCCTGGTGAGGACAATGAACATGCAGATGAGCTTCCCTGAGACGGTTTGACAGTTTGTGCAGAAATTCTTTGCACAGTTTAATCAGCTGTCCGAGTGGCTGGTCTCAGACGATCCTGCAGGTGAAGAAGCCGGATGTGGAGGTCCTGGGATGGCGTGGTTACACGTGGTCTGCGGTTGTGAGGCCGGTTTGACGTACTGCCAAATTCTCTAAAACAACGTTGGAGGCGGCTTATGGTAGAGAAATGAACATTCAATTCTCTGGCAACAGCTCTGGTGGACATTCCTGCAGTCAGCATGCCAATTGCACGCTCCCTCAAAACTTGAGACATGTGTGGCATTGTGTTGTGTGACAAAACTGCACATTTTTTAGTGGCCTTTTATTGTCCCCACCACAAGGTGCACCTATGTAATGATCATGCTGTTTAATCAGCTTCTTTATATGCCACACCTATCAGGTGGATGGATTATCTCGGCAAAGGAGAAATGCTCACTAACAGGGAAGTAAAATTTATGCACAATTTGAGAGAAATAAGCTTTTTGTGCGTTTGGAAAATTTCTGGGATCTTATTTCAGCTCATGAAACATGGGACCAACACTTTACATGTTGCGTTTATTTTTGTTCAGTGTAGTATTTTGCTTACTCAACAAGCAATCATAACATAAGCTGAGCTTTTGGTTTCAGGGGCATTGAAGCTAAGGGGGCATGCAATAGATTTACATCACTGAGGGAACAAGACAAAAACCCTACCAGTTGGACAAGCTACTGCAGTATCTACCATAAGGAGCATCCAACTTTGCCTGTAGAAGGTAGTTGATCTGATAGAAGTTGTTGGGATTCCTGCAACCTGTAAAAGGATTAAGAGTGCATCAAAAAGTTAAAAGCACCAGTCATAAGCCAGAAAAATAAAATAGGCTATCCCACAAGTTGCAGAAACAGTTTCAGTGAGAACTAATCAATTTGCTTGTAGGACTTAACAACTCCCCACTATATCAGAGAGTATGCAGAACAAACAGTAAATATAAAAATTTACCACAGACGTTACAGATTCAGCAGTTTGGAAGGGTGCTCTAAGCAACAAGCGAGATTCAGTTGTATTAAGCCCATAGCCAAGCTGGAAAGCTTCATGAACAGTCATGTTCTTCTTGACAGGGGAGTGAAAGACCACTTGCCAGATATCCGATGCAGCAGTAATCGTCTGGTGAAGAGGGAATATCCAGGATTAGTACATATTACGAAGCACAGAAAGCACATCCTCGGCAAATCTAAACTATTGCAACTGTACTTTAATATAGTGCGTTTATTTTAGAAAGCCAAATACATTTGAAATACAGAAACCTACATCAGGAAAGGCCTCAATCCAGTCATGAGACTGATCTGCTTGTGCATCAATGTCAGGTGCTCCTCGTTCCACAGACACCTAGCAGACAAAGCGAGATGAAACCAACTTAAGCCAATTATGCACACTTTGGTGTTGGCAAATCGAGGTTACATTTTTATATTTAACAAATCACTTGCATGGACCCTAACATCCTTACACCACTGGGCAATAGTCTCCCTCTGACATGCGATTGGTTCACATCACTGTCAATCCCACCTCTGCTTAACAGCAATTGTGACTTAACAGAAGATAAATTACAAAACATACTACAAAAGAAAGTTGATCCAAACACTAAAACGGTGATTAAAACATCAAATTGACTCAAATTCAACTCGACAACGTAAACAAATGACAGCGGGGATCTAAACTGCATTATGCAGCAGTCAACAAGCCAGACGGAGAGCTGCACGCCAAAAAGGACTCATAACTATGCAGCATGAACTTCAAAAGCATGTTCTGTTATTTCCAAGTTAGCTGGTACTTTGCGAACGCTTGGACAAATCGCTGTACTGACGGAAATAGTATCTGCAGAAGGTAAAAACACGACATCACAAAACAAAGCCAGGTTTATTCGCCTTAAATCATAAAAAGAAATTGGACAGAACAAGCCATCAGGAGACACGTCAAATCACACTGGACATTTCCCCATCAATGCATTCCATAAGTTTACCAACTAAAGCATCACCATTTTCTGTCAAATATTTATGATTAAGATTGTTGACGTTCAGCAGTGTTTTAGCTCGTGATTGACAGTACTGTTGCCCAAAGTCACCAATTATATATCTCGGCAATAAACAGCAGCTGTCCAGCAAAGTACACTGCTTTGACAAACATTTAGGCATTCTGCTTTCTCGTTTCATTATAACACCTGTAAAAGCTGCATAAATGTCTCAGTTCACGGTTTTAGTTTAACGTGTCGCTTATTTCAGTATGTTTTCATTGTCAGCACGAACATGTACTTCAATGCAGCAGTATTTGGCTTAGTATTAGGGCTGCTTACTACAATGTTGAGTCAAAATAAACCAGCATTTTAAAAAACACACTATTTGGAATTTCATTTAATAGTACCAAGAAAATGAGGGGGGGGGGTTGGGAAGAAACCAGAAATGCAGAACACTACTTATGCTGTATCAGCTATTTTTAAACAAAGCAAAGAATTTACTATCCAACCTTGCCTCATTTTCTTGACCGATTCATATTAAATATGTACTGCAGACTCAGATCATAGTAGAAAATGAAATGCCCCTCAGGAAGACTATTGTTACCTCCAGAGTGCAATGTGCTCAGCATGCGGCTTCAGGTATTTCACTATTGTTACCAACGGGGATAGTCTTCTCAGGGAAATAATTTTCCACTATAGCCCTCCTCTCCAGTCCGTCTGTGTGTGTATATATATATATATATATATATATATATATATATATATATATATATATATATATATATATATATATATATATATATATATATATATATATATATATATATATATATATATACACATATACACACACACACACACACACACACACACGAGAGATTTATTTGTCTGTCTGAAACAAGTTTCAATGAATTAGTAAGTGGTCCTTAAAATGTGATAATCCAATGTGTGTGACATGTTGCTATACCTCTACTGTAATTACCTCCATGTAGTTTGTTGAACAGAAGATTTCTCTTTGTTGCCAGGGGTGATATTGGCAAGACATCTTGTGGATATAGCTTGTGGATGCAGTTGTTACTTCAGAGATTATTATTTCCAGAGTCAAGGAAAATCTCTCATCATTCTATAAAATCAGAAAAAATTAATTCATAACACCCAATAGTGATGCTAACCTTTCAAAAGGCAGTTTAAAATCAGATTGACTTCAGCATTGTAAAAAGCATGGTAGGCCTCAATAGCGTGCAGTGGGTTTCCCAGTAGGTCATGCAGCATGACTATATGAACGTAACATTAGATAGAGGTCGGTACTAGTACCCGAAAACTGGGTACCCGTCCGTTTCTAAAGTTACCCGATATGTCACAGGTCCAGTTTTACTACCTGGGTATCGATTTATTAATTTGAGAAAATACGCCATTGATTTTTTATTTCTCAGTAATTTATTCGTATACCACAATGAAGAACTTTGGGTGGCACTAGGGCCCAGTGAAAAGGCTAGCCTGCCTGCCTTTAGTTGGTGCACAATGCATTGTGGGCGCGCTCAAGGTACAAACAAAATCAGTATGAGCCAACAGTGCACCTACTTGACAAGCATCACTTGAGCGCCATTAAGCGTGTGTAGCTGCGACGTCACTCTGATTGCCTGGTACTGTTAAGTGCCAGACCAGTCATGCAGAGCTGAAGCAGCATGACTAGCATAGCACAAAGAATGGAGTGGTTCAGAATGAACATGCAAAATGTTTTTCTATATATATATATATATATATATATATAACACATTTTGCATGTTCATATTAGTGTTATCGCAACATTTAGTTTTCAAATTGGTCATTCAGTGCATCACTTGCATGCCCCGACTGCACACCACTGGTAGGTTTATAGGTGTATTCTATAGGTAATGGTTTTACATGCCTGGGGAACGCCTAACCTGAAGTAAGCTTCCGCCAAAACCGCACGACTAGGGGCTACTATAACCAGCCAGGTTATTTCTTAGTGCATTAGGATAATGCGTTTCTAGTGACAACACATTTTATGGAGCAGTGGTGGCCACCAGAGTCTATAGCCAAAGAACAGAAACACAAACTTGAACGTACCTCATTATCAACCTGGCATGCAAGAACAGATGCTTCAAAAATCACATTGCCAAAGTAGTCAAAGTTGACTGTATACCCACACTGTATAGACAGCTTAGGAGTAACCATGAATCTTTTACCAAACTTGTCTAAGAGGGAGGGGAAACAAATGAAGCAAACAGTTAGATACAAAAGCAAAACATGCATTTCAGTTTAGGGATGTGTAAGGGCAGGTGCAGAATTCACAGGACCACATTATGGCGTATTGGTACAACTTTATAAAATGTTTTACTTTGTTTTCATAATATGCTGTAGCTCAAGTAAGGTTTGCCAAACCTGTCTTAATGTTAAAGATTATCTGCACCATGTATAGTCTTACTAAATGTATGTCCAAGTATCCCATGCATTTTTAAACGTATATTGTCTGAAATATGTCGGACCGCCAATTTTATAAACAATAAATAAAGACAAAAAAAGTCACTTACAAATCATAAGCGTACCCAGTCACGTATGTTACAGTAACTCGCTAGGAGATTATTAACATAAATTTACCGTGTACAGCAAAGTCAACCGTTTTGTGCTCAAGGAACGTAGCATTTAATGCAACCCAGAACACTTGGTTGTGGCATTCACTGTATAAGAGTCCTTGGTAGGGGAAAGGCAAAAGGCACGAATCAACAAAACATGAAACAAGCAAACCAAGTAGTTTCCATTATTTATTTATTTTTGGAAAATATCTTACCCGGATCAGGCGATAATTGCGACCATACTTCACTGGCTAACATCGACATTAACAATGTTATTCTGTTTCAGAGAGAAGAGCATGATTACAATAAATCATTTCTTAAAACAAACAAACAAACAAATGTTTATAAAATAAATGTACCAATTCTTACCCCCAAAATATCACACGCGTCATTTTTACACCACCTACCAACCGAATTCAAAACGCCGCAAAATTCGCCAGCACTTACTACTACAAACGCAAACACAGGTGTCCGTGAGTTTTTTTTAAACGAATGTGTAAATGAGATACGCCTAACAATTTATTACTGGGCCAATGCGAGAAGCGTCCACCATCAACCTACATTGACGTGTATAATGACCAATGACATTTATTTACCTAACATATAAACTATTGTTACGAAAGTAAATTTTATCTACAAAAATGTGCAGATATTTATTGAATATCATGGTCAAACATGGAATGTGTCGAGCTGCTGTGTAATGCGTTTCTTTTCACCCATGCAGTGCACATTATTTTGTTATGCACCAAAATATTGCTGAAAAATCTCACCTAATGTTGTACTGTAAATCTAGGTGAAGCATGCTAAGGGGTGCATGCATGGAGAAGACTATGCAACATGGAGCATAAAACACGGAAGCAGGTAGCAACAATAGACTATAGGTAAGTGAACGGTATAGTTGAGCAATCTGTCCTTGGAGTATAGTGTACATTTCAGTAATCATAATTATTCAGATATGTACTGTAAACAGATTTTATCGTGAGTTTAGTACATTTTAGAAAGTACAGTACATATCAGTAACTAGCGACACATTATAAAGAAAACTTGTTACAGGTACTGTAAGTACACTGACTTCCTTGAGGTGGCGCTATCAGACAAGAAATACAGACATGCTGGACGAATATAAAAAAAAAAAAAATCACAATAACTTCTGCACTTCTGGTCACCTAAGGTTGTTGTTTTTTAAATGTTAATAAAGTTGTAGTTGTCAAGCTCTCCGTAGCTAAGTGGATAAAATATATATGCTATAGTTATATATCAGAGGTTTTACATAACGCCCACTGTAACTAAGTTTCTGAGGAAATAAAGGGTGAAAGGTGACTGTTTTAAACTCTTAAGTCATCCAGTGTTTTCCATGACAATCTTAATTTTCTAACAGAATTTGGATTATGACACTATTTTTCTTGGAGCTAATACTGAGAAATAATTGCCCTTTCTGTTATTTTGACAATTCCCGTTCCATTGTACAGAAGCTTCTCTTTTAACAGTTAGTAAATACATATATCATTTTGATTAATGTGGACTTGAAATCCAGTAATTCACAAGCGCAAAACATTTTGCATGCACTGGTTAGTAAAGTTGCACCCCGATTAAATACATTTACTGTTGCCCATCCTGTATCTTAATGCTTGAGTCAAACTAGAGAATCGACTGTCTAAAGACGATTGTTGTTCTTGGCGATTGTTCTTGACGATTGTTGTTTCTATTGGCTTCATGCCACACTGTACTGGTTCAATAAACATCTACAGGGTGCTTAATGTTTCTCTATGTATGACAATGAGAAGGGCTCCCTCTGTAACATTTTCAACATTCAGCGAAATGTGTTTTACTGGTCTGCCTCTAGTGTAGATGATTAAGGGGTTGAGGACACTTTGTGGTGGCTGTTTTATTTTGATTATTCATCCTGCCTCCTAAATCCAAAAGCATTCTGAAATCTAATGCCAGAATCTGAAACAGGTACATATATAATACCTTTGCTGTGGAATCCCTCTATTGTGACCAAGACAAATGTAAAACAAATAAAACAGTATCAAGAGCTGGTCATGATAAAGGGAACTGTACAGATTTATATTTAGCAAAAACTACCCAATCAGCTAACTGAACTTTATCTGTGGCCAGTCCGAGTTAATGAGGATTATATTTAGTCTCACTATTCAGGTTCTGTATTTATGGATTTAACAATAGAACTTGTGGTTTCTTTGCTGAAAATGATTTTTTTTTTATACCTATGCAATTACCTTTTTTATGCTATATGCTGGCTTGATCTAAGCAAATGCTGCAGTTAGTAAAGTCAACGCTATGCTTGTGATTAAAACTGCTATTAGTATTTCTTAAAGGCAGTGATCCAGGGAAAATAGCTAAAGCTGAGTAAATGGAGCACATATTTTATTGCCTTAAGGTGATTCATAAACACCCAAAGGTTATAAAAACAAAATTTGGTGCCAGCCCAATAACAGTTGCAGTTTTCTGTTATTGGGAATATGATGCAAGTACCAAGGTTTTAGATGGCATAACAAGAAAGAGCGGAGCACAGTCTTGGTGGTTTGAAGCTTTTCTTTGCAGGTGGTTTGGGTTACCATTCTAAATGTTAAAGCCAGTTAGTAACTAGGCTTTAAAGAACAATTGAACTGCATGTTCTGTTACAGCTTCTTCCCCACAGAATTGCTCATCTTGATTTTTAATGGTTTTGATAAAAGTTAAACTGTAAGCACCGATGAGCTGTTGTTTATCTGTGTTATCTAGGGAAGCTATCAAACAATGACAGTGGTTTAGGTCTGGAAGAAGAGGTACTGTATTTCTAATAGGTTAGAATGACTACTAAATTGACATAGTCAAATAGTTAAATAGGTTGATACATTTTTATATTAATAAATCGTTTGATATTTGATAATGTTTTGTGCTCTGTTTGTGAACATACTGTTACATAACATTTTGCTGTTTGTCCACTATATTTTAAAACTTCTTGGAATTGTTTAAAAATATGTATTGATGTTCTCAAATGTAATTTATATTTTAATGAATTGCAACCGTAGCTGTACTTCTGACCGTCCGAAACCGCACGCTTTACAATTACTTTATTATTACGTGACATGAGACTAGACGACTACCAATTTCTGAGGTCAACTGACTATTAGATGCTCACCTAATTTGTAATACATCTTTAAAGTGAGTTCTAAAGCACAGATAAAGGTTTGAGAAGATGTGTACAAAATGGACAGTGATGAATAGCATTGAAAACTAAATAGGCTAACTGGGATAGTGGTGAACGTTTGCAGTACCTGCAAATTGTTTGGCTAAGTGTCTGAAGAGCACCTTGTGTAGAAGTTGTTAACATTACAATTACATTTTAATGATGATGTTACTACAGCTGTTTTTAAAAGTACTAAACAACAACAAAAAACCCAACAACTGTGAAAAGATAACTGCTAATAAAACTGTTTTGTTTTTTTTGTTTTTTTTGTGGTCATTGTATGCAATGTTAGAATGAACTACTTGTACATGTTTAACTTATTTTTAGATATCACATTATGTAAAAATAATGTGATATCTTGTAACAATTGTAAGTCGCCCTGGATAAGGGCTGCTCATGAAGAAATAAATAATAATAAAAATATGTTTCCCCCGAATATTTGTTCCCCCGGGAATGAATATTTGTCCCCCTTAGAACTAATATTCAGGAATATTGGTTCCCCTTCTGAATATTTGTACCCCCTTATTTTTTTGTAACAAATAAATCTTTCTTTGAATATGTCTATATCCCTGCATTTTCAACTAAAACCTTAATTTTAAGACCACTTTCCCGAACCCTAAACTTTGTACCACCCAGTCCCCTCTGACAGGCAGTCTTGCC
This sequence comes from Acipenser oxyrinchus oxyrinchus, assembly GCA_030684275.1. NCBI lineage: Eukaryota > Metazoa > Chordata > Actinopteri > Acipenseriformes > Acipenseridae > Acipenser > Acipenser oxyrinchus. Next base: position 14,563,368 of record CM060252.1, on the reverse strand, counting down.
TATAATAATACATGATAACACCCTGCAAACATAGCTCACATTTACTAGCATTATACATGCATAATTTACATAAAAATAGAACAAATAACAAACATGCATGTAGAGGGGAACAAATGTTCGTTGGTGGAAATATATATTCGTTCCCCTGGGGGTACAAATTTTCGGGGAACCAATATTTGTTTACACCAGCACTACAACAGTCCTAGGTTAAAACTCAAAACTGAAGTTTGATATTATTTTACAACAATGCCTCCTTGTGTGGAAACGTACACATGTTTCACGCTAGAGCATTGTTACACCTATTAACCTAGTAAAAGCTCCACTGCACAATAAAGACAGTAACGTCAGAACGGTGAAGTAGTTGACAGTTAACCTACACAGCTGGGTTGCATATGTTAAGTTTTTTTTCTTTTATTGTGGTTTCCAAGTAATTAGAAAAAGGAGCAACCTGTCCTCCTAAAGCAAAAAAAAATCTTTCAATCATTATGACTTGCTTATTAAAGTGTCTGCATCAAAATCAAAGAAAATCAACTAGAAAATTGAAAGGGGTTGTTTATTTATTTATTTAAAAATGAGGTTAATTTTATTACTGACGTGACTTTTTTGTTTTGCACCATGGTGTCCTCAAAGCTAAGGGTATGGTTTATGAAGTGTTGTCAGATGTTCTTTTTTCCCCTAATAAATGTTTCATTCTGCATAAAGTATATACACAGTCTCCCTCATTCTTTCACAGTTTGAAAATTCAGAAATCACGGTTAATTCTGTAGTTTCTTCCCACACTCTCTCTCTATATATATATATAGTGATCATTATAAAGTAGAGTATCCAATTCAGTATGCACCAACCATACATTTAGGAAGCGCCATGGAAAGAGTGATGCCCCTAAACTGGGGTTGTTATTTCTATACTCTGACATAAACTTTCACAAGCACTAAAAGAACCAAGTTTGTTTAAAGGTATCTGCCGTAAAGAGGATATAATGTACAAAATGTTAGAAATAATTTGCAACATATGTGGTCACTCATCTTGTTTGCATGTCAGATTTGTATTTCATATTTTAAATGTTCATAGTAAATTTGTTAGTTTACTATTCTCTTACCATACCATGTAATCTACTGTGCTTTATGATACTGGGGTGTTTACACATCTATTTGTCATTTAGTATGCTTACGTGTGCTTTTACATTGCTTAAGTACATGTTGCTGTATACCGAACCAGATCATGTTATGACTGTAGGATTGCCAGGGAACACACGACGACCCAATCTGAATCAGAAAAATACACAAAAATGCAGGTGATTTATTTCCCTACTTTAGACATTCCACAAAAATGAACAGAGATAAGCTGAAGCCCTAATTATAATGTAAATAGGATGTCTCCTTCCCCCCACCTCTCCTTCTTATAGGTCAGAAGTGATCTCTTACCTTGGCTTCATGTTATGGGCATGGCCGTAACAAGCTATGAGGACACCGAGGTCGTGTCCTCGGTTGTTTTTTTGCATCATCAATGCTGAAGCTCATGTAAAAATTCTGGTAAAGTATAAAAGACTCCGTAATTGTTTCTGTTGGTTTGCTGTGTAACATAGATTTGGAGGTGGAATAGTAAATACCAAGCAGTCATATAAATACTGCCAGCTATAGCTTGAAAGCTAAGTTTGTCCTTGGTAGAATGTCAGCTCTGGTTACGGGTTATGGGGCAATACTGTGTGACATTTCTCATACATTGTTGTGACAAGTCCACACATTATATTCCGATATTGCTTGTTCTTGGTTCAACTGTTTATTGAAAACCAAAAGAGGAAAAGTATGTATGATATGATTACTTTGTCTGTATAAATCTACCATGTCCCCTGAAGCAATGTTTTCACACTAAGATTCATAGTTTCCCTTCACACAAGTGTAACGGGCAGTGTTGTCTGATACACTGCTGTTACGGACTCTGTCCAGTCCCCTGTCAGTGAGATGAGATGAGTTTAAAAGCTCTAAAACCACGGATGCCAACGTGGCTCATTTGCATTGTGGTTTAGACGCTCGCTTGCGTTGCGCGGGGTCGCCGGTTTGCGTCCAGCCTCCACCCTGTTACACAAGCAACTAATAATAATATTAGGACTTTCCTGCCCTGCCTGGGGGAAGATTTATGTGCTAAAGATGTGCCTACATGGCTCCTGGCACTGAAGGTTAGTTAGAACCAGCTAACAGCAGTACCACAAGAGTACTTTATGAGCTCACCCCTAAAGTTCCATTACAACTGCCTGCAACTTGAGTTATAACAATCCATTTTCATTAAAAGTATTGCAGAAATATTCATTTTTAAATATCTAATTGCAATTCATGGAGTGTCCACTTTAACTAAATTTACACTCAAAACAAAGCTTGGTGGGAAAAAAGGCAGAACGCATCCAACTGCATAAATAATGATAGAGACAGAAAAATCAACATGTTGCAAAATAAGAGATTTGTTATTTCTTGCTTACAATGTACTTTTTTTTGGCAGGGGGGATGGACCTTGGTCATTTTTCAGAAAAGTTTCCATATGTAAGCTTGATACATTTTACCATGTATTCCTTTTATATATAAATTATGTAAAACGTGTAAATTAAAAGATCCATGTAGCTAAACAAAATCATGCTCAATTTTCTCTCAATGTATCATTTTTCCACTGCCTCCAAAAAAGGTTGAAAATCAGTTGAAACCATAACAAAATCTGAGACGATGCACTTTGCATCAAACAGTCAGGCTCCTGTTAACATTATGGGGTCTATTCAATTGATCTAAACAATGGTGGAGAGTAAATAACACCATTGAGATAATTACAATTTTAAATGTGAATCTTTTAATTGCATTTCAGTCTGTCTGCCTGAAAGAAAAGTGATATTTACATCTGCCAACATTTAGATCAATTGATTGAACCCTTGAAAGTTAACATCAATTAATAGTACTGCTTGAATAACTCATATAGTACAGTGTTATAGAGCTGAACATATTCTGTTTAAATAATAAAACTTAAAAATATGTAAACTTGGTTGCTTTTCTGGAAGGAGAATCCGCCCCTAACCAACATATCATCAGCAAGTGCATAAAGGCTCTGTGTGTTATTCTCCCATATCGCTTCTTTTGTTTCGGCCTCTCAGTCAAGCGCTGGGAAACCGAAACGGAAGTCGACCACTTAGAGCCTGGAGGAAGGGCTACCCTCAGCCACGGATCCCTGAGGTTTCCCCCTACATCAAAAAATTAAAATATGTGAGTAGTGGGTTTTTCCTTACCTGAGTGCTGAGCGGTTCGTATTTAGTTCTGCGGGGTGCGTGGTCGGGCTGGAGAGGCTAGGCTCTTTCCCCGTGCAGTCATGCTCATTTTCATTAATTTTTCAATATTTGGGTGATAGGTGGCAGTGCGCCACCGTGGGGTGTGTTAATCATTTATTATTATTTTCCATTCATGGTTTGGCAGCCTCGTCTTTTTGGTGGGAGGTGGCACATAGCCACTTTCTATCTGCGGCACTGGAGTGCATGTAACTGTTCATGTTTTTCCAGCCGGCCTCGCTCAGGTAGCCGTCGAGCATCCACGGACGAGGCCTCCGGCCAAATGTATCTTTCACGGGCCCTGAGTGCCCTTCATAGTCATCGGGCCCTGAGCACTCATCATAGTTCATCAAATCATCTGCAACTGCAATCAATAAATCATTCATTCATTGCGGATTCTCCGTGCTGTAAAATCTCATGTATCAGAATCTTCATTTTTATAGATCTACCTGTGATTCAACATTAACTTTGATTATCCAGCATATCTTAATACCATTGTATGAGCCCAACAGTGGCTGTCTCCTTACCACCTCAAGTTTGCAGTGACTTCACTGCAAACATATGGAAGCGTCCTAGTGCCAAATCCTACGTAGGACTATGTAGTCCTATGTAGAAGATAGAAAGTCCTACGTAAGAGATATAAAGTCCTACGTAGGAGATATAAAGTCCTATGTAGTAGATATACAGTCCTATGTAGGAGATACTTTTTTTTCTTTTTTTTTTTAAATTGCCACTAGGATGCTTCCGTACAATCATCATACTCATAAACCCGCAATCAATTTCTCCATATTTGGGACGATTATTTAAGCATATTTTGATTGTGAAAATATCAAGACCGTAATGATAAGAAAGAAACTATATTATATGTTGTTACTGGATATACTGGATGTTTTTGTAGTGGCATCTGGTGTCTTCACAAGGTGATTTAAGATGCTATTGCAAGATCAAGGTCAAGATAGCATTGTTATGGCTTAATTATTAAAGATGAATTGGACTGCTTATAATGTCTTTTGGAATTTCATTTCAGCTCAATAATGAAATAACAATTACTGGCAGGGAAAGGTAGGACATAATGAAACCTATAACATTGTATATCTGCTGCAACCATACTATAGTATTGGCTTTTGTTTGACAGTCCTCTCATAATCCACTGTTTTCACTATTAATTGCTAATGCCATTGGTAGCAGACATCCTATTTGCTTAAATTTATTGCTTGCCAAAAAAAACACAGCAATGCTCTTGCTGAACTTATTATTATTTGTTTATTTAGCAGACGCCTTTATCCAAAGGTGACATACAGAGACTAGGGTGTGTGAACTATGTATCAGCTGCAGAGTCACTTACAATTACGTCTCACCAGAAAGACAGAGCACAAGGAGGTTAAGTGACTTGCTCAGGGTCACACAATGAGTCAGTGGCTGAGGTGGGGATTTGAACTGGGGACCTCCTGGTTACAAGCCCCTTTCTTTAACCACTAAACCACACAGCCTTCTTAAAATTAATTTTGAAAATCCAGTGCCTGTCACACATTAACCACCAATAGTTGTCCATTTTATTCAGTAACATACAGTGATTTAGGTGTCCAAATAGCTGATCTGTGTAATGGAATGGGTGTCCATTATTCCCCACAATATCTCTGTATCTGTGACTGTGGTCATTAGCCTCCACAAATAAACATTGTACAATTTGAAAGAAGTGCAAAAGCAACTGTAATGATATAAAACTTGCATGTAACAAATGTGTTATTATTATTATTATTATTTATTTCTTAGCAGACGCCCTTATCCAGGGCGACTTACAATCGTAAGCAAATACATTTCAAGTGTTACAGTACAAGTAATAATACAATAAGAGCAAGATAAATACAATGACTAGTTCAAGCAAGTACAAGTGTGACAAAATACAATTCAATAATACAGCAGATAAGTGACAGTGATAGTTACATCAAGATATGATTAAGTACCAAATACTACAGATTAAACACTTGGCAGATTACAGTACTCTGAAGTACAGGATTAAATGCAGTAAAATAGGGGGCAGATAAGAGCAAGTAAAGCACATTTAAGGAAGGGTGAAAGTGTCCCAGGGGAGAAACAGAGGAGTTCTACAGGTGCTGTCTGAAGAGGTGAGTCTTAAGGAGGCGCCGGAATGTAGGAAGGAACAGTTGTTCTGAGCTGCTTCTTATTTTTATACAGTTTAAATTATTTTATTCCTCACTAAACAGGAAGGTTTGAACCCTGATGATGCTTTCTGATCTCTTGCATACAAATGACTTAACATACTGAATTAGAGTGTGGGGTGTGAATGTACCTTTGGCTGGCTCAAACAGAATGGCTCTGATTGTGAGCTGAGGCTTCCTTGTGCATATTTTTAACTGTAAGATTCCCAGTCCCACAATATGACACAATTGCATTTCTCACTTTCTAGGTAGCAGCTAAGGAACTGAAAAAACATGTATCTATCTTATCCTCTATATTTAAAACAAAATCAATGTAACCTGCAGAGTAACTGTGAACTGGTCAAATCCTGGGGCATTTTCCATTGTCTCATTAGTGATCACATTGCTTTCCTCAGTGTCTGGACCAGTCACAGTCTTTTATCTTCTTTTCCCACATCTTTTGTATTGCATCTCCTCCCAGTGACTGATGAGTTAATAACACAGTATACTGGCATCAGCGTAAGGTGCACTTACCTCTCGACTATATAACTTGATCTTTGAATGGCAAAATGTTCGTCGAGATTTTTGTCCCACCCTTGCCTTCCCCTCTAATTTAATTTAATGGACAATTTCACTGTATCAGCTAGCGATCACACACAACAAATTACTCTTATATAGCCTAATGCCAAGGCATCCTCCCAGGTCACTTGACTGTGCAATTTTCAATGTGCTTCATATTAAGAGTGTAACTGGGCAACAGAACTTTATTACGTGACGTTCTTTTTAAAATACAGTGCTCCCCCTTTATAAAGCTGTAGTTGGGAGCCATATTTAATAGAGACCGTGCTATTTGCGTTCCGAGACTACTAGTGTTAGTGTAATGGCATTATGGGGCAAATAGGAGTCATAATGCCATATAACCTGTTCTGAGAATTGGCAAAAAATACATCTTGCAAAATCAAGATGTCTGTGTTTAGGATAGTGAATTACTGTGAGCCTTCTCTTGGACTTGAAGTTAAAACCTGATATGTAGTAAACAGAGCAGAAGTCTTGAGAAAAAGATAGATGGAGTTGTTCAAAAACTGTACAGTAGGCTATTGTTCTTTTACTAAAGGCTAGAGAGTAGACCTAGTGCCCTAAAAAATATTATTTTGATATTAAGTGTACAAATTCAGCTGGAGTAAACTGGCGTGTCAATGGCAAAAACAATGTTGTTCTAATCCAAATAGACAAGAGATTATAAAGTTTCAGTGACTAGACTTTATTTTATTAGACTGCCAGTAACTAAAACTATGTTTTTATAACAAAGATTAAATGGGCCTCTTTAACACAACATATAAATATTAAAAGGATGAGAGACAGCTTTTAAGTTGCTTTGACCCAGGAAGCACTTGTTTGAAAGTTGCCAATGCTGTAGAGTGCCGGTGTTAGGGCTGGATTAATTTACATGCAAATTACACTATAGCGTAGAGCCCCCAGCAGAAATGGGGCCCATGCGAGGTTGCTGTTTTTGGTACATTTTACAAAAACTGCATGTGGGCAGCCAGGACCAAACACTTTTGGTTTCAAGTCCCCCACTATTCATTAACCCCCTCTGAAATTTAAATTTTTGGTATTTCTACCAAGTTTAGGCTGAAATAACTCACATGGGGGGCTCCAAAAAATCACCCAAAGATATTTTTGGATAGGTTAAACCTACAAGAATCAAGTGAAACATTTTGTTATCCACAGGATTTTGGATTTTTTGGATGTGAATACTTATCTAAAGTTGCAGAGTATCAGGGGACTAATGCCCTTTTGCAAGGCCTAAATGGTGAACTTGCATCTGGCGTAGAACTGAAAGCTGTCCTTGCAGTTACACTTTACCTACAGGCTGTTAATTACAACACTGTTTCACAAGCTATAAAGTGCTTGAATAACTTTGACATTGATTTTGAAAAAAAAAAAAAAAGCTAACTAACAAAACCACTGACCCATTAACCCCAGTGGATGTTATATTATGCACTTGCTAATGCTCCTGGGACAAGCTTTTTTATGTCTGTGATCCATATTACATAATTTTGTGTTCTATGTTCCCACAGATGTTTGAATGTAAATTAAAATTACAAGGCAATAAAGGCATAGATAGGTTAACAAGCTTCATACCTTGAGTACCCTGAGTATGTAGGTGGCCCCCAAAATATGGCTAGGTATATGATTATCATTTATAGTACTAAAACAAGATGTATAATCTCTGATGAATGCTGGTGTGTTGAATGCGTGCTCCCATAAAATAAAATAAAAAATAAGCTATTGATGTTTCAAACAGCTTTTTAAAAACTATTTCAATGAGTTTTCACCAGTTCACATGCTATTGATAGGACTCGCAACATTAAAAATCTTAATTAACCATGTCAGCAGTGAAAAGCAGACTTCTGATTTCCAGCTTCTTTGGTGGCTTTGTGGTTTTGTTGGAAATGAAGAATTTCTGTTGATATGTTTGGTTTACTTCATTTTCTGACTGGAATAAGTGTAAAAGACTATTGTGAGTTTAGAGTATACAGACTTGGCAACTTGCATATATCCACGGAGGACACTGATTACAAATTTAAAGTGAAATAAATATTATATTGATAAAAAGCACTGTGTTCATATAATTGCCCTTCATTCTTCTGCATGTTGATTTTGTCTTCAGGGTTTGATATCAGCCAAAGGGAAAGCTCCACAGAGACTTTAAAGCTCCGTGGATTGTGTGCAGCATTAGCACCTTATTGTGCTTCTGATTTGATAGTCATGATTGATTCCTTCTGTAGTTTTATATTTTGGCAGGTATGCAACCCCTGCTGGTATTGCAATGTATTTCTGCAACAGGGACATTTAAGCTTATAATGTTCTGTAACAACAGGTCACAAATGTTCTGTAATAAAAACAAACAAATATCACACACTTAATCAGCATTTACCTTCCTTACCCAATCTGACAGTTAAGAAATGTGCACAGAATGATTTCTTCAGCAATGGTGCTTGTTTACAAAATGTTTAACTCATATTATACTGTGATGTCTTGCTCTGGAAATACCTACACAACCAAATAGCACAATCGGTGCATGTTGACTATGTATAAAAGGAGGACATTCAAGTACTGAAGTGCTCATTTCACCCGACGCCCCCTCCCTTCCCTCATCATCAACCATCATCATCACAAGCTTGATCCCCCCCACCTGCTATTACATCAACATTGCTGTGTCCTTGACCCAATACATGCATATTTTTTAAATACAATGTCCTGGTTATACAATGACCCTAATATGACAGTATGTAGCTTCATAATACAAATGATGAATAAATATTATAATTATATGAAACATGTCATATAACTTAAGTACAATAACATTTATTTTTTAATTGCACAGTGTCCTTATGGAAATTCCATATAAATGACTGCCATCCTGGAAACTTTGCATCACCTCAGCAAATCATCCATTGGTTCCTGACTTGGTTGGTCTTCTATATCTGAATGTACAGCCATAAAACATCATGCTGTTGATAATGGCTAATAACCTTTGAAAGTCAGGAGTTAGCCCATACAACGTGCAGTATAGTTTATATGTTGTCACTCAACATGTGTGGTAAATATAATATACTTACAAAAGAGACAAGGTGTTTACCTACCCTCTGCAACAGGATTAAGGCTTTCCTAATTGTCCCTTATTTGAACCTAGTGTAACGTGTTGATGCATGCAGTAAAATAATAATGAAAGCATAAAGAAATCAGTGGCAGAATCTACAGAGATTTGCCTAATTACAAGTAAAATTGTTCCCATATTGGAAATTACATGCATATAATGCCTTTCAGGGACCAGAGTATAAGAAACATCTCAAGGTCAGCCAAATCTCTGCAGAACAAGCTCCTATTTGAAAGTCATTTTATAAAGTATCCTTACAGTCCCTTGGTGCAGGCTGAACATATCATTGTTTTACAAGCTGTTCCTTTCCTTTCTCCAAATTGTTGGTGCCTTTTTAATTTGTATGCTGGTAAAGTGTGTGTGTTACATCTTCAGGCATTAAAACCATGTGCAAAACTTGGTTTAAAAAAAAAAAAAGACCAGATTGTTCATCATAAATTGAATAGGTATAATTTCTTGCATCAACAAGCAAGTTTTAATAGCCATGAGATAGTAAAATCATTTCCATGTCAGGATCAAATTACAATACGGTACCCCTAATCATCTGGTCACATCTGTTCATTTAGATTTTGATAACAATGACCCAACCAGAATGTGAAAACATTCCTTTTATTCCTGACTGTCACCAGTCAAAACTTTTAACAGTGAGAGGCAACACAGACATGGCATGGACTGATATTACCTTCATTGGTGATTGGCAGGAGTGTGTCACTCAAACAGGATTCAGTATTTCAATGATAAAGGTTTCAGTGTCTTTCTTTAGTAGAGGTATTATCCATCTATGTATTGTGCTGCCCACCATCATTGAAAAGATGTGATGTTTCTAAGATCTGGTATAGCCTATATCTTAACGAAAAAACACTCTTCAGAGTTAAAGCTTTGTAATTAGGGCCTGACTAGCCAAAGTAAAATGAGAAAATCATCTACAGTCTTTGGTAGCATTCACAGTAAAAATATAGGATATAAAGGGTATATCAAAGCAAGCATTACATGTAACAAAAAAAATGTATCAATTTATTTTGTCAGAAACATGCAGTTTGCATTACAAGGTCAGTTGTAAAAAAGTAAACAAACACAGACGGATTACTCAACCGTTAAACAGCAGCTTAAAAAAATAAAAACCTTGTTAAGCCGTAAAAATACATTCAAATGTGAACTTTAGTTGCCTGCCATGGATATCACATGAATTGTTCGCATTACTAACAGTGTGAAAAAGCAGGAGCGGAACAACCTATTTATTAATAAACATATTTTATTGAAAAAAAAACAGCTAAATGTGAATGTTAATATACTTAAGTAGGGGTGCATAATTGAACGGGTTTCACTTTCTCATAGGTGAATCCCCTTTACATCACATAACGTGCGCATTCATGGTAAAGCCGATGGCACTGAAGGGCCCGCACTATCTCATGGGGTGCAGTTTCTCATGCTACACCGGTACTGAGTACAGGCGAGTACCAGCCAAATTTCACCCCTGTTTTCCTCATTTGCATGCAAAAGACAGGTGATGTACAGCATAATTACAACCAGATTGTATAATGTTCCATTTGACAAAGGCAGAAAGGAGCCCTGTCTTTAGGACACATCAAATTAAAGTAAAAGGTTGAAATGGAAAATACTGAGTACACTGAGAAACGTCAGGCTATACTGCATGTTCTAGTTGGATAACTTTACCATGAATGTGCTGTGCTATTTTTTTGAATGATATGCTGTGTAGCAATGCAATTACCGTATCTCACTTAAAGTAGGAAGTCAGAAATTTCAATTCTAAACTAATGAAATTACGTAGTTTGATTCACATCAGCAGTTGACACTTATTTAATCAGATTGACTGATTCCATGCAAAGTGGTACGGTTTATGTATTACCCAATGAAATTCAAAACCAATATACTCACACTGTAGCTTTTGGTAGCTCTCCAGAAACACGGGGCCTGATAAAGAAGGGTGAACAAGTCCCTGTTTATTTATTCCAAAAACAGAAACATTGAAAGCCAAGTTCTTGGGTAAGTGCCAGAATCGCACTAGTTAAGTAAACATGCCTGGAGTGCTCCAGACGTTTCTGAAGGCTATCAACTGTTATTGTTACCCTAAACTAACCAGCAAATGATTCCATGCTACTGCTAATGCTAGCAATTTTCAAATCCTTATCATCTAAGATAATCAGGTTTGGTAGTAGGAACATTTTTCACAACAAATCTCTGACTGGCTCACTGCAAAATAACAGAAGTGATCTCAGCTATCTCTGAAGATAAGAGGCTTGCCAGCATCTTCTGCATGCTCCTGTGAAAGTATAATTCTGACAATTATGCTGTGTTTTTAAAAATGATGTAATTTTGGATTCATTCTTTCAGTGACTGGTGCGTAAAAGACTTTTGTATTTTTTTTCATTCTTTTTTGTTTTTGTTCTGTGTGCATTTGCAGATTATAAGAAGTATAGATTTTTTTCCATTATATAATCTTTATTTTTGTTAAAGAGGTTATATAGGTAATGAAATATTTCCATAGTCGAGCACTTTCATAGGTCTCACTTACGTAGTTTTGAAAATACAAAAACACATTGTAGCAAACATGTTTTCATTTTAAAAACAATGTGTTATCCCACACTAGGTCAAATAAAGCTGTGTTTACATGACTTTAAGTCATTTTAGCAAGAGAGAGATAAATTGACCCCATTTCCCAATGTCTATTTTTCCTGTCATTAACCAATCAGATGACCCAATCTTGAATTGGGTCATGTGATCAAGGGGTAGACCAGACCAAATTTAAAGTATGATACGTTTTTTCTTCTCATTCTCCTGTTTATGGAAATGTGTGCACTGTAGGCAATTTTGTGTCAGTTAGGATTAATGGTACCATAAAGTATGTATCTGGTGTGCATTAAGTCATTTTAAGAGAAGTCCTTGCTGCTCGCCTATAATGATTGACATGTTTGACAGCCAGTGACATGCTTGAACCCTGCAGACACAGCAGAATGACCTGGAAAGTGCAAGGCTTGTAATGTGAGAGCTTTCTTTAACCTTATGGTACCAGATACAGTATTGTTTTGTTACCTATAACCCCTTTAATGACACTATACACATCAACTGAATAGTCCCAGTAATTAAAAATCAGTAATTAAAAGCTATAAAGAACTTAAATATAAAAACCTAGTCAGCTGGCTTCACAGACCTTAGGCAAGTGTGAATCTGTAAAAGCAGCTGAATGAGTATGCATGTTACATTATATTTGCTCTAACTTTACAATTAGGACAATATGCCTAAGGCTCCAAGGCTCTGAGGATATATGTAACATTGTAATGATGTCACAGCAGACTGAATCCAAATAGTCCTGTTTTACATAGTTAGTAAGAAGTTCCAGTGTTTTTGAGCATACATTTATAGCTAACTGTCAGACTGCTAATGTAATGCACCTTGTAGTTGGGATGGGGTGAGGGCTTTATATACTACTCCCAGACTTATATGTAAGCGATAACATACGTTTTATTGAGTTTACGAGGCAATAACGTCTCCCATGAGAAGAATAATGACTGAGGCCACAGCCTGAAGCCATTATTTATCAAACTGAGTGAGAGGTGTGTTTGCATTGAAATTGATATTGATATTAGGTTAGGATAAACTTGGTTGAGTGAGTATATACTGTAGAGCAAGGTTAATGCCAAAATGTCTCATCTGTACTTCACTGTGTTCCTCTAAAGAATACTGCAAAGGTAGAGGATCTGCATCTGCTAACAAGCACAACATCAAATCGGATTTGTATTTTTCCTCTTACTTGGCTATTGCATTGAAAATTACTGTATCTGGTCAGTAACCATAGTGAGTAGTTGGCCTTTGTAACCATGGACAAGCATGGCTGACCTCCAAATCCATGGACATTTTTTAATTGAAAACCTGGACAGCCATAGCACTATGTGGAGTAAATTTGTAGTGTAACAGGAGTGGGTATAACGGTGCCCAACCAGTATAGGAGCGCGCACGGCGACAGCAGGGGCAACTACGTTCAGGCTAAGACATCACAGTGTCATGCAGTAATCCAACTACGCCATGCTCTATAAATAAAGATCAACTCAAATTTAATGTTTGCCAATTTTGCACTAGTTTAACAGCACAGGTTCTTTTATTGGGAAGGAGCAATGCATGAACCACAAGGAAAGTAGAGGACAAGCAAAATGGAGTTCAGTGTTTTTATTTATAAGATAAAATATGCTTTTTGCATTTACAAAAATAAAATATATCAAATGGATCCTATTTTTCAGGGCTTTGTAAAAAGCATATTAGTTATCAGCTACACAAATCAAACACGTAGTTAACATGGCGGTGTGGTCCAGTGGTTAAAGAAAAGGGCTTGTAACCAGGAGGTCCCCGGTTCAAATCCCACCTCAGCCACTAACTCATTGTGTGACCCTGAGCAAGTCACTTAACCTCCTTGTGCTCCGTCTTTCGGGTGAGACTTAATTGTAAGTGATTCTGCAGCTGATGCATAGTTCACACACCCTAGTCTCTGTAGGTCGCCTTGGATAAAGGCGTCTGCTAAATAAACAAATAATAATAATGTCAGCATCACAGGTTATAAAGCACTGAAGGACACCTAAGCAGAATGAAACAATCCAGTTTGTTACACTGGTGAATTGGAGATGTGGTTGAGGACTCAGTCAACAATATGTATGCAAATCAAAATAACTCAGTGCTCCAACTAAACAAAACAAAACCTAGTGAGTCCTCAATCTCACCTCCAGTGGAGTTCAAATACCAAGCATCATTCTCATAACTATCAAAGAAAGGAAATTGATTTCCATTTTACAGACTAAATAATCACATATGAGCCATTCTAGATCTCCCACCCCTTTCAATACAGGCAGAGCCGGTGCAGGGCTAAGAATGTAGCAGCAGTGGCAACACTTGCTATATGCGGATACACACCACCGCCAGTATACGCTACAGTTCATAACTTCACACACAAAGTAACAGTTTCTCAACCCCCCCTACCGCTGCTCCTACTTCCCAGCTTTATAAAATATTCAGCTACAAACAATTGGACTAATTAATCAATTACAACACGATTTCCTTACACACATTCACACGTGCTTTAAAAAAAAATCAAAATAAAATAATCAAAGAAAAATGACACATCTTAAATTATAAATCCAAAATGAAGTGCAAAGAAACCTTAACCCTGTTACATCTGTGCTAATTACTGGTTATAGTAATGGAGGAGTCTTTTCAGGCACTGGCCTGTGCAGCTCCTGAGGAAAAAAATAAACAATGGTATACTGTATTTACCTTATTTAGGTCAGAACTTGTAATGGAGCAAGTTTGCAACACCAACTTATCATTCTTTGTGCCACGTACATCTGAGTTAGGAACACCATTTGTGCTGCTGCCAAATGCCAGTACTTATTTTTTTTAACAGCTTAACCATACAGATTCAGCTAACAATCCACAACAACTCTTGTGGTTTTGTGAGTAAATGCCATATGTATGTTTTTATATACAAGCCTGCCAGAGATGACCACTTTTAAGGTAATCACTTACAAAAACCCAGTTAGCTACTTTGGACACTATTGTGGGCACTGTTGTCATATCATGAGAACATTTTTTTCCCCCTAAATTGACCAGTGCCTGACATAAAAAATACAAAAAGGCAGGTTGAATTTACTAATATTATTGCTACACTTCCAATACAGTACTTATAACCATCAGAGCATACTTTATTTGTGTGAATTAAATGAAGAGAGACCGATGTGTTGTAATCATTGCCAATATAACTGCTGTACACACATTTCCAACATAAACAAGGTTTCTGCACATGACAGTGCTTTTTGTGGTCTAATTTAAAGCAATGAAGCAAAAACTAAATGGGGTGCGTTGTTTTGTGTGCTAATAATGTTGTGATGCATTCAGTTGTCATGGGAATGCCTTTTCATATTTCCATGGAAAGCTATTTACATGTCACATAGATTTTTAAGCATAACTTTAAAATAAAACTGTAGACTTGGATGTATTACAGCATGTATCAATATAATTGTTGCTGGGGGAGACCATTTGTAAATCATCCAAGTTTTTGAAAGCTTACTGTTTTACGAAATAACATAATCAAGCACAGGCAATCATGTTGGTATTCATTAAACATTAGCATGCTAGGAGATGCTTTGGGTTTCTACTATGCTTTATGTATATGGCTAGGAACAAAGTCAAAATTAAGGTACATGACCCGAGAAAAACATTTCCTGAAGATATTTTTGCCGGTTATTTTTATTTTTATTTTTTACTTGATAATGTAGTGGTGACTGCAGGATCAAACATCGGTCTTTAGGTTTAGAGACCCAATGCATCCAGATGCATCTTTATATTACTGAAGTCAGTCCACTTAGGTTTGGCCCAGGCACAATCAGAATGCCACATATGTCCTGGGCCAATCATGCCACTGTAATTATATCGAGTAATTATCAGGGGCCAGGGTTTACATGTTCCTAATATTTAATTGCTTACCTGTTTAATATATTGTTACCTGTCTTCTCTCTTGTTGGTTCCGCTCATATCATTATTGCCATGCTTTCTAACTATTGCAGCAGAAGAATCTTCTGAAATGACAAAAGTGAGGTGAGGAAACATATTAAGAACATAAGAACATAAGAAAGTTTACAAACGAGAGGAGGCCATTCAGCCCATCTTGCTCGTTTGGTTGTTAGTAGCTTATTGATCTCAGAATCTCATCAAGCAGCTTCTTGAAGGATCCCAGGGTGTCAGCTTCAACAACATTACTGGGGAGTTGGTTCCAGACCCACACAATTCTCTATGTAAAAAAGTGCCTCCTGTCTTCTGTTCTGAATGCCCCTTTATCTAATCTCCTTGTTTCTTTTTTAAGGTCAAAAAAGTCCCCTGGGTCAACATTGTCTATACCTTTTAGGATGTGGTGTGGTGCAGTCTTCAGTGCACACAGCAAGACTTGTATGCTTCCCCATCTCACTTCAGAACATGTTGGGAGAATTTTTATCTCAATTTTAAGCAATATCTATAATATAAGAATTCACAGGTGTTTTTTGCTGATGGTTTATAAAGATATTGATGATTTGCAAGCCACCATCTAAAAGGCACCTCTGACCAGATTTATACCATTTTTATCTAGTAATTTAATCTCAAATTACCAGGAAAATAGATTATGAGAGCTGCATCTCATTTGGCACCAGAGACAATTAGACAAATACATCATACAGGGATTTAAAAAATAGTGGACCTAATTGCATTCTTTCTTTACATTTCACAGCTGGCCCAATAAATGCTTAAATAATTAATTAAGATATTAAGAGTGAAGAACTGCTAGAGCAATGAGTCACTCCAGTAAAAAGGAATGGAAAATGTATTGTTTACTTTTTTTAGAAACAGGTGCAGGATTGATACGCTGCTCATTAAATATTACCACAGAGAGTACATTTTCCACAATAACAGGCTATTATTAGGCCTTGTTCATAATTAATTGATTGCAGGCAGACCACATAATATTTTATAGCTTACTTAAAGATACAGATCACAGCTTATAACAATAGCATTAGAACAAAACCACTCATAAACTAATATGGCAATTGCACATATTTATCTTACTCTTCTGGCATCTAATGCACTCTCATCACTGGTGTAAGTTCTACAGATGTTGTATCTAGTGCCAAAAGCCATCACCTCATCAGGGTGGGAACAAAAAGAGCAATGCATCTGGCACATTCCAGATTAACAGAAGGTGCTAAAACCCCAGGAGTTCTTTCTGGTAAAGAAATCCATATTAACGAACAGGTGCAAAATTCAAATGAAAGTGAAAAATAATGCTCCTAATAAAGTTTTTTTTTAGAAGCATCTGTTTTCGCAGGGAACCCCATGGTCCTACACATAAAATGCCATCAGTTGTTTATTTCTTGCTTGGCAACAGCGGCAAATATCATCAATTTTCTCCAACTGCGCACTCAATTTTTACTTTTAAACAAAATGATATCATCTGAGATCTAAGCTCATTCAAACTACATGCTTTTTTATTTGCTTAACCCAAGGCATGTTGAAATTAAAAAAAAAAAAGTACTTATGTTTGCCAATTACAAAACAAACAACAGCAAACTAAAAATAGCGTAGTAGCTGCTACTAATGAAGGATTGAAGAGGATTGAATTACTTCATTGTTTTAGTAGTCCAAAAACCTTTTGTGCAGACTACCCAATCAAACCTCTTGTTGTATTAATACAATCATATAGTACAGGCCTTCCCTAATTTATCACACTTAAAAACACTGCATCATAAGATATTAAAGACCATCACAAAACAAAGATTATATTATTATTTGTATTATTATTAATGATAACTGATTTCATTCAGTTCAACATGTAAGTGTAAAAATTGCCTTCCACCTAATTACAGAGATACTACAAATTACCACCAAAGTTCACTGTTGTTCAGTCGGGAAACGCATGCGATAGATATTTATTAAAGCAGACTAGACTGCACTACTACAATATACATATTTTACACAACATTCTTTGGCCTTTGGCCTCACCTTTCGAGGTACCCTTGCCCATCAATAAGCTTGCAGATAAGTGGGAAGCTATGGGCAGGGGGGCAGGATAGCTGCCTTCTGCCGTTAGACGAAGCCAAAAAGGTGGAGGCTAGGGAGGAGATGAACTCTGGCTGCCCAAGTAAAGCCACCACATGCCTGTATTCAATATCCATGTTACAATATTGAGAAGTTATTAACAAACAAACAATCAAACAAACAAACAAACAATATATATATATATATATATATATATATATATATATATATATATATATATATATATATATATATATATATATTAGCTCAGAGTCAACTGCCCAACATTTCGATATGTTGTACATATCTTTCTCAGGGGACCATGTGTTTGAAACAAAATATTGGAGGTATATGCAGCAGTGTGGAGTAGTAGTTAGGGCTCTGGACAGTCAGCAGTGTGGAGTAGTAGTTAGGGCTCTGGACAGTCAGCAGTGTGGAGTAGTAGTTAGGGCTCTGGACAGTCAGCAGTGTGGAGTAGTAGTTAGGGCTCTGGACTCTTGACCGGAGGGTTGTGGGTTTAATTTATAGGTGTTTGATGGCATGACAACTGCTTGTTATTGTTTATATTCAAATCCATGATTTATTCTTACATGATGTAATGGTGTTCTATATATTGTGAAATCAATCTGTATTAATTCTAATTAACATTATTTTATATAAATGTATATTTTTATTATCATGCAATGTTGGCTCTGAGGATCAGCCTTGATTTGGCCTCTCCAGCGCATCAGCATGCACAACTTTTGAATGAATTTTGTTTGTTTATTTTTTTAAATGTTATATATTTATTGAAGTTAATTAGTTCATTCTTTTGTTGTCCCGCTGGCATAATTGTTTTCAGTCTATTCATCCATTTACTTTCTATTATTCTTCTGGAGGCTGTGTGGTCCAGTGGTTAAAGAAATGGGCTTGTAACCAGCAGGTCCCTAGTTCAAATCCCACCTCAGCCACTGACTCATTGTGTGACCCTGAGCAAGTCACTTAACCTCCTTGTGCTCTGTCTTTCGGGTGAGATGTAATTGTAAGTGACTCTGCAGCTAATGCATAGTTCACACACCCTAGTCTCTGTAAGTCGCCTTGGGTAAAGGCGTCTGCTAAATAAACAAATAATAATGTCGCATTGTTTAATTTTAGCTGTTCTAATACTACAAACTTTACATCATTTATGTCATCATGTCCTTGACTGGTGAAGTGCTGTACTATTGGTTCATTCATTTTTATATTTCTAATTAATGAAAGGTGGTTCTGAATTCTTTATATAAAGCTGTTCCAGTCTCTCCAACATATTTTATTTCATCACATTTTTCACAGGCTATTCCATAAACAACATTGCAATTTTAACAGTAGGTATTAGTTTTTAGTGGATACCGGTATGTGTTGTTCTTATGTTTCATTATATTTTTACTTTTGTCCATTTATTTACACACTTTACGTGTACTAGTGCAAGTATTTGTAGAACCTATTCTGTCAATCATTATTTTATGTTTACTGTGAACTAAAATATCACCTAAATTAGCTTCTCTTTTTAATGCTACAACGGGGGCCTTAAGAAATACTTTTTTTTCAATTTTTCCGAATTACGAGAATCATAAGTGTTTCCAAACTATCTTAGAAATATTGGGCAAGAGTTTAGAGTTAGTCATTACTAATGGGACTCTTTTGACCTTTTTATCTCTATTTTTATAATCTAGTAGATCATCTCTTTTTAGTTTATCCACTTTTCTTAACTCTGTCTATAATTCCTTCTTTGTATCCTCTTTTTTTAAGATTTGTTTTTAATACATTTCTTTGTTTTACATAGTCACTTTCTTTTGAGTATATTCTTTGTATTCTTATTCCTAGACCCTTTGGGATTGCCCTTTTAGTGTGTATCGGATGTGCAGAGGACATGTGTAAATACTGGTGCATGTCAATAGGTTTACAGAAGAGATCAATTGAACCTTCTTACTAAAAATTAATTTTATTTTCTTGTCCATCGAAGGTCCACCTTAATATTGCTGTGTATTTCATTTGCCATTTTATGAAACTGGAAACGAGATTCTTATCCATGTGTCCAAACCCCAAAATATCATCTACAAACCGAATGTATTCTAAAGGTTCTCTTTCTGATTTTCAAAGTAACTTTTCTTCCAATTTCCCCATGTATGTACTGGCAGAATGCATTCCTAATTTAGATCCTATTGCTGTACCATCGTTTTGTTTGTAATTCTTATCAACAAATGTAAAATAACTGTTTTCTAAAACTATGTTGATCATGTTCAGCACCTCTGCTGTTGGTATTGATTTATCTAGTCTATTATCTAGTGCTTTTTGACAAGCTTCTAAAGTTTCTTTACAAGGGACACTTGGGTACAAGGATTTTACATCCATGCAAAATAAAATTGTATTCTCTGGAAGGTTGTGCTTTAGTGATTTGAGTCTTTTTAAAAATTCTGTAATTGCCAGAAGAGGGCAGTACAGCATTGTCTGACCTCAAAGAAGATTCTGAACAAGGTGATAGTGAACAGGTTGTCAATTCATTAAGTACATTAATGGTCTGGTAACACCGACACTTTGAATAGCGTCTGCTATATAGAGAATATATTTTTGACTGACTTAATAACAATTTTGCAATAGGGTATTGACTTTAGGTTCAAATTATGGGATTCAATTGTGATTTAAAGTTGGGATTAGGTTTCTGTGTAGATGTTCCTAGCTGGAAGCATGGAAGCTCCTCTAGTATAACTTGTAGTTACAGCTCTGGCCAAAAGTCTTGCATCACATCATTTAAAAAAAAAAAAAATTATATATATATATATATATATATATATATATATATATATATATATATATATATATATATATATATATGAACATAATTTATTTAACATTATGCAATCAAATAAACTACTAAATGATATTGCAAAAGTCTACCGGAAGCCATAATAGTAGTACAGTAATTCATGTTACATTTCAAAATGTTTTAGTTAAAATGTTTAGCAACATTAGTTAATTCTATAGGGTGATGCAAAACTTTTGGCCATAGCTGAATATCTTCTTGTTTCATCTTTAATGTCTCACAGCCAGTCCTATTTCAAAAATGGAATTGCTCCCAGTGCTAAAAAAGCAGACAAAGAGTCCATAAAATTGGCCAGGGTACAAACATGTCTGATGATTTTGATATGTTGCAAATCATGTTATGATAAGGCCAATTATGTATCACTGTCCTACATGATGTAATAAAGTATTGTAAAACTTTCGGCCATATGCACCACACATGCAAAGCTGCAGCTGTTTGTGTACTGCAGCTGATGTAATGTCAAGGCACTTCACATTATATTAAAAATGACACCTGTACAAATAATCTTCAATTTGAGATTTTAATCGCAGGGCTGATTTCTGTGAACTGACAGAACGCGTCCCAGTGGTTCTGTAAAACAGCACTCTTTTATTTTCCATCGTTCACTGATTTCTTTCACTCTGCCGCTGGAAGCCATGACTGGAGTTCATGCCCCCTTTCTTTCAAAGGGAATAAAATAATAATAATAATAATTAAAGAAAATTAGTATTACTCTAGCATGTGTAGTCCCTGTGACATATATCCGTCAACCTGCCCTGCAGATCCAACAGCAGCTGAAAACATTTACATTTCTGAAGCTGTTTTTATTTCTTCGGGTATATTTCCCATCACCATTTGAGAAAAAAAAAAAAACGAAGAGAAAAGAAAAAAAAAAAACGTAGAGAAAAGAAAAAAAAAAAAACTATTTCAATTACCAAGAAGCTCCAGCAAAACTGCTGACGTTTCATTTTCATTTTTTTCTTCCCATCTTATCACTGCACAGGGAAAATATAATAATAATAAAAAAAACTTATAACTCCATTTCATCAAGGATGACAAAGTGTCAGAGTGGCTTGTAGAAGTCCTTCCCTCTTGGCCTGGCTTATTCCAGTAGAGCTTTGGTCTCTAGTGAAGTGGCCATGATCTAATCTCAATGCACTGGACAGTAGTCTACACCAATTAATGAAAGGACATATAGCTCCATTTTAATATTGTAGCGTGCACGGGGGAAGGCAGCAGCAGGGCTGGTAGGTGACGTAATCACATGAAGACATAAGCCCGATATATGCTCCTTGCAAGGGAGCCGGCTCTTTTGTACAGCGGTATCGGCGCTTATTCTTTAGTCCCGGTTCGGCCCGCCCTCCACCTGTTGGTGTGGATTGCCTTGCCCTGTGTGATGCCCCTGCCTGCGTTAACCGAGATCGCCACAATATGTTAAGATATTTTTTATCCTTTTTGCAGTAATTCTGAATGGTTCAGAGTTCTGGTGCTAATATTGAAACTCAACAATCATGCTTGCAGTCCTGGTTGTTTTGAGATGTGTCTTAGGTTCCTGGTTCTTGAGAAATTATGTGATGTTGTGACCTTTCAACTCTGTTGGCTCAACCTATTTCGGTATACTATAAAACTATATTATAAACAGAACAATTATAAAGGGATTGATCTTTTAACAAAATACTTGTTTGGGAACAGCAAGGAAACTTAGATTGTCACAGACTGGCTGTAGCTGATCACAGTGCTCAGGAAGGCAGATCTGAACAGGCAATACCTACTTTAAAAAAATAAAATAAATAAATAAATAAATAAAGATTTATAAAGTTAATACCACATGTAAAGTTGCTTAGAATTTGGGTGACAGAACATCTTTCCCTTTCAATGTCTTCACAATAAAAAGTCTTATATTATAAGAGACAGGTTGAACTGTACATGGTAAGTTGTATTACAGCGGTTTCTGTGGCTACCTGTTAGTACATCAGGCGGATGCAATGGCATGCCAATCAAATCAGTTTAGGACCAGAGCTGAGGTTGAGTTATGCTCCTGAAGTTAATTAAAAAAAGGGGTTTTCCTTGAGTACCAATGATAACAGACCCATTGCTCTCAGATAGTGTAGACCACCACAACTTCTGTGCATAACATGCTTTGTGGTTTTGGTCACCCTGCACATTTTTTGTAAAACAGACTAATACATTTAGAAATCAGTATTGGTTTGTATTACAGAACGCAGAACACTGCTCCCTTTTCCATATGTCCCATTATTCATCATTCTAATAATAGGATAATTTTGAGAGATTCAAGCAGGGGGTCAGTCTTTTTTTAACATTTTACTATTGGGAGCAGATGTGTTCTTTTTAACTACTGAATGCCAATGAGGTTACAAAAGGTCACCGACTGAATGCTTTTCAATCTCCATTAATATTTCCTTTTCACTATTAACTCAGCAGGGAAACCATGGCCATTAACTTTCCCTTCACAATGTTCAAACTTATTACAGCCAAAAAAAAAAAAGAAAAAAGATAGTTTTATATTTCAGCCCAGCTGCTGTTCACACTCCAATAACTTTTGTCAATATCGAAACAGTGTCTTTCATCCACACTTCATGTAGAATTTGTGAAACATTTTCTGGGGTTAATGCGGTCTTTAACTTGGGAAACATTAATTACCTTCTAAAGGCACAAATTCAAAATGTGTTAAGGTGAGGGGGGGGGCATTCTAAATTAGGTCCTTCATTTTTTTAAAAAGCCTATACTTTTTTTTAAATATTATACACTTAAGAAACCAAGTGCAGTTTTCGGTTCTTGATATGGATGGCTGGTAGTAGTTTGCAACTACACTGATATGGATCAGGTAGTAGTTGGTATATCCTACATAAGGCATGAGTACTTATGTTTTTGCAAGATATAGTGAAGCACTGCCGTAGACTAAATTAGCCCAATGGGTTGACACTTGAACCTGCAGTACATCTTAGGGTACCAATGGTGAGAAGGAATTATGGGTGATACTGTTTTTCTTGCTTAGCCCAAAATGGTTTGATCAAATTACCAGAACAACTGACAACATGCATGCATACTTTCTTACTTAGTAATTTGTAAAGAAGTACATTTTTTTTTCATTTGTTCATTATTGTTTTTATTACAGCCTGCTTTATTGATATGTTGCTATGCTTGATGTAATGGTTGAGTGCATGATTTTGTTCTCTAAGGCTACAGCATAAAATAACTGTCACTTTGATCTCTCATTTTCACGAACGTATGTGTAAACTTGACAAACAGATTTTTATACTGTATATTATATTTTTTATATTATTATTGTATTTGATTGAATGAATTGTGGATGTATTTTTATACTGGGGGAAATATAGCATGGTAAGTGGTACTGTATATCATTTATGATTCAAATTATCGCCCATGATATACACTAGATAAACACATTTAATCAGAAATCTAAGGTTAATTTGATATGCACAAGAAAGGTTTCAAACATATACAATAAGAAGAATAACCAGAACATGCTGACTCTCCCTTGCCTTTTAAATTCTTTACTTCCCTGTATGCTGTACTCAACCAAAAGTAAAATCTCATGAACTCTGACAAAAGTGACATGTGTGGTTGCTGTAGTAGTAACTATTTTAGGAAGGCATGTGAATATTTTAGTTTCTATGAAAGTTTCATCATTTTTAATATAAAAAATCATACACTGTATAAAAGTGTGGGATGTGGGGAAATCAGATTTTTCATATACAGGTATCTTAGATAACAGGGCAATTCATTATTTTGTTTATTATAGAAACTGGTAGGTATCACAAATTCTGAATTAGTCAAACCATATAGACTGTAATTAGCTGTCCTGTCTCTATAATGTAAATAGAGCAAAAGAAAAGTGGATGGCATAAAAAATGTTTTTATCCAATAGGCTTCCGAGACAGGACATCAAACTCTTCCAAACTGAATGATTTAAACTTGAATTACCTGAGTTCTGTGATTCTGTGATCAGCTGCCTGGATCGGGTCAGCAGTGTGTAACGTTTTGACCAGTTTATTCTCCCAATCAAAGAGGACAATGACCACCAAGCCAAGGAAATTTAGATCTGTAAACTTGCCAGATTCTTAGCATAACTCTGTGTTCCAACTCTGTCTTCCAGCACTAAAGTGTATGTACTCAAGACGAGGGCTGAGTGCTTTTGGCTGAATGTCTCCCTTCCATTTGAAATGTTTAATAACTAAAAAAAAATGAATGCCACTGGCTAAAAAGATGACCTCTCAATAGCTACTTCATTAGAGAAGCCAGCTTTATAATCTCTCTATAATCTTATGTGGCAAAGTATTTTGCTTAGTGGTATCTAAAACGGTAAAATGATTTCTTTTAAGGTATTAAGATGAAATAAATGTATTTTCACGTTTTGGATTGGAAAGAGCTCACAAGGAACTTTTGGAGAGATGTCCACTTCAGCAACCACATTTCTATACATATATACTGTACACATTTTACTTCAAAGACTGTGAGGAGTGTAAACTTCAAAGAGCAGCAATGAAGCCAAGCCTCAGCCTGAGCATCTAGCCAAGACCAGGAACACTGAGATATGGCAAAAACAGGTTCACAGCCATTTTGTCAAAGATGAAATCAAATGTAAATGTAAATAGCTTCAATGGTAAGAATGGATTTAAGAAACAGTATGTGGGCTTGAGGTAATCTCAGTTACAGTTTTCTTCCCAAATCAATTCTTTGTTGATCCTTCACAACTTGCAAGTTTCTCTGGGAACTACTAAGTTTTGAAATGACTTGTTCTCAGAGGACAATTGTATCAGTATGTTTATTTTACCAGCTCAGAGTAACCCTTAACAGTCATTACTGAATTAGCTATTTCTTTAGTAAATATCTATATTCTATGCGGAACTGTTTTTCAATCATTTTTATTATTTATGATGTTTATGTGATCTAAGGTTAAAGTGAGTTTCCTGCCAGAACCACTGCTTTGTTTAATTTATAGAAGACATAGCAAAAGGAAGGCAGTTCCAAAAGCAGCTGACAGATAGAGTTTTCAGGTGTGACAGACACACATCTTGTAAAACAGAAAGTGGAAACTTCTGTGAGATGATCCTATCTGGACAAGAGACACTGCAGGCCTACACTGTGTCAGACACCTACAATGTCATCAAATGTGAAATGTCTCAAGCTTATAACACTAGCAAAGGCTAGTTTAAACCGAGCACCCTTGGGGTACAGCACTGTAGAGCTCACTGCTGCTCTTTGTGGTCACATATATATTGGTCCTGTTTTGATCTTTTTAGTAAGTTGTAACAAATCAGAGAAAAGTTAATTAAACTGACGATACAGATGCTGAACTGTGAGGTCTGGTCTGAGTTTTTTTTTCCCCCACAGGTCAGTTTCAGAATACACATTTACAAAACTAACTTTCATACAATATCATTTGTTATTTGTAAGCAATTGGTATGGAAATGTACTGTTTCTGAGACTATATATACAATTCAGTCAAAACCTCTCCAGTATGTTTACCATATTCCATGAACTGTATATTTTATAACTACACTGAATGTGTTCACTTCAAATGCAAATGTGGTTATAAAATGCCTTGACAAGGATTTTAACTGAACAATGTAAAGTTGAGAATTAACTTTCTATTTAGCTTCATAGGGAAAAGGTTAAGGGCAGTGGTGTAAAGATGCACATGGTTTAGAAAGTTAAGATTAAAATAGAACCTGTGTAGTAGGGACACTTACATAAAAGATCTTGTCATTTGTGTTCCGCCATTATACCAGGAATACAATGGCACTCTAATGGCATTATGGGGCAAATGGGAGCCATGACCACCTTATAACCTGTTCCACAGTGTAAAGGGCCACCTTATTACTAGAGAGTGCACTGTACAAAGTATTTTAACATATTTAATAGAATCAGAGACATCATTTAGGACCAACCTGATATTTTTAAAAACATTGGATTCAATGAAATTTGTGGTTTAGTTGGTCTAACTAATCTTTAATTAAATTTAAATAGGTAGTAACTACTGTACTTAAATCAATATAGTTATACTCACAAGCCGTGTGTTAATATGCTTCTGTGAAATAATTTATGACACTGGAGATAAGGGATCTTGAACTAGGCCTAAACTAGGCCTGACACACTTACATCAATGTAGGCTACATTTTGTTCCACAGTATATGTTTGGCAAAGCAGTTTTCCCCAGGTTGCAGTTGGCCCCTACTTCTTTATTTTAGTCAGCAAGAGACTTAAAACTTTTATAACATTTATAATTTAAAATGAAAACACTTAGAACTGATATGCTTAAACCAGACCTATTGTGTCACATCAAAACAACTGGCATTGTTCACAGTTTTCACCAGGGGCCCTCATCTGATTTTTTTTAGAACATTATAGTTTTGGAAAATAACATCAAAACAAAGGCATAAAAAATGATGGCAGAGATTAAAAGAACATGGCATAAAACCTTATGTAGATCACAGCTGCCACGCTGGTATTAATAGCAGCGCTGAGAATGAGTGTTAGATTCCTGCAGTTGCTTGTGGCTTCTGCCAAACAGTAAAATCCTAATAAGAAAAATGACATTTTTATTAAAACTGGTCTATACACCACCATGTGAAGGTAATTAGCATTGCTTTAGCATATAGCCTTCATAGTTTTTTTTATTATTATTTTATATATTGAGGGCTTCTATTTTTGCCTAGATCAAACATTTTGTGCTAGGTTTGTATTAGGTTTAAATTAAGTCATAAGTAAAGCTAAGAATTTGATCCTTCATTCATGTTTTTAAATCAGTTAAAACAAATTAGGCTGTACTCATAAAGCATGTTTATCTCTTTGGTGTTTTTTTTTCATGGGCTAGATTATGCTAGAATACTGTGAGCAGCTATGCGTGAATACTTGTACAGTATTTGTATTAACATAGCTTTCCAATGTATCTCTGTTTAGCATAAAGAGGTTTTCAACTTAACTGATACTTGCTTGTGTGTTACTCTTAGCCACTTCTAAAGTTAAACACCAGAGACAAGCTTTATGAATACAATCCATTATTTACAGTAGCTTGTTTTTAGTACCTTGAAATGGGTCTCACAAAAGGTGCTTTATGCTTAAATTCTTCCCCCAAAAAACAGCTCAAAGTTTTGTGTTCAATTAATTTATTGTATTTCAGCACCACTTAAAGTGTTTATTACATACAGTATTCTAGTTGGACTTTCCTGGCAGAGCACATACAGTATACACAGGTGTTTAAGTATTAATTCCCTCAGACTTGAAAGATCTGTGGCACAATCCATTGTTTACAGCAGATATAATAGACCTGATGGCTAGGTAGGGTTACATTTGAATAACCCTAAACACCAGCAGCAGTGTTCATGTAAATTATTGATCCCCTCAGCCTGGAATATACATCTGTATGTGCTGCACCATTCCTGACCATCTTTCTGTCCTCCAATTTCACTTTTCTACAGGAAGTACAGG
Organism: Acipenser oxyrinchus oxyrinchus; assembly: GCA_030684275.1. Classification (NCBI taxonomy): domain Eukaryota; kingdom Metazoa; phylum Chordata; class Actinopteri; order Acipenseriformes; family Acipenseridae; genus Acipenser; species Acipenser oxyrinchus. The sequence continues at coordinate 14,535,391 of CM060252.1, read as the reverse complement.
AAGTTCCTGTGAAGGAAAAGTTCCATGTCATCCAAACAGTGGAGGGGTTAGATACATTTATTATTAAGGTTTGTTTTTTTTGGTGTATACTTTTTTTTTTTTTTTTTTACAAAATACATACAAAAAATAATTCACCTTTTAAAATCTGTTGATTGTGTAAAAAGGCTTTGCTACTGCTGTTTCACAGTGTCTGTTTACTATAAAGTCCAATATTATACAAATAGGTAATTTGTATATTAACTAGCTAATACACATGTCAGGCTAAGTTTAGCGATATGGGCTGGGGGCCACATGGAATGCTGCAGTGACCTTTGCACTCCCATGAGTTGGGGAGGACCAGGCATTGTACAACTCGTTGCACTTTAGCAATCCCTATTGGCCAATGGCCCACGGGAGAAGACGGGGAATACCTGGCAGGGTCCCTAATTCTATCTGGGCTATTGTTAATATATGTATGTAAATCAAAGGGGTTTAGAAAAGCCCATAAATAACACATCAAACTGAATCCCAGTGCATACTAGAGTGTTTCATCCTCCAGGCCAGTTCCATTCTGTATTCATTATTCTATGAGAAAGGTTTCAATTACTGTGCTTGATCCAGAGACCAAGAAGCAGGTTACTGGCATTTACTGGGTCTTAATGATTGCATCTCATTAGCATTGTATTGTACTTAATGAACTGTTTCCGGTTTTATTAGTTTATCAGACAACCCCAGACTGCATGCAATCTTGCATTGATTTCAGGACTGCTCCACTCGTGGGGGAAGGGCACTGTTATTATCAGAATTTAGTTATTGTTATTTCATGAAAAAAATTCACAAATGTGAAATCTGCAAATAGAATCCTGCTCGATAACAGGTTATTCTGTGTATATGCTTACTGTTTTATGTACAGAAATCGATATGCTCACAACATTTATAAACATTTCCACTCTACAGAAATTCATTCTACATGGCAAGACGATTAGAGGATTTTTTTTTTTGCAGAATAACTTATGTCTGATTTATAGTGAATCTGAATTTTTTGACAGTGATTCATTTATATCTCATCATTATGATCTCTACACTTTGGTTGGCTAGCCCTCATTTCAAACATGTCGGCTATGTCATTGGTACAGACTCATTTATAAAACCCTAATCGGGAAATCACCCCTCTATTTAAGCGAATTGTTGACTATATCGGTCTCCTATTACAACCTTCGATTCAGCAATTTGATTAGTTTAATTGTCTCTAGTGTTTTTACTGCTGCTGGGCATAACTCATTCCAATATGCAGCTACTCACGATTGGAATGAGTTACAATCAAGGCTTAAACTCCCTGGTTTTATCTCAGAGGGTGCTTTCTTTTCTAGACTTGAAACTCTTTTCCCTGTACCATGTACTTGTCAGAGTAGACACTGATTTTCTTATTTTTTTTCATTTTTTTTATTTCGTATTGCTGTAATGTCTCTAACTGTCTATGTATTGTTGTTTGTTGTGTTTATGTTGCCTCTTTGCCAGATCGGCATTTTAAATGAGAACTTGTTCTCAATGTCTTTACCTGGTTAAATAAAGGTTTGAATTTGAATTGGAATATATCACATAGGTGTTCCCAGTACAGTACCCAGCCAGCCAGGTAGGACATTCATATCTCGTTTCACCACCGTATACTATATGTTTTTTTACTAACCTTATTTCTTTTTATTTATTTTTTGCATTGGTGGCGCAGATGCGGTGAGCAGGGGGTCCTATTTTGGGGGCAAGCGATGTCACTCACAACCTAAGGCCCAGCCGAGCTGGCCTCGACCTCTCAGAGGAAGGTTCTCCGAGTCAGGGGGGGCCCCCGGCCAAATCTTAACAATCTCTCTATCATTCCAGGTTCCCCCTGGAGGTAGCATACATACTCCCCAGCCTTGGAGGCCGATCGGTTTGGTCTCACCTCCGTGAGGGCGGTATCCCTCTGAGCCAGGGGGCAACCCTGCTCTATCTCTTGTTTCCCCTGGGGCCAGCATGCATGCTCCCTGAGCCAGGGGGAAACTCTGTATCCTTCACTAACAACTTGCATCAACTATGCCAGTGTTCCTTTCTGGCCCCTTTACATGTTCATTTCATTTTTATGTTAATTTAATTCTCTTTCAGAATTCCTGTCGCCCCACATGGCTTGGTCTCGGAGCTCAGCCGTGCCGATCTTCCGAAGCGTCGGCGTTCCTTGATAGTCAGGACGACTGCTATTCTTCTCAAATGTATCCTTCTCTTCATTTTCCCCTTGGGGGGAAAGCAAAGCTTGCTTCCCAGCCTCGAAGGCCGATTGATTTTGGTCTCACCTCAGCGAGGGCAGCGGGCAGCTCTCCGCGAGCCAAGGGGAAAAACACATTATCTCTATTCCTCACAGCCCTTGCTCCTGTTCTGTGAATTATATATGTATTTAGATATATTTTTATTTTTGACAACTGGTTTTTGATCACCGGGATGAACACAACGCACCCATTTTTAGCAAACAGTGATTCTCCATGAATTTCTCAGCCTTTCTTTTCTTTGGAGGTGGGGAGTATATGATGCTCCTCTGCCTAATATTTTTTGTTCACTAGGATGAACACGTCACGTAGATTTATTATTGTATTATTTGTTTTTTAGCAGGCGGCACCAGGATGCTCCGAAGGATTAGGCTGTGCTCCAACTATTTTTACTTTACTTATTTGTCTTTAACCATTGTTTCGGTTACATTTTTTTGGAATCTGTAAGATTTTTGTATTATAATAAAAAGTGGTAATTTAACGCAAGATTGTCCTGACTGAAATCAATTAACACAACACCCTCTTAGCATTGCGCAACACAGTAAAACATTTAAGTTTAAGTCATTAAAGTCTCTTTGATTAAGTGTTTTATTGCACACGGCTATTAGTTTACAGTGTCTTCTAAGAAGTCAACCATCAGTAGACTGACTGGTCCCAAAGGGAATATGCCTAGACCCATTGACTCTCTTCATCAAACAAGAACACAAATGTGAACTCATGCAACAGCATCAATCTCTTAATTTCAGTGGGTCATTGGAAGACAGCTTTCACATTCCAGTTTTTGTTAATTAACACTTTGATTTCAAATTTTTCGCCACTGAGGACTCCTAACCATTCACTGAACCGGTATATCTTGAGCACTTATTTTTCTTCGTAATGAAGTCCTGTTTTGGTTCAGTTTGCATTTATTTAAGGAAGAAACTGACAAAGCACTTCATTATAATTTAGACACTGGTAATCTAACATGTAATGGGGATGCATTTTTACATCAGACAACTACTGATAGCAGCCATAATTCTTTACATTCAAATGGAGGTGCAGACTGACTGGCAAACTCACACAACACCCACTATACCATTGTACATGGTTTAGCTCTGTCAATTTGTTTTACTGGAACCTGCCTGTTGCCCAGATGTACCTCATCAAAAAACAAGTTGGATCCTCATCATCTTCAGAGCAAATTCAAAATATGTGTTAGATTGTTTTTAATCCAAATCATTGCAGTGTATAGGCAATAAAATAAATACAAAATCACTAATTAAAATAAAACTAGTAAGAAACAACTTCAAACATTGTTGGCCTAAAGACACTTTCATATTACCTGCATCTTTTAGAGAAATGTCTTAGTTTTGAGCTGACTCAACATTAAACCTGTTAATTTGACCGTGTTAATTGCACAACAGGCTTCAGAGGTTTTTTCACTTGTACCTCATCCATACAATCAAAATAATTCCATACATTTTCCATGCCTTGCACATCCATTCACTTTTTTTTTTTAAACAGGAGGAGCGTGCAAGAACTAACTTTTATAAAGACCCATTCAAATTTGTAAAGAAGTTATTCACCAGTGAGAAGAATGGCGCACTAAAAGCATCTAAGTTTGAGCTGGAGAGATATTTGGAGGAAACGCATACAGTTTCAAAAAGGCAGGAGCCTATGTCAATTCCTTCAGACATCCCACCTATCAATCCACCAGAATACCAAATGGAGGACTGTGCACCTAAGTGGAAAGAAGTAGAGCAAGCTGTGAAAAAAGCAAGGGCTTCATCATCTCCAGGGCCTAATGGAGTTCCGTACAGAGTGTACAAGAGTGCTTCAGGAGTTCTACTGAATCCTGTGGAAACTGATGAAAGTAGCATGGAAAAAACAGGTTGTACCAAGAGCATGGCGCGAGCAGGTGGAGTCTTTATACCTAAAGAAAAAGATTCTAGCAGCATCAGTCAGTTTCGCCCTATTTCCCTATTAAACGTAGAAGGCAAGATTTTCTTCAGCATTATTGCTCAGAGATTGTCAACTTACCTATTAAAGAACTGCTTCATTGACACTTCAATACAAAAGCGGGCATTCCAGGTTTCCCAGGATGCTTAGAACACATCAATGTGATCTGGCAACAAATTCAATCAGCTAAAAAGGAGAGGAAGGAGCTCCATGTGACATTTCTGGATTTGGCTAATGCATATGGTTCAGTGCCACATGAACTTCTTTGGGCAGCATTTGATTTTTTCAGTGTACCAATGACAATAACAAATCTAGTGAAAGCCTACTTTGGAGATTTGCAATTTAGTTTTTCAACTTCAGAATTCAGCACTACATGGCAATGCCTAGAAGTTGGAATAATGGCAGGATGCACCATTTCTCCACTGGCTTTTACCATGGCAATGGAAGTAATCATTAGGGCATCAAAATGGGTAGTGGGAGGAGAGCGCTTGGCTTCTGGAATACGACTACCACCAATTCGAGCATCCTTGGATGACATGACAACCATGACTACAACAGTAGCCTGCACTAATCGGTTATTGGGCAAATTAACCAATAACATTGAATGGGCACGAATGCAATTCAAGCCCACTAAATCAAGGAGCATCTCTATAATTAAAGGTAAAGTAGTAGATAAAACGTTCTTCATTAATGGTGAGGCAATACCAACAGTGTCTGAGAAGCCAGTGAAGAGCCTTGGGAGATGGTATGACGGGGATCTAAAGGACACAGTTCGTGTGGGAGAAGTTAGACAACAAGCTGTGGAAGGGTTGAAGAGCATAGACAGCAGCGCTTTACCAGGCAAATTAAAACTCTGGTGCTTTCAGTTTGGCCTACTGCCAAGGTTGCTGTGGCCACTGACTGTGTACAAGGTTTCTTTGACAACAGTAGAGAAGCTGGAAGCTTTAATCAGTTCACACATCAGGAAATGGTTGGGAGTTCCACGCTGCCTCAGCAGAGTGGGACTTTATGGTAAAGGAATACTGCAGCTACCTGTCTCCGCTCTAACCGAGGAGTTTAAGTGTGCCAAGGTCGACTGGAAATGACATTAGTAGAGTCACGCGACAAATGCGTAAGGGAGGCAGCACCTGTGTTGAAAACTGGAAGAAAGTGGGTGGCAAAGAAAGCTGTGGAGGATGCAAAGGCTGCCCTTCGAATTGGTGATATCATGAGGCAAGTTCAGCATGGAAGAGGGGGTCTTGGTTTCAGTTCAGCTCCTCCTACATGGCACAAGGCAGCCCCAGCGCAATGGAGGAAGCTTGTAGTCAACGAGGTGCAAAAGCAGGAGGAGAGGATGAGGTGTATAAAGGCCATTTCCCAGGGCAAGCAGGGAGAATGGATGAGATGGGAGAGGGAACAACGCAAGATTGGCTGGCAAGACCTATGGTCAATGGAACAGAGCAGGATCAGTTTCCTTATAAGGTCAACATACGATGTTCTCCCATCACCACAGAACCTAAACCTCTGGGTAGGAGAGGATCCCTCATGTCCTTTGTGTTCATCACCTGCAACATTAAGGCACATTTTGACAGGATGTAAGGTGGCTCTTAGCCAAGGACGGTTTACTTGGCGCCATGACCAGGTGCTGCGATGTTTGGCCTAAGCATTGGAAGACAAGTGTAACATGACCAATAAGTTGCCACCTGTTCCATCAAAAACATTACACACAAAAGACAACATTCCTCCGCCCAGGAGAGCAACCACCAAGAAAAGGTGTTAAAACCAATCCTCGCCCAGGACAACTGGAAGCTGCTAGAGACTGGAAAATGCTGGCAGATGTTGGTCAACGGCTTATTTTTCCAGCTGAGATTGCCACCACAAACCTTCGACCAGATATTGTCTTGTGGTCTGGATCAGCACGCCTTGTTCACCTGGTAGAGTTAACAGTGCCATGGGAGGATGCTGTAGATGAGGTGTATGAGAGGAAGAAACTGCGGTATGCTCAACTAGCCACTGAAGCGGAACAGCGAGGATGGAGAGTCTGGGTTTACCCAGTGGAAGTGGGATGTCGAGGATTTGTGGCACACTCTACAACCCGGTTTCTCAGAGATGTCGGATTCAATGGCCAAGAGTTGCATCGCACAGTGAAGAACTTATCTGAAGCAGCAGAGAGGAGCAGCAACTGGCTGTGGTTGAGACGGAAAGATTCTGGCTGGGGATCTCAAGCACAATAGAAAGAAAGAAAGGCTGATGTACAGGTAAGTAAGCTGGGCTGAGTTGAGTGGGGGACGGAGGGGTGATGCTGGGGCGCCAGAATCACCGTCGAGCCCTCTTGAGGTGTCGTGGGCTAGTCGACGAAACACCGAGGATGGAAGGTGCCCACTTGAAGACCCCAGAGATGTACCCTACTTAGCTCAATCCAGACGGTTGTCATGCTGATGCGCTGGGGAGACCGCACTATGGTTGATCCCCGAGCCAGCATCGCAGCCGTTGTGTGTGCTGATGCGCTAGGGAGGCAAAATAAGCTGATCCCTGGAGCCAGCATTACACTTCAGCCATCAACACCAGACAGAAGGATATCTACATCATCATATGGAAGGAAGCGCAAATGGATGGAGACACATATGGATCACATTAGTTTACTGTGAAGCTACGTCTTAGTTGGTGCTTATCTTGGCGAGAGCCAAGTTCAAATCAGCATGAAGTTTTAACGTCTACTCTCATGTAATGGAAATCATTACTACACTAGGATTGCTTCTGATAGTCACTTTCTTGGTTATTTCACCTGGAGAATGAAATTGTTGCCTCTACTTCAGGGCACTCATTCCTGATATTAACCAATTAGCTGCTTCCCCTAATGACTGACATGCGTTGCAGCCAGTAAAGATGCTTGACCAACAACATGACTAGTCTGCCCACTCAATACACTTTAAACCTGTATATTTATTTGAAAGGATCATCAGTCACTCCCATCACAAGTCCCATGGGTTGAATGTATTATACCTGAAAATATTGTACTTAATCTTTTGTAATGTTAACGAAAGCTAAAGATTCAAAATTTTGCTTAAATGTAATGTAAGAAAATAAAAAGCAATGGCATGAAACACCTCCTCAAGCTTTCTAAGACCCAGATGGTTAGAATGAGCACAGTGTGTTCAGCACCTGCTGTTAACATCATTCTTCTCACAGTACCTGCTTGTGTGTTGCTCTCTGTTGCCTCTGCTGTACAGATTTTAGTATAGCGCTCTTTTATGCAGATCAGTTAATTTGCTTGAAACATCTACCAGTACTTAAAAAAAAAAAAGGTTGGGATACTGTACACATCCCTTGTGTTGAGCTTTACAAACCGCAGGTAGATTTGTTACTGTACTGCTCTACCACACACCCCCTGTGGAAAAAACAGGTGAGAAAAAGTTTTTAACACCACAAAAATGGTGAACACATAGGAGTGTATATTTGAGAAACAGGGGGGACCCTGTTCCTGTTTGGCTACCAATTATATTTAATTGCATTACATCCTGAGGCACTGCAGAGTGATCCATACATATTATAACAGCTTGTGTAGCTGTCAAACATTATACAGTTAAAATACATTATTTGGAACGAACTAATACAGTAGGAATATAATTTACGGTTTTGCTTTATTTGGAATAATTAAAGTAAAACATAACACAATACAATGAAGTTTAAAATATCAAGACATTAACTAGATTTACTGTAAGCACAAATGCTCCAGTAGGAATTACAAACCCAATTGTACTGGTACCAAAGCTCCGTATTGGAGTATTGTTAATTTACAATTTGTTGTGTTAATAAAATAACACAACACATCTATTATTATTATTATTATTATTATTATTATTATTATTATTATTATTATTATTTGGCAGATGCCTTTATCCATTAGTTCTTTCTAGCTAGTTATGTAGCATTGTTTCTCCTTTTGATTTTTCAAACTTTGCAATGGGATAAATATTTCTGCCGTATTGTGCTAAATAGACTTGTACATGCAATGCCAAAGCTAAAACAAAGTTTTCCCTTAAGGCACTGGGGGGAAAAAAAAACATGTTTTCAGTTCTGTGTTTAATTAAACCCAGCTTATTGGCCTATTCTTAAGCAGTCTACACCAGATGCCCTGCAACACCAGTGAATAAGTAACGCATTGAATCGTTTCTAAACATGTGTTTGAGTCATGGTCTAAATCCTGCAAACTTAACCTAAATTAATCAGACAGTTGCATTACATTGATTTGGGACCTAGAGATGTTGATAGCCATTACTAATTGTTGATTTCTATATTACAAGCTTTTTGCGCTGTCTTGCCAATTATATGTTTTCTAGATGTCAGCTTGTACAGTCAGACAGGTAATACAGTAGTGGAACATTCATTCAAAGAAGTGATGGCTATTGCTGACTAATGTAAAATAATATATCCACTAAACAAATCAAGATTGATTAGATAGACAGTACAAGGAAGAAAAAGTTTGTGATGTTAAAAAACAATGTTTTGATTCTGCTGCTAGTTAAACAGGGGATAGTGTTTTGCATTATGAAGTTTCATTATGATTTTAAGAATCTCTAAAGTCAGTTATAGGCCTGGGAAAGCTCATAGACATGTTTTTGCTTCTCAGCTCTAATTCAAATAAAGCACCTGGAGCTGATTGGTTAAATTGTCTTCCCTTATATGATGCCCCTCGTTGTACTGAAGCAACCTGGTTCTAAGAAATAGTATTTCAAGATATCTGACTCACAACTACAAGATTTGTATGTGAAGAAAGAATGATGCATAATAATCAGGAGTCTGTTATTAGCCAGTCTTCCAAAGGTCACAGGTTTTAATCCCACCAGAGGATAATCTAGATATACTCCATCTACCAACCACCAGATTGCAGTGTCGGGGGACCATGCTAATTCAGGAGGAAACATGAAACTGAAAAACAGGTCTGCAGACATTAAGGGAACTTGTAAATGGCACTTGTAAAAAAAAAAAAAAAGAGCAGGGGTATCTACTCCAGTATTAAGGTACTGTACATGCCTACATGAACTTTACTTGAATGGAATGGGACTCTTGGAAACAGCAGGTCTTTTCAGAGCAAAGTACCTTTGGAAGGAATTTCAGCTCAGACGCTTTGACACAATCAATGGCCGTGGGGCAGGTTCTTTGATCTCTTTGTACATCAGTCCCATCCAGTAAGACTACAAAGAAAAGGGACCAAAATGGGATATTCCATTTCAGCTCAAGTGTAAAAAGTTAAAACAGAAAAGTCCCATTTTGTTCCCATATTAGCTGGAGTTCCTATAACTGAGTTTCAAAATACAGTGTATACATACACCTTTATTATTAAACCAAACATTGTATTGTATTTACTAAAGAAAAGGGGGGAGAAACTTTGGGCCAGTCTATTATGTTGTCTTAACTAATGCACACACATCTTGTATATTGTAAAGCACTAATTTTAACCAGTACCATATGCTGTACTTTACCACCAGCAGCAATTATGCAATGTCTTTAGTATATATTTCTTGGTGAAAGGGCATGATTTCAGCTTAACTACATACTTAAATAACACAGAGGATGGTAACTGATTTTTTTTTTTTAAATTTTTTATTGTATTAATATGGTCAACCGCGATTTACCATATTTAACCATTGGCACTACCTAGCCAAACAATGATAGGTTTCAATGGCAGATACTGGTTGTACATCACTTGTACTTGTTATGTGGATAAAGAAACCCTTGAGTTAAAGTGCCATGTTGTTTTATTTTACCATAGAGCTTTATTTTTGTTAACTTCACCTGCCCTTTTCTTTGATGAATCATACATTTGCACTTCTGTCTCATAAATGTTTGGGAATTAGACATTTAGGCCTTGTAAACTGTGGTACATTAGCTGTGTTGTTACATACCACAACTAAACCCTTCAGATATCATATAGACCATATGAGTAAACTGTATGGAATACACAAAAAACTGAACTTACAACCTCTGTTCATTCTTTGCCCAGTTTTACTTGGACAGAACTAATCCAATCCATTTGTGTTTGGCTGAACCCTATCACCTACCTCCCTAAACGTTTCTTATTATTAAAAAAAAAATCACAACAAATCATGTCAGAACTACTACCAACTTTCAATAATTAATCCCAAAGGGGACAGGAATTCTCAGTAGTTTCTGATTCCTTTTCTGTTGTTTGAGAAATATCAACCCTACTAAGGTCAGCCTTGCAGCTTGGGAACTAACCCAAATGTTTGAAAGGCCCAACTGTATCAGATGTTTGAAATAAAGTAGTCCATGAGTTATTTGCAATGGAATGAAAACTAAAGCGCTGCTAGGAGAATACGCCAAATTTACTCTCACAGCTACCAAAAACAGTCCTGCAACAAAAAAACACCAACAAACATTATATAAAATCCATACATTGTGGACTGTTTTTGCCCGCTATAAGTGTGTAGTGTATCAAAAAATTAGATTCAAAAGTAATCCCAGTCAAATTTGAAATCTTATCAATATCAAAGCTGCTTTTTGACCTTTTAGGGTGTGTACATCTAGAACTGTCTACATAACCTTCAAGTTAACTCTTACCAGTTGATGTGGTGCTACTGTTTAATTGCTATCCAAAACCGAAAGACAAATAGCAAAGCTGCACTATGAACCTCTTCAAAAGCACATGAACAGCAATATGTATATGTTCTTGTCATCAAAATATATACATTTCAGTTGCATATAGGGCTAAATGTAAAGCTTACAGCTAATGCAGGGGTGCAAATTGTTTTGAAAACTGGTGCTAAATTGTATCGAAAGTTTACCACCAGAGAGCCTACTGATGCTAAATGATCAAACCTGGCCCGACCAGTTTCTGCAATTAAACTTCTCACACGACATGAACCTTCTCTCCTGTATACTCTATGTGGATGAGTGTGGGTGGGTCATGTGAGTAGTCCAGACCCAATGAGAAACTTTCATCATCTATGATAGCTAAGGAATAAAAAAAAAGTAAAAATTTAACATGTCTACTGGTGCCAGAATTTAATGCTGATGCTATAGCGCCAAATTTGAACCCCTGTAATGTAACAAATGTGTCAATAACATACATCCGCACAGCTGTAAATTCCAAATTAGAGCTATCAGTATGATAAAAAAAAAGTTGACGATCATGATATAGATCAACAGTATGAACTCAAAAGTATAGTGTCACAGACGGTTCTGGCACGTCCCTTTTGTGCGGAGTCATTAAATCCTTTTGCATGGAAGGCCTCGGTTGCAAGGGTGTGCGGTTCTTTGATGGACCCAGATTCAGTTGAGATGTGTTTGCCCACTGATGATGGGAATGAGAATGTAGAGATGGGAGCCCAGCTAACAAGATTTAAGTTTTTGCAGGTATTATTCTTTTAAAGACTGTCACCGCTACTGGAAGCAGCCTGCTGAAAGTTCCAAACCTCCCTCATCAGGCTAAAGCATTTTTTAAAATTAGACTCTTAGAATCTAGAGCCTTAAAACATTCTGAGACTCTAAAAATCTGAGACTCTAAAAAATGTATGTTAAATAATGACACCAAGTTTCATAACAATTGGCTTAGCGGTTCTACAGCTATAGGTAAAAAATGTAGGTGTGAAGTGAGATAATTGGGGGTTATTGTCAATGGAATAACTCCATAACTTTACATTTCCTGCCATTGTCAGTGCAAAAAACCATCCCTTATAAAACATTCCTTTTCACAGTTTTGAAACAATCACATTGTATTGTCAATTTAAAAAAAGATATCTAATTCCGTACTTGAAAATTTGCATGCCTTACTTTCGGGTAGCCTGCATTTCCTAAGTCACTTCACCTCAGCAGTGTCTTTGAAGTCAAAACATTTCACTAGGAGAAGCAGGGGCTTGTTAATAAGAAGAATGAAGACATTGAGAGTGTGGGGACAATTTCACACTCCAGGTGACCTACAAGTGCAAGACTACAAGGGAATAATGCAAACAGAGCTTCATTTAACCTAATATGGTACCACGTGTCAGTTTTTTTATGAAAATGTATGTTTGAAAGCAAGTGTTTCTTTCAAATCCTGTGAGACCTAGTGAAGAAGGGAAAGCTAGAGTATACAAATGTACAAATACACATTCCAAAGCAAGGCCTATTTCCTATTGCTTTTAAATCATAGACTATTTTCTTTTACACCTTGTGTCACCAGTTGGTTCGAAACAGTTATTAATGTATGCAGTATGAGATTTTACTAATGAAGTTTTATAAACATACAGTAGCCCAAGACAATGCACTTTGTGACATCCCTGTTCTTCTGTGTTTTAAACATGTGGCATAGAAATGTCACAAAGATGAAAAACCATAACAAGTTGATATTCTAATGGAGTGACAATCACAGCTTCAAAATCTTCTACCCTTAATTTAATACAGTTTTTGTTTTTATGGAATACAATATAATACATGTTGCTGTTGCACCTGGTACCCAACCAATTCTGTGTTGTAGTCATTAGCTCCAGAAATGTACCTTTTAATCTAAAGCATTATACAGTATTTAAAATAAAAATCTACAAAAAGCCAAAAGATCTTCAGCCCAACAGAAGGAGGTCCAGTTATAATATTGTTCATGCCAGTAATATAAATAACATGAGCCATAGTCACTAAATTTTAAAGACTATTATAAGGAAAGTTTTGTTAAGGGCTGATTCTAAAACATTTTTCTACTATTTTAGGGGGTTAGAAGCTTATTTAAAAAAAAATCCCTTATACAGTTTTTTCTAGGAAAGTTGTGTTTTAGATATAAGGAAGTCCTTTATGCTCTTGGAAGATGTAGAGGTTAATATGAAGTCATTTGTTTTCTTTTTTTCTTCTGTATACTTTACACATCGTGTCTGGAAAATATATGTTATTCCACCATCGATGAAACTTCGAACATGCAATGAATTTGATAAGGAACATTAATATCCTTGGTCAAAAAAGATACTTTGCAGGTCAAAAAGAACAAGTTTAGATTTGCATCTGGGAACACTTTGCATAATTTCCAGAATCCAAATCCATCCCTAATGTAATGACTAACATTTCCTGTTCAACCCCTCAGTATACCTATCTATGCTGTCAGGTTATACTTTCACATACCCGAGAATTACACTTTTAAATATGAGAAAAATAACGCATCACAACTGTCCATTATGTTTACACCAATTAAATATTAATGTGTTTGCCTTATGAGATACTATAACACTGTACAAATATTTTTTCAGGACAATCTTGCGTTAAAAAATCACCCTTATTGTAATACAAATGCTTACACATTTCCAAAAACATTGAACCTAAAACAATGGTTGAAGAAAAATAAAGTAGAGTATAAATAGTTGAAGCACAGCTTCCTCCTTCAGATGATCCCAGTGCCGCCTGCTAAAAAAACAAAGAATAAAATAATAAATCTATGCAACGTGTTCATCATGGTGAACAAAAAATATTAGGCAGAGGAGCTTTGTTTACCCCACAAAGGAGAGGCTGAGCGATTTGGAGAATCCCTAGTTGCTAAAAATTGGTGCGCCGTGTACATCCTGATGAAGTTGTCAAATGCAAAAATAAAAATATATGTAAATACATATATAATTATGGCCACCTAGACCACCTCATACATTTTGTTGAATGCTCAAAAAAAACCTAATAAAAATAGTGAACTCCCCAAAAATGTATTTGATATGGTAGGGTTGTATCCTGGAGTAAAGTCCTTCATTAGGATACAGGTTCCAGGTCTTGTAAATATCATAAACATGTGAAAACCACCAACCAAGCTTTTTGATGACATGAGCAGCTGTGGTTGCATCTCCAATGCTGAAGGAATGGCATGAATAGTTCGAGGAAGAAAGGCCACCTTTTTGGAAAAGATCTTGGAGTCTTGCAGAAAACCAGGATCTGAAGACTGGCAAGTTCTGCGCAATTTGTGAACAGTTCCTTCCCTTAATTTATCAGATTTATTTTGTTTAAGAATGATAGAAAACACCCCTTGAATTGCAGCAGGATCTCGAAAGGTAGCTAGCGGGAGCAGAAAAGGCAAATACAATTAGTATGATATTGTATGTGCTTTAAATGACCGGAATACGTGACCTGAGATTGAAGTTTAAGGTCTCCGATGCAGAGGTCCAATAATGGATCAAGGAACAGGTTCCGGTGGTGATTTCGCCATGCCGAAGAAACCCACGGTAGCAGAAACAACGTTGTTTCTTGAAGGACATCCTTGAATGGGGAGAAGCATCTAGAGCGCAGAGTGTTGACAGAACTCCAGGACTCCTTTGTGATGGGTGGTTTGGAAGAGGAAGGTTGGAGCAGATCTTTAGAAGTCCTGCAGCGACATTTGTATCCTGAAGGTTGGCGCAGATCCTTGAATGTCCTGCAGCGATATTTGCAAATTAGAATAGATTTTCTATTGGATCCGTTGAGATGATTCGTTGATCTGGAGGATTGGTGTGTGAGTGAGTGATAGGACATCCAGTTTATCAGGGGTTAGAAGCAATAAATTAGAGAAGCAAGTATAATAGATTCTGCAAGGCAACATGCAGCTTTTGTTAAAACATGTAGAAATGTCTCTTTGTAACTTAACTGAAGTACCACAGGGCAGAATATCCTGCTCAGAAAATTTTGAACCCAGTCTCTTCCCTTCTGGTAAGTTCATCTAGCCTGTGGCTAGAGAAATAATGAGAGTGACAAAATTGAATGTCCCAGGCAAAAGTTACTGTTTGAATTGTTCTTGAAGAATTGGCTGTGATATTTAGAGAAAGCTGGCATATGGAACAGAATGAACATCACAGTATGATGAAATGTCCCTGTTTATATGTTTATAGCTGAACATTATATTATGTTTAAATACTAGGAACATCTGTGTTCTATAAATGAATCACGGTCAAAGAATTTAGATTGACTATGAATCAGACATCAGTTATCGTACTAAAATTTCGATCTCCCTATTTTGATCCGGCATCATGGTCCACTTCACACCACGAACAAAACATACCTCCAAAAACAACAACACCATCATGCATCCTCTGCAGACCCGATTAGCAGCAACTCCGGCATGCAGAACATCAAAAAAACAATTGAAACATTTTGAGGCTGTATTTCAAAGCCGCAACCACCCACCAAATTGACAAAAAGCACACCGACGCGCACCGGAGGTCTCGACCGGCGCCAAGTCAAGCCCAGCCCAGTCTCCGCTCTGAGACAACTCTGCTTTTTCAGTGGCACATGTATGAATCCCATCCTGTATAACAGCGCTCTTTACAAACTATTAATATGTAAAACTTTATGACTTTAAAAATATTACAAAACATTACATAACATGTACAACCACAATTTCTTAACATTCAAATAAATGCCCGTCATTCGAGCTACAACACACCATGTTTCCGTATATCATAAACCAAAACCATTGCATTTAAAAATAAGATGCCCATGCATCTCTGCAGTACACCTTGTTTCCATGGACATACTGCAGATGACACCAGTCAAATTTTCGACGACTCAGACGACTCATTTTCATAAGTTCTATTTCTCAGTTGTTATGCTGTTTAAGTAAATATGTATAATATGTCGATTACATTTATTTATTTATTTGCATACTTACTCAACATAAACTACCAAGCTTTGAAAATTACCCCTACCAGAGCTATACAGTCCATGCCACGTTTTGATGTGCTTCACTGCTTGCTTAAATCTACAAACTCCCACTGGTACTTACTCTCCACTGCAACCCTGCTCCAAAAAAACATTGTGGAGGAAAACCTGCATGATTCGGTACAAGAAACAACTGTGCCAAATAATGCTAAAAAAATAGGATGGTGCAAATAAAATATTTAGGAATATGGCCGAGAAGGTGAAAGAATACATTTGCTGTTTAAAGTACTGTACCATTAAAAAGAAAAATCAGTTTCTTAATACAATTACCAGGTGTATAAATATACAATGGGAGTGATTGTATTTAATGCACAGCAGTTACAGTGTTCTATTGCATTTCATTAAGTGGTTCAATCAATAGGTGCCCAAATGTTCACTACTGTTCACTACTGTGTTCAAAATCGCATCCTGCATTCTCCATTTCTCTCAGCCCCCGCTGGGTGTCACATCTCCTGCTGCACCATTTACTGGCCAAATGTGTAAACTGTTACTTCCTTCTTCAAATCAGAGGCAGCAGTGTTTAGTTAAAAGGTCTGCCAGTTCAGGGTCCTGTGGTTCTTTCAGGTTTAAATTTGAAAGCTCAGGTCAGCGCTAACTGCTCTCCTGTTCCTGCGTGTTTGTAACTTCCGTCAATAAAGGATGACAGTGTGCCTGTCAACTGTAGACCAAAGCTTTTGTCTACTTCAGTACAGTTGATGGGTCTGCTATGTAAAATAATGTAGGAGTTTGACTAATGGTTTATTAATAATAATAATAATAATAATAATAATAATAATAATAATAATAATAATAATAATAATAATAATTTAGTACGCTTGATTTTATAGCAGATCATAAATCATGTCATCAAACTTAATATAAAATTGTAAACAAGTAGTTTTGATAAAGGTTTATATTACCAAACTACACATTTGTTTATGTACCCACATTTCTGTTTTCCCTTCAATACAGATTAGTTTGAACTAATAGTTAATTAACTTTAGTTAATTACTGCTGTTAATGGGCTGCACTAATCTAATGGATGTCTATTATTATTATTATTATTATTATTATTATTATTATTATTATTATTATTATTATTATTGTTGTTGTTATAATAATAATAATAATAATAATAATAATAATAATAATAATAATAATACAAAAGCCCAAACTATTAGGAATTATGATAGGAAAAGTTGTGGTCCAACAGGTGTAAAATTTGCATATATATTTCTGTTTTTTAACCAGAAAACGAGGACTTATCACACAGTGTAAGCTTGCCTCCCACGCTCCCCTCACTGACTGATTGCATGCCTGCCCCAGGATTCCCCTGGGTTTGCTAACCAAAGGGGTTTACAAAGTTTTTCTCAAAATGCAGGAGACAATCTGTCCCGGGAGTTGTCTGGATAAAACAAAAATAAGTTGGTATAAGACTACCCATTCCCTTTCAAAAACCATTAGTATTTGGGTACTGTTAGTTTTTAAGGTACTATTAATATAACTTAATCTAGGGATCCATCTTTTTATCTTTTTACGTACAAAAAAAGAAACCGCTATTCACTGTATTAGTACAGTGTGGCACTATCCCTGTATTCCTGTTGTCTTTTATGGTTATAATTCATTCCAGACAAAACTGTACATAGTGTTGAAGACTGGACTGGACTGAACCAATCAGCTTCTCTTATTTAAAGATAGGGTCCAGCTGGGCTTGACTAGACACTGTTATTGCTCGTGGTTTAAGGAGAAGTATTCAAATCCATGACTCAAGGTCCTGTGGGATCAGTGGCTTTGCCAATTTTATTGTGTGGATCCCCAGCTAAGACAATAATGCTGTGGGTTAAAGCTTCAAAACAATCTTAAATATTACCATGAAGATCATCGTTATCTGTGATGGGGTGCCAGCCCACCTCTATAATTTGTGTTATTATTATTTTTATTGTTGTTTGCATTATGATTTTCATTATAATTCTTGTTTGTTTTGAATCAGCAGGGAGGGGGTTAAATTCCTCCATGCAAAATACATGTGAGAATGTGGCTGGACCCTTAATTAGTTAATTGTTAATTATTGATTAATTGGGCTCCAGCTAAGAGAAAACCTTTGTCTGGGTGGAGTGGTTTGGTTTGTTGAGACAGAGTAAATGTTACCTGCAAAAGGGTGTATAAGTACTTGTTTAATTTGATTTATTTTGTTCTGTGTTTTGTTGGAAACCTTTGTTTTGTGTTTATAGCTTTTGTTTGGCTCTTGTGTATTTTTATTTTGTGTTTTTTTGTAAATTAAAGTATTTTGTTTTACTGCATTTTCCTGACTCTGAGTCTTCCCTCTGCAGCTATCCTGCCACAGTATCTTACACTGCAGTCTAGCCAGTGAAGATCATGATCAAGCTGTATTTCCACCAAAATAATTTCATGGTGAATATTTTTTTAGCAATAGATCCAAAAATTAATGCCCACTGTAGGGAGCTAAGCACAGTCCATTCCCAACAGGCCCTGTCAGACAAAATGCTTGGAGAGTCATGCATATAGTATCTGGGTTCCTGGAACCATGTGGCCTCTAAAGAATGTATACTGTAACTGTCATAGTTTTCACCATGGGTGTGAATCAGTTTATAGGTTTTACATTTGTTTTAACACTATAATTAGCCAAACCCAAAACAGTGGATTTTGTTTCCAAACAACAACAATCTTTTTTTGCAAATTTCTCGTTTGGTATGGTGTTCAAGTGTGCTATGTTTTGTGAAAGTAAAACAAAACTCTTAAAGCTTTAAAACTATTAACAAGGTATTTGTGTTAGATAAATATTAAAGTTTCTATTTATCAACATATGATTTGTTTTCCCCCTAAATTATTAAATGGCAAGTAAATCATATGAATTGTGCTAATGGTAGTTGCTTTTGTAAACAAAGCACTGTTAAAAGCAGACTTCTGTTAATTTCAGTCATTGTACTTTATTATGTTAAATAGAGGATCAATTTTATTATTATTAATAGTCTAATTTAATTTGTACTGTTTTCAGTCAACCAATCTCACAACTTCCAAGGAATGAAGAAAAGTGAGGTGAGGAAACTTCACCCTGAGCATTAAAAATGTGTTTGTTGTATGCCATTTTTGATCACACTGCTCTGCATTGAGGTATGCATTGGAATATGAGCTTGTTAGCAAGCAGTTGATCCAAAATGGCGCCGACAAAGACTCTGTGCTTTCATCACCTCCCCATTCTATAAACCCTGATAACTTACACTTATTTTAAAATATGCCAACGTGGACAGCAAAGCAGAGATTACTAGATTTCATAAAACTGTACTTTTCTATTGGCTGCTGTTGTATGTTTACTCATTCACGGTATGGACACTACAACCCTAGTTTTTAATTCAACTTTGGTGAGGGCTAATTTATATATTTAACATTCAGTCTAATACAATAAGCTTTCTATTTGTATATGTCATCCATTGAGGGGGAGGGGACGCAACTACCTACTTCAGCACACACAGAAGCACATGACTTCACAGCATGTACTTTACAAGGGCAATAAAGTTTTATATACATTTAGAACAGAAACTAGGTAAGATTCATTCCTAATGTATATAATTATCTTTACAATTCCTATATGTAAAGCTTAGTCTTGCAAGATTTTTAAAAAGTACTGCTTTTTATATATGCTTTTTTATATCTCTTTTGGTAGTTATGTACTCCCAAACACCAAACACAAACTGTATACTTTCACAAGGGCTCCCATTTTATTTGCAAGTGTACACCAGAGGTCTGACATCAATTACAGCATTACACACAACATAAAGTTTTATAGCTAATATCAGCATTCCTGGCTATTTATTAGACCTGCAAAGTTTTTTTTTCTCCTAAATGTTTAAAAAAATAATTAGCTCTTAAACTGCCAGCTGTTTTTCTTTCTCTGAACTAGTTATACACTTGTTCCAGATCTCATTTATTTTACAATAAAACATAAAATAAAACCATTATTTTGCTATTTATTTTATTTAAAGTGACTTCCGTATTTGTTGACTATTTATTTATTTATTATTTTGGTGATGAGTTTAGTGCTTATAAACACTTTCATCTTGCAAAACCTATGGGTCCTTATGTTCCTTATTTTAGTGGATTAGGTCTAGAAAACCACGTGGTTGTATCATTAATTAACCCAGTGGGGCTTTTTGTCCTTGTCACACCTTTTTAATATAATTCAATTCAATCCTACACCTGGCTCATAAAACCTGTTATGGCCCTCAAGACATGTACACATTTTGTGACTGGAGAATTACCAGCAATAAATCTGTTTTATACATTGCCATAGGGAGTGACTGCCTGTGTGTCTTGGGGGTGCCACTTTGTGTCTTAGTCATGGCCATCTAATTATCGTGATGTGAACTTTGTCTGAGTGGAAGAAGAATGCGATGTCCCCAGAGACTGCATGGAATGTACAACACTTGTCTATTTTGTAGTGCACCCTTATAGAATTAACTACAAAATGATATGTAGCATATTGGAAACGAATATAATGCTTACTGGAACCCTTACTAAGTATTTATAGCAATTAATTATTGAGTCAGGACCAAACATTATGGGATATCAAGGGTATTGCCACAGTTACTGTATTCCAGTTGCTTCAGTGTCATTCAAATTATGTTTTTGGAGAGCTCTATACAAAACAATCATTTGTGTAATTATATATATATATATATATATATATATATATATATATATATATATATATATATATATATATATATATATGCAGTACAAAAAGTTATCCTTGATGAAAAGGAAGGCAGGGTTGGCGATTTTTTATTTTTATTTTTTAAAATCTTATTCATTTGATTTTTGATCTGATTAATTTTTTTAAATTAAGAAATTTTCTTTGAGGCAATCCGAGCTGAAGCTCTACAGTACCTCCAAACTGTAAATTTAAGGATGTTGGAAATGGTAGTTTGTGAAAAGTTGCATACCAAACTAAAATTACTCAATCTTAAATGAATACATAAATAAAGCACATTAATTATCATTGTGGCATCCTCTAATTGTGAACTACAGTATGTGAACTACATGAATTTAGCGATGGAGTACGCCAGAGAAAAAATACCCCTCACTCATTCCAGTCATTCTTTTCTTTTACTTTTCTTTCTTTGATTTCCTCTTTCTGTGTCAGTCCAAACACACACAGTTGTTATTTAGGACTACTTTTACTTTTTATAGTGTGTTCAATTGTTCATGTTACTGATTGCACCACTAAATAAACCTGGTTTCAGCAGGTCTTAACACAGTGCTCAGTTGTCTATTTGGGACCCCATTGCACTGTCATCAGAATCGCTTTGGCAGAATACCAATTTCAGTGCAGTCTTTTTTTTTTTACGTCTTCGCTCAATTTGTGCGCCACAGTATCGGGGGCAAGCGCTGTTCACGCTTACTCACATTTGCGCTGTGATCAGAATACAGCCCTAAGAGTTTTAGTTTATAGACAGTAAGAGTTAAAATGTTTTTGTTAATAAAAGGTTTTTAAAACATACTTTTCATGTCTTTTCTTTGAGAAACTATATAAAATAGGTAGTAAATGAAAAAATGATTTAAATCAATGATTTCTTTAAAAAAATCAAGTGACTTAAATCATGATTTAAATCGAGGATTTAAATCAGTCAACCCTGAAGGAAGGTAAACTAAACGCGGCCACCCCTGTTTATCATGTTGCTACTGGTTCCTCAGTAAATACTAGCCATACCACAAGGATGTTCTTGTGCTCTGAAGTGTTGGTTATGGTATTTACTAAAGCCATACTTTCAAACAGGTTATTGTAGTCTGTTTAATATGGTCATTATTTTTTTTAGTTTAAAACAGCATGCAATTACAGCAAATGGGTACTGTAAATTGTAGTATATTCCCTGTACTATAATGCATGAACTACAGTAACCATGGTAAATGCAGCTAAATTCAATAACCACCTTGCAGTGCTTACAGCAAGCAAACTATGGTAAAGGACAATTTAAGGCATTGTACAGGGTATTTATCTTGCTCTTAATTGTATTATTACTTGTACTGTGATTCTTGAAATGTGTTTTTGTTTACAACTGTAAGTCGCCCTGGATAAGGGTGTCTGCTAAGAAATAAATAATAATAATAATAATAATAATAATAATAATAATAATAATATTATTATTATTATTATTATTATTATTATTATTATTATTATTATTTACTGGAGAATACTGTCCCATTAGGATGAGAGATTCAGTGTGAGCCTGTTATTGTCGTCTAATCAATGAATAGTAAAATACCTCAGAACTGACTGTTAGAGGCTCTTTTTCTCTGATATTGCAGCACAAGATTTTGATTTTGCAGCGCATGTGAATAATGACACTCCTGGCTGTCCTATACCGACAAAGCTAGGCTTGTATCCATATAGTTGGTGACTGCTATGATGTAGACATAACCTCCTCCCTTAAGGGCGAAGAAAGAGCTTTCCGGGGTTCAAAATCAGGAGTCTCTACGGCACGAGAATATGTCCCAGTTGATGACTCGCAAGTACCTGATAAGAAGGTGTTTTGTTCTAATGCCAAAAATAAAGGGAATCTGCTACATTATCTGATTTCTGATCACATCTTTCTTCCCTTTGAGCTCCATCTTGTCCTTGGTGGCATGAACAAAGACCCAGGTAAAACAATCCACTTGACAAAAGAAACTGTTAGATTTCTTCCAAATTTGAGCTGTATAAAGCATGGGGAAGCAGAGGCTTATTGCTCACATTAATCATGCTGCTTCAGAAATGGGCTATGAGAGAGCAGTTATGCAGGCAACTAACCCAGACGTAATCCTCCTCTGCAGTTATTTTTCATCAAGAA
Organism: Acipenser oxyrinchus oxyrinchus; assembly: GCA_030684275.1. Taxonomy (NCBI): domain Eukaryota; kingdom Metazoa; phylum Chordata; class Actinopteri; order Acipenseriformes; family Acipenseridae; genus Acipenser; species Acipenser oxyrinchus. The sequence goes on along the minus strand of CM060252.1, from coordinate 14,512,731 downwards.
TACCTGAACTACAGGAATTATGGGTTCAGAAGAAAGAAAGGTATTTTCCTACCCATCTGATTTCCAAGCAACTAAGTTCTAAATTTAAGAGTTCGGGATCCACTCCAACATGCTGCTTACATTTTTACTGGCTGTGACACACTCAGTTATCCTTTCAGGAAAAGGAAAAAATAAATTGCAAAACTTGTTTTGGCTTCCTGCAATGATTTCACTGCCCTTGCAAGCTTTGGTGAGATACCATAGCATGCAGGTGAAAAGGTGTTTGACAATGTTATATCACAGGCAAAATAACTATTTGTAAGGCTCTATGGCAGAGCGAAATTTGACACTGTAGACAGACTGAGAGCCCATCTTTTCGGAACAAAGTCTGCCAGAGCAGACCTTAGAAGCTTGCCTCCTACCGATCATTCTTTTCACCTGCATGCATTGCTTGCTCTTCACCAAATATACAGTGGCTTTCAAAAGTATTCACCCCCCTTGGTCTTTTCCACATTTTATTGTGTTTCAACATGGAATCAAAATGGATTTAATTAGGATTTTTGCCACTGATCAACACAAAAAAGTCCATAATGCCAAAGTGAAAAATAAAATCAACAAATTGTTCTAAATTAATTACAAATACAAAACAGAAAATAATTGATTGCATAAGTATTCACCCCCTTGAGTCAATATTTGGTAGAGGGACCTTTGGCAGCAATTACAGCCATGAGTCAATTTGGATAAGTCTCTACCAGCTTTGCACATCTGGACACTGCAATTTTTGCCCATTCTTCTTTGCAAAATTGCACAAGCTCAAGTTGGATGGGGACTGGTGAACGCAATTTTCAACTCTTTCCACATATTCTCAATTGGACTGAGGTCCGGGCTTTGACTGGGCCACTCCAGTACATTGACCTTTTTGTTTTTAAGCCACTCCAGTGTGGCTTTGGCTGTATGTTTGGGGTCATTGTCCTGCTGGAAGTTGAATCTTCTCCCAAGTCCCAGGTCTCTTGCAGACTCCAGCAGGTTTTCCTCCAGGATTTCTCTGTACTTTGCTGCATCCATTTTGCCCTCTATCTTCACGAGCTTTCCAGGCCCTGATGCAGAGAAGCATCCCCATAGCATGATGCTGCCACCACCATGCTTCACGGTAGGGATGGTATTCTCAGTATGATGTGCGGTGTTAAGCTTGCGCCAAACATAGCGCTTAGCGTTGAGGCCAAAAAGCTCTATTTTGGTCTCATCAGACCATAGAATCTTCCTCCACTTGGTCTCAGAGTCTCCCACATGCCTTCTGGCAAACTCTAGCCGAGATTTGATGTGAGTTTTTTCAACAATGGCTTTCTTTTTGCCACTCTCCCATAAAGGCCATTTTTGTGAAGCACCCGGGCTATTGTTGCCGTATGCAGTGTCTCCAAGCTCAGCCGTGGAAGACTGTAACTCCTTTAGAGTTGCCATAGGCCTCCTGGTGGCCTCCCTGACAAGTGCCCTTCTCGCCCAGATACTCAGTTTTTGAGGACGGCCTGTTCTAGACAGATTCACAGTTGTGCCATATTCTCTCCATTTCTTAATAATGGACTTTACTGTGCTCCGGGGGATATTCAATGCCTTGGAAATGTTCTTATATCCTAACCCTGATTGGTGCTTTTGAAGAATCGTATTCCGGATTTGCTTTGAATTTTCCTTCGTCTTCATGATGTAGTTTTTGTTAGGAAATGTACTAACCAACTGTGGGACCTCCCAGAGACAGGTGTATTTAACCTGAAATCATGTGAAACACCTTAATTGCACACAGGTGGACTCCATTCAACTAATTATGAGACTTCTAAAGACAACTGGTTGCACCAGAGCTTATTTAGGTGTGTCATAACAAAGGGGGTGAATACTTATGCAATCAATTATTTTCTGTTTTATATTTGTAATTAATTTAGAACAATTTGTAGATTTTATTTTTCACTTTGACATTATGGACTTTTTTTGTGTTGATCAGTGGCAAAAACTCCCAATTAAATCCATTTTGATTCCATGTTGTAACACAATAAAATGTGGAAAAGGGGGGTGAATACTTTTGAGAGCCACTGTATGTGAGCAAAAGTCCTCACATGAATGATCCAACACTTCCAGAGCCACTGGACTTTGGTAGAAGAGTAACCAATAAGAACATAAGAACATAAGAAAGTTTACAAACGAGAGGAGGCCATTCAGCCCATCTTGCTCGTTTGGTTGTTAGTAGCTTACAATTCTCTGTGTAAAAAAGTGCCTCCTATTTTCTGTTCTGAATGCCCCTTTATCTAATCTCCATTTGTGACCCCTGGTCCTTGTTTCTTTTTTCAGGTCAAAATAGTCCCCTGGGTCGACATTGTCTATACCTTTTAGGATTTTGAATGTTTGAATCAGATCGCCATGCACTTTGTTCAGGACTGAATGGTATACTCACCCAAGTACTAATTGCAGATGTGCAAAAAACAGTGTCCCATGTGTTGTTTCCTGCATGTGCACTGCAGAACCAGGAAAATGTGCCAGAATAACAGACATGGAGGAAGATCAAGAGTTCATGGTAGATAATCTGTAGAGTAGTTAAATTGTTAATAAATAAATAAATAAATAAATAAATAAACAAACCAACCAAAGAAAACCCCTGCCTAAGTCAGAAATGCTGGGCCTCAACGTGGCGCAAGGGTGAACACCCATGGTGGTGGCTAACTACAGTGTTATGCATTTTTTACACAATTACAGATAAATGATAGTCAGTGCTGGTCTTTCTAGCTATAGCAATGACCGTTAAACCAATTTAAGTAATTTTTGTGAATTTTAAACAGTAAGGAGCATATACTTTTGAGTTTTATCTTAATATTGGGCAGAATTAAGGCTAAACTTTGCTGCTTGATATAATACATTTTGCAAGAGCAAATCCTGAACAGACCTCATCAGTTTTACTTCACAACAGCTATATTTTGTGAAACAAAGCTCGAAATTTGTGGTACTTTTTGGACCCATTCATCCCAGATTTGCCCTACATGGCTCGCAGACTAATATTAAAATAAAAGGTTGGAGCCATTTAATTTTCTTTTCAAATATCCAAAAAGTATATTCTATGCCACACAGGCCTTGCCAAATGTCACTGAAAGTAAAAACAGTAACATAAAAACATCTCCCCCATGTCACGATTGAAATTTCATTTAATGACTTATAAATAAATGTCAGGACTACAGATTGAATGAGAAGTACTTGGCCCATTGACATTTTGGACTCAATTCTGTCTGACTTGGCCAGTGTATATTTTGACTGATTAAAGACAAGACCAACTGCCCTTTCCAGTGTTCACTGACTGCATTAAATACATGTAACAGGACACTCAATGAATTATAGGAACATACCCAGGCACAAGCGACTCAGAAATCTCAGAAATTATGACAAAAAATATATCAACAGTGCAGAGCATGACCTTTTTGGTCTTAAATGATATGTACACTGTCCTCATGTTTACTGAAGGATATAGGCATGTGGATTAGTTTAGATTCTAGTTCAAGTAACTACCTTAAGGCCAGCAGTTACGCAGTACCAGTCTATACACATATGGAATCAATACAAAAACAACCCTAACCACTGTTATTTTCACAGGTAAAAGTGAGATCCATGTTTCCTCTCATAAAATGTTATGGTGTTTACACAGAAACTGCCGCTCAAGTCATAAAACACCATTTAGATCCCAGCAGGGGTTCTAAAGGACACTTTGCCTGCTTGACACGGTGCTAATGTTTTTTTTTTTTCAGCTAAAAAACCTGAACGTTTCCCTCTGCATAACGGGAACCTGCACAATCCTACTATCAATCACTTTTAATCAGGAAGCATGAATGACAGCTCTCTCTTTAAAAAAAAAAAAAAAAAAAAACTAAACCATCGTTGTTCACAGGGACTGGGTTGGTGAATAGGAGGTATTAATCCTAATTTTTTTTCCCCCCAGATAAATGAGGAAGACTCAGACACAGAGAGCTGAAAGGGTAGCGTCACTGGCAAAGCTGGTTACCGGCACGAAGAAGACTCAAACACAGAGAGCTGCAGTCAAAGGGCTGAAGTGCATGTTATTCAAAAGAAAAAGCAAACAAGGTACAGGGGCCAAAATATTAAAAAAAAACTTAAACAAAAACACTACTGCTTAGGCTGGGCATTGGCCTTCACTAAGACAGTCCACAAACACAATACATCTGCTTACAAAACTCCTCTCAACTCCCACCACTAAACAAAGGTGTTTGTATCCGACACCTTGTATGAAATAGTTTGTATCAGATGAAAACAACGTCACATAAAAATGAGCTATGATGTGTAATTATTCTTATTTAACTCTATTGTAATGGCACAATATAGGTAAGAGCGGCTGGCAGTTTCTCTGCCGTTTCAAAACGGATCGGAACAGCATTTCATATGCTCCATATGATGGAGAATTTTTGTGTCCAAGTTTCATGAAAATCTGTGCGGTAGTTTTTAAGTTACAGAATCGCGAAAAAAAATTGTTTTGATAAATTAGTCAGAGGTTGAGTATTGCCAGCATATAAACCAAGGGGTTTCAGTTCCCAAATAGTAATACAAAACACAGACACACAACACAGATACAGACACTACTCCGGACAGTGAGTGCTCTAGGTGCAGGTGCGATGATTTAACAGTAGTGTTGTAAGCACAGGTGCAGTGCAGTCCGGGTTTTAGCGCTGGCTTGAAGTGGCAGCTCCCGGGTTCGTATTAGTCGTCTGACAAAAGACAAATACAAAGAGTACCAAAACAAACCAAACACTTCACTCACAAGTAATAATAAGTTGTTTCCTTTCTCGGTCCTAGCAGTAACCACATTAAAGGAACAGATTACATTGTCACACCCCCAATTATACCCTTAGTCACGCCCCCTGCGAAAGCTAGTCCAGTCACGTCTCCTCCAATCCATGACTGACACATCACATACTGCTTTAGGGCGATTACTTCAGGCATTGTGACTCCGACCCCCTTCCTGGCTTTCTGGCTTCTGACTGACCCTGGAATGAACTGCCAGACCAACTAGTACGAGGCACTCTGTTCCTGTTATACAGGGCCCTCACAGATTGGGAGGGAGATTGTTGACTTGGATTCATTCACTCTCTGTCACAGGACTCCACAAGTTGCCAAGATATTAGTCAGTATATATTTAGTGTATATGCATTATATACACTTTAAAACATAAGCATAAAAGATCTACAGTATATTCGTAATACTAAACTATTGTGTATGATAACATATTACAAACAATATAATATGCAAGATAATTAATATTACCAAATGTTTGAGGGTTTGTTTCCAAACACAACAATCATGTAATAGATTGCTCACAAACAATTTTGGATTTGCAGCATTTGACTGATCATTTATGTTCAGAACCCTCCTGCGAACTGTGACACACAATACATACAGTGTAGTTGTGAAAAGTGTTTTTCTATTTTTTTTTTGTATGTGATTTACCCCAGCGTTTTGTTTACATGTTGAAATCCCTATTTAACGGGAGATCCTGGGAGATCCTGTTTCTTCATGATTATTAGGCTATTATCTTGTTTGTATTAAGTGATGAAATGGTTGAAATGATTGTATGGAAATGTGCTGTTCTCCTCCTAATGATGCCATTTCAATTAACTAAAGTTTCCATGTTTTTAAAAATTGTTAAAAATGTAATACCCTAATAATAATAGTGTGTTTTATGTATGAGAAATCTATGTATATGCATATAAGGTATCTAAAATGTGGTCCTACTTGGGAATGTTTGTTGTAATAGTAGAGAATTTTTCTTATACAAAAAATCAGAGTTTCACCACAAATAAATAGCAAAACAAAAACTTCCTTTAAGATATACACAAAGGACTACAATCTAAATTGAGAGATCTACTTTCCATTGCATAAAAATATCATGCTTTAAAATCAGTCTTTCAGTGAAAAAAGAATGGATATTAAACACGTTTTACTTGACGGTAAACTGACAATTCCAAAAAAGATGGGAAATTGTGTTTTTTCTGACAAGGCTTTCCAGCACACACTGCTTAACTGGTAAAGTAGGTGGGTTCACTTCATACAACATGTGTAGTCACCAGTGGGTTGCTGAGGATTCAAAAGTTCTCTGAAACAGCATAATATATATCCTTTAGAAGTTTAGAAGAGTCACTGTCATAAATGGATAAGAAAGATCTAAAAGGTTCATGGATTGATTGGTTGAGAAATGTTTGACTAACATATTATTTGTCTCTCTTCAATTAACTTTTGGTTGTCCAATTTTCAAAAAGGGATATTTGCGCAAACAAATGCCTGTGTCAGGTCTAAATTTAATAAGTGGACTTTTGGAATATGGAAGTAGCCGTTTTTTGTTTCTTTGCAAGTAAAGCAGTCTCAGTACTGCTCTGGATTTCCGCCTTTCTCTTTTCGGTGAATCTAAATCATGCCTGTCAACAGACGAGTTTCGGTAGTGATCTACAATAACGTTGCATGACATACAGAACAAGAGCTTACCTCCATCTCTGTGTAAAACTCCTGCTGGATACTACTTTACGTGATCTGTTGCAGACACATTCTTAGCCTTTCTCGAGACATCCATTATCAGAAAGGAGACATCCACTTAGTAGTAGAAAATAACAATTTATTGCTTGCAAAAGATATGCCTCATGGGCACATGAACAATTGGAAAACAGGTATGCCTGACATGAGCATGATAGCCGACAGATACATAATACATTCACATTTATAATTTGGCCCATGGCCTTATCCATTGGAGCTTGATAGCCGCCCCTATGCTGGCCGTGCTAAGATGAATGCAATACAGTGATTAAGAATGACTCAGCCAACGGGCAGGTCAAGTGGCATTTGTGATCGACAGTGAGACCTGTCCGCTCCTCCTGCACTAGAAGACTGGCTCTACCTCCTTTACGCTCCCCTGCCTCCAGAGCCCGCTCCTTCTCCACCCTCGCCCCGCAGTGATGGAATGACCTTCCTACAGATGTCAGGACTGCCCAGTCCCTGACCACCTTCCGGCACCTCCTCAAGACTCACCTTTTCAGACAGCACCTGTAGAACTCCTCTTTTTTTCCCCCTGGACACTTATCACTCTTCCTTAAATGCGCTTTACTTGCTCTTATTTGCCCCCTATTTTACTGCATTTAATCCTGTACTTTAGAGTACGGTAATCTGTCAAGTGTTATTTAATCTGTAGTATTTTGTATTTAATTATATCCTGATGCAACTATTACTGACACTGTTATCTGCTCCATTATTGAATCATATTTTGTCAGACTTGTACTTGCTAGAACCAAAGTCAGTGTATTTATCTCGCTCTTAATTGTATTATTACTTGTACTGTGATTCTTGAAATGTATTTGTTTACGACTGTAAGTCGCCCTGGATAAGGGCGTCTGCTAAGAAATAAATAATAATAATAATATAAGGCCGCCACCAATTGTTTGCAGTTAACCAACACCTGTGTTTTTGAGGAACACGGGAAATGTCCATTGATTACGTGTAAAATTAATTATGTACTTGACCAATAGCCTAGTCTGACGTGATGCAAAATAGAAGATATCTTGTTTGTAATAGTGCATGATAATTACTTTTGGTCCTGCCTGGTTCAAGGAGCTAAGATGCTGCCCAAAAGAACAAGGCGACCTAAGCCACCCCCACCCTGCAGCTCTAAACCACTCAGCACTCAGGTAAGGAAAAAAACCCTACTTACCAGAAATAAGGGGAAACCTTAGGGAATCCATGGCAGAGGGTTACTCTTCCTCCAGATGAAGGTTTGGAAGCAGTTAGTTGAATCCCACAGAGCAGCATTTGTATCAGAGGAAGATGAGATGGGGGAGGGATAGTGATTCTCCAAAGAGATGCCACTGGGAAGGATGAATGGGCATGTGTGGCGGAGTGTCCCGCCCCTATTATTATTATTTGTATTATTGTTTGCGGCGCGGATAACAGCGCCGCGTATTTCTTATTATTTATCATTTAAAACCTCGTGAGGATGCATGACTGACCAGCTACTGATTATTTAACTAGCTGACAGTCATGCATCCTTACCAAACGCGTGCAGACTCTGGCCGAGGGGTAATAAGATAATTAACAACTAGTTAACCCCTCGGCCAGAGTATAAGAACCTGCAGCTGTCCGTTCTGCGAGAGTGGAGTGTACAGAGGAGAGTACGGAGAGCGGAGAGTACGGAGAGCGGAGAGAGCAAGGAGACAATACAATTGCTAAAACGTGCTGGATTAGCCAGCACGACACTTACTTGTTTGTCTGTTTATTTGTTTGGCCCTCGTGCCCTTTGGTTTCTGTTTTCTGTTTTGTTTAAATCTTTTGTTTGTTTATTTATTAAATACGCTGAATGCAGTTGCATTCCATCCATTGTTTTGGTTTCAGTTACTTCCTGGTCCGTGACGTCACCACACCTCACCACTGCGAGCCAGCCTGCCACATATGGTGTCCTGCGTGGGACAAAACAACGCCTCCAACAGTCGGACCAGGAAGGAAAAGGACGTTTCTTTTTGTTTTTTCAAAAATATTTTTTTTGTGTTTTTTGAAAGGAAAAAAAAAAAAAAATGGGGAAAAGTAGCCGGAGGAGAAAGCAGCAGCAGCAACAACAACAGCAGCAGGAGGTGCAGCAACAGCAGCGGGTCCTTACCACGCTGGACATCTACCTCACCTGCCTGAAGGGTGAGGAGTGGTGCTTCGTGGTTGGTGAGGTCGGGCACGTGGCACCGGACCAACCCCCTCCATGGCAGGAGAAGAAGGAGCCTGAGCATCCAGCAAGGGTGAGAGAGGACCCGCATCCTCTGAGGCGGAAGAATCCTGTCTCCTCTGAGGGGATCTGGGACTGGCTGGTGGAGCCTGAGAGGGATATAATGGTCGCCCTCCCTGCTGTGATCAACCTCCTGTGGGTGAGAGATGGGGAGCGCTGGGAGGCCTGGGAACAGAAACACCACCCAGCATCCCTCCCAGACATCGCAGCCATGGTGCTCAACTACCTGGCTGCAGATATGGGAGGGGCCCCGCTGCTGTTTCCAGCGCCAGAGGGAGAGGAGCCATCACTGCCATCTCCAGCGCCAGAGGGAGAGGAGCCATTGCTGCCGTCTCCAACGCCAGAGGGAGAGGAGCCATTGCTGCCATCTCTAACGCCAGAGGGAGAGGAGCCAGTGCTGCCGTCTCCAGCGCCAGAAGGAGAGGAGCCATTGCTGCCGTCTCCAGCGCCAGAAGGAGAGGAGCCATTGCTGCCGTCTCCAGCGCCAGAAGGAAAGGAGCCATTGCTGCCGTCTCCAGCGCCAGAGGGAGAGGAGCAGTTGCTGCCGTCTCCAGCACCAGAGGGAGAGGAGCCGTCGCTTCCATCTCCACTTACTTGTTTGTCTGTTTATTTGTTTGGCCCTCGTGCCCTTTGGTTTCTGTTTTCTGTTTTGTTTAAATCTTTTGTTTGCATTCAGCTTCACCCGCCCATCCATTGTTTTGGTTTCAGTTACTTCCTGGTCCATGAGGTCACCACACCTCACCACTGTGAGCCAGCCTGCCACAACATGACTTTGATTGATATCTATGATATCAGCCTTGGAGAGCCAGGACCCTTGACCTGCTGTTTAATAAAATGGATAGCATCATCGATTCTGGTATAGTGTAGAGAAAACTGGGGGAATTAGGTTGTTAATGCTGGAAACAGAACCTGAATGAGGTTTTGGGCTGGGTAAATGACCAGAGAAGGACTATGAGGAACCTGTGACTAGCAAGGTAAATTAACTGAAAACTGAGGTTGCAAGGAACTACAGCTTGTAACTTCTGGCGAAACATGGGATTGCATTTGCTGGTTTAAAGCGGACTGGGCTGAAAGGGGGCAGAGGTTAGTTCTGTGAAAGCTGGAGCTGCAAACTATACAAGTAAAAACTTTCAGGCCGGCGAAGTAGCGACAAAACAGCTCATCGTCTAAGGTGCCCCAGTTAACTCTGATATTAAATTGTTCCAGAATTGCAGCGGCCTTAGCCGAAAAAGATTTGTGATAGTCGTAAAAAGCTGAACCTCCGTATCTCATAGACAAATCGGTCACAAGGCTAAGATTCACGTCCAACTCCTGACGGCACATGGGAAATGCATCACAGAGAATGTCTCTGTACAGACTAAATGCAGTAACAAATTCTGCCAAAGTAAGCTTTTTGAACAACCGGGGGTCTTTGGATTTTCAAACAATGGATACTTCTCCGCAGTCTAACACTCTGTTATCATGCACCCCAAGGGAACAGATAAGCAAAAGAACTAGATTTATATCCCTACCTTCTTGAATTTGGGTACGGAGTTTGCTGGAGACTAAGGCTTGTCTGGGCAGCAGGGAAGCTGGGTTGTGGGAATCGGAGCTGGCTACTGCTGTAGAAAGATTAAAAGAAGGGCCGGAATTGAGTGGGCTTCAACAAGGTGCCGCAGATGGAGTGACGAGGAAAGCCAATGCAGAAGGACCAAGAGGTACGGGATGGCATTCAAGGTAGGAGAGACGTTTTTCAAGCCCGGTGACAGAAGCTTTGAGGATGTCTGTGTTGGAGACGGAGCTGGCATGAATGGGGGACTTTATGATGATGTCGGGGGAATCCGACCCAGACTGGGCTGCTTGAACGGTGGAGGCCTCACCAAATGGAGACGGGACTGGAGATTTGGAGGTTGATGCTTCGGATTGATTTAGTAAGGAAATTAGATCCTTGCTGGAAGCACCAGCGCTGTAAGAAATGTTCCTGGAGTACAGAGTACTGAGAAGCTGAGGAATTTTCCATGACTAATACTTCATTTTCTTAATTGGTGCAGCACGTTGAAGAGACAGCCAAGACCTTCTCTTGCGGCTTGGTCAAACTGGAGTGACTGGGGTCTCGGGAGCCGAAACGCGACTTTCAGATCGAGGAGTCGAACCTATAGTGCCAGGTAAGCGTACCAAGCAAAGAAGCGACAGAGGTTTGATGGCAGAGAGACCTATTTAACTGATTAAACTGGTAACGTATGAGATTGATGGGTGGAGTCTCCTTTTGGAAAGACAACAAGTTTCCAATTCTTGTTTACAGTGTGTAGTATTTTAATTTCCTGCTTAGATTGCATATAGTGATAATCACTGCACAGCACTGTGTGCATGGCAAATATTACACGCAGGCACATAGCAGGGCTGTACAGTTTCATTAATGTGATTTTTTAAATTTTTTGCATGAAATACAAATAATTATGAAATTATTTTTATTTCTTAAGAATATTGTAAAAATCGCGGTATTGGGCTAATTTCACGATTTCCGCGCAGTCCGTGAAATCGCGATTTTCACAGGGCCTTAACTATGCATCATAGCATTGTAATTATGTGTAAGTGCACATGTATTTGCTAAGTAACTGCTATGCAAATACACATCAATTAGAGACACTTAATGGAAAGTGTTACCGTAGTATCAATCATCCTGTATTTCAATACCACAAAATTGTTATTGAATAGGCCTTCCTTTAAGTCTCACTAGGATATTGTTTGGGCCTCGATGAAAAAATAGGAATGTTTTTTCGCTTTTATAAATTCGTTTATTTGCGGTAGTTTTCGATTAATTATTAGTTTCATAACAATTGTTTAATAACAGTTATTGATAAGAAAGGGTATTTAATGTGGAAAGAATTAGCATTTTGCTTTATATATCCAACAAATAACAAAAAAGGACTTTGCTCTCCACTTGGCCTCATTTGTTCTGCGCAAACATTCATTTCTATATTGGCAGCTGTGATTTCCATTTTTTTATTCCTTTGGTATCCGTAATCTGATTAAAATCAGAAACACATGGTTTGAGATCATAGAACAAACCCCCACAATGTTTTAACCATCAACAGAAAGGTTAGTTCTCTAGTAGCTGAGAAAGCAAATGTTATTAGAGTAGCCGTGTCCACCATTTTTTTATTAGCCCAAATATAAGAGACATGCAATTGTTCGAACTTTGAAAAGTAGATGTGATACAGCTTTATATCAGTCTGCTTTGAGATTGAGTGAAGTTCAGTTCGACAGCCATTTGATTTGATTAAAAAGAGGACCTTTCTGTTCTGCATTAGAGTGCCTTTAATCAAATAAAAAAATACTGCTTTACAAAAGAACTCTTTGCTTATAAATGGAGGTGGCATTTAGCTATTACATGCATGTAATTCTAAACATGTATATATGTTACTATACGTTTATTAAATTTGGTCCAAATTCAAAGGGTTAGAGTCACTTAAAAAAAGGAGAGTGTGTATATGTGCCAAACCGAACAGAAATTCAAAGGTGTAATTATGTCTTTGCTTTTTTGATTTGCAACTCACTTATTCTTGCAGGCCTAAAATCTCCCACTGACCAAGCACCAGGGGACCAGCTGACTTTCCCTTATTAGGAAATGTTAAAAATAGCTGAGGAGAGCTTACAGTTTTAAAAATTCTGTTTAAATTGGTAGTATATCTTTACGCCTTTGGATCTGACATGATCCAAAAATAAAATAACTTTTTTAACAGCTGGAAAGTGGAAAGAAACCGAAATATAGTATATTGATGAACGGTGGTGCCAATGAGGGTTTAAAGTCAGTCTTTTAAATTGAAGCCATTAGTACTTGATAAGTCTCACTTTTTGAAGCCACGAAAAATGCATTTGAAGGTTCTGACATGCTGTGATTGTTATAGGATTAAATAGGTTCTTGCTCTGACTAGGCACCATAAAACCTTGACCCATGACATTTTAGTTATATGCATAATTATTAATATGCTTACTGTGAAGGGGAGCCCTCCCCGTGTGCCTATTTAAGTTATTTATGTATGTATTGTATTTGTATTTGTATTGTGTTATTATTTATGTATAATGTATTTGTATGCGAGCGGACAAAGCTGTCCATCTGTATTATTATAATTATTATTATTATTATTATTATTATTATTAGCCGGTCTTGTAAAATGTAGTGAGCACTGATGGGGGTAAATTCCCCATCCTAATAAAACCCGTGGGAATGTGGCCGGAGCCTTGATGAGGTCATTTATTAATGGGTAGTTAAGGCTCCAGCCACAGATATAAAAGACCCACTCCCGGCTCATGAGAAAAGAGTTAGGAGAGAGTTAAAGAAAGTAAGAACGAAGTAAGCTACTTGTTTGTATAACATAATTATTGTGTGTGCCCTTTTGTTTATAATTGTGTTTTTGTTTAAACGGTTTGTTTATTTTTTGTTTAATAAAATCTCCTATACGGGTCCTTTCGGTAACCACATCAAAGGAACAGATTACATCATCACATCCCCTATTATACCTTCAGTCACGCCCCCTGCGATAGCTAGTTCAATCACATCTCCTCCAATCCAAGACTGACACTTCGCGTACCGCATTAGGGCGATGACTTCTGGCATTGTGACTGCCCCCCTCCTGGATGGCCGCCTTCCGACTAACCCTGGAATGAACTGCAAACCATTCAGTCCTGGGTACACTGTTTCTGCTACACAGCGCCCTCACACGCCTCCATCCAGAACCTGAAGTACTTCATTATATAATTTTACCTGTTATGGTTGGAGTGGAATGGCACTCCAGGACTGTGGTTGGACACCCCTGCTAATAACATGCATAGGAAACATGACAGGCTTTGGCAATGTGTAGAAAATTAATGCATCTTACTACTTCTTGTTATGTAATAGCTGCAGGCCTTATGATGCCTTAGTGGCACCTCTTGTACAGTATGTAACCGTGCTAGAGACAGTGATAGAGACATCTGGCAGTATTAGTATGTCATCTTTGAAAGTATTATTCCCTGATAAGTACACACACACACACACACACACACATATATATATATATATATATATATATATATATATATATATATATATATATATATATATATATATATATATAATGAGAAGCAGTGGTTTCAGTTTTCCTAACTTCTCCTCTCAATTCTTGTCAACGTATACATTAAATACATTTTTTCTACAAGGGAAACTGAAGGCTTTCCGACCAGCTCATTTCACTTCTGCTTCAAGCTGGATCTCAGCCAGCCTGCCTATCCTTGCTTGCCACAGTCTTCAAAACATTTTGGAACTGATCTCTTTGATGGCAGTGATTTTCAAGGATGGTAACATACATCTGAATAATAATTTACAGCCAACTGAGTAACAGACATTATACAAAAAATGCACGCCTTCCCGGGCCAGCGGCTCATAATATTTAATGTTTTTCAGTCTGTTGAAAAGTCTGTGTTTTCTTATTCAGCCTATAGTAAACTCATAAAAAATAGTATTAGGGGATCCACCTGGATTGCATCAACCACTTATTTTTAGGACTCATGGGATAACCAGATATAGGTCGCTAATGCAAAAAAGATGATTCGCAACGCTTGGAAAAGCTGTAAAAACAATCTTATCCCAGTGGGTCCGGGGTGAAATTCTGCCGGTACTCACCGGGGCTGTACCGGGACTTATTTTGATGCCGGTACTGGGTACCGGGACTTACTTAATCTGCTTTTCATCTAACGTTGATGTATTCCATCTACTCACTCAAATGTGCCTTCATTCAGCACAGTTCATATGCTTGCATTCTGTTTGCTGTTTTCATCTTCTTTGTTTATGGTGAATTGGTTATGATTGATCAGTTATTTTTTTAAGGCTTATTTTTGTATTTATAAATGTATCGTATACCAATATGTATACATTTTTTAAGTATTTATTCATTGGCACTCAAATGTTCTCAATTTTTTAAATGTTTACACCTGGCTGTGCATATGAGTACCGGCACTTTTTTGTTGAGAATTTCACCCTTGCAGTGGGGTATAAGTTGATCAAATCAACACCGTAGTTCAACCATGTGACAGTGATCTCCATGTTTTTGAGATACAGTGTTACAGATGGACTAATCTGGACATCATCATTTTGGAATACTGTGACTTTTTCAATGGCAGCAGATAAAGTCTCTAACATGAACATATCTTCATATTCATTTAGTTTAAGTTTTTCAGATTCAAACCAGTCAGGTTGAAAACAGAAAAACAGAGCAACAAGGCAGGAAAAAAGTGTTTCCCTGCAAAATTCCCCTTTTTAAAATATAGTGTCATGTTTTCTTACAATACTTAGTAGCGCTAATCAAATCAATTAAATATTCTCTCCTTAATGCTCTCAATCATTTCCTTAGGCAGCCTTCATGATGTCATGGCATAATCATGCCCAATTTGCACTGGTGACATAATGTAAATGATATGGGTGCCTAATGAATATGATATAACCTTACATTTTTTAGTGGATATTTTTACCGAAAATGGCATTCATGTGAGTGACTGCATAAAATCAACTCAGTGGAAGACAGATTCAATTGGTTAAATAAATCTACTTCTTACTAACAGGCTCAGGAGCTATGGCTGCTAGTCACCCCTAAAATCTAAAGTGCAGAATAGTTGATACTCAGTGTTGTAAAAGCGTTTTTATGGCATTTTTTAAAATGTATTCTCCAGTCTTTAATGATTTAATTTGTACGTCAAATGTTGCAAAATGAGAACTTGTGCAGGGACCCTGGGTTACATTATTTAGGTTTTTTTGGTACTATTTTTTTTCTTTTTTGTTCATCAACAGGTGTTTTTTCTCCTTTAAAAAAAAACACAAGTTAATTAAAGTCACCCCATGTGATTCATATGTATGTTTTGTAAAAAGTGACATATGACATAAAAAGTGAAGATATGAAAAACACCTACTGTACTACAAAAGTGCTGGAGTGGTCCTCACTGTCCCTCTGGGTCACTACAGGCCCTGTCAAACTACTCTTCACTCTCCATCTGCTGTCATTACTGTGTCTCCACTAGTAGTTATCAAGCCATGATAATAACCCTAGATGGACAGGATCCCAAACCAATCATGTCAACTAACTTGCTAACCCTGTAACACATGTACTCATTTTATTACAGTTTTTTTACAATTGCTTTGACTCATTTTTTAATACAGCGACCCAATGTGCACAACTCTTAACACAAGATGCTGAACTGCTCATTTTGGGGTCAAAATCCCATGCAGAGTGCAAAATAAATACTATTGTGTCAAATGAGATAAATACATCACGTAAAAGCAAATCATAGCACCAAAACATCAGGTGCTTTAATCACTGAAGTTTAATCATTGAAGCATTGCTAAATAAAACACCCATTAGCAAATAATGCTGTCAAATACAAAATAATTCAAATCAAAACAAAGTCTAAACATGTCATTTGCTCATATTCAAATGATCAACATTATAATGAGCAAAATGATAGCAACCTACATAATAAAACATATTCTAAATAATGTACAGTAAGCATTCAGTGATATTCTACACAAGTATCAAATATTATGTATCAGTCCAAAAGATGACCAAAACCCAAACTACTGATCAAAATCCTGTATCCATTGCAAAATGAATGCAGTGGAGTCAAGCATGCAACAATAAAGACACCAAAACATCAGAAACTTTGTTTGAACATTTTCTTTTTAATCTTTGAAACACAATAACATAAATTAGTCTTACAGTAACAATAACGAATACTGCTGTTGGAAAAAAAACTACAGTAATAGAAAGTTAAAGTAACATATGCTGACATTTTGTTTTACAGTAAAAAGTATAATACATAGATTAATCAAAATTACAAATGAACAAAATCTACTTACAGTAACTATAGAATATTAGATATACTGTAACATGCATTCACTGACATCAATGGCTCTGCATTTGGCCAAAGATTTTCATCAACATCACAGTTTATGTTTTCATTAGCAAGGCACTGAGGAAAGTATCTTTTGGAGTGCCTTATCCAAGCCTGGCACTGTTGTGCTGTTATATCCTCACATGCCTCATCCATGGCTTGGATGAGTGTGGCCTGCTGGTAAGGGTTACGCTCATAGACCTTCCACCTCCAGGCAGAAAATAACTCCTCAATGCGGTTCGGAAATGGGGAGTATGGTGGCAAGAACATGGTTTGGAATTCTGGATGTGCTGCAAACCACTCTCGCACAACCACTGCGCGATGGAAATTCACATTATCCCAGACTATGACAAATGTAGTTGCTGCATGTGGTTGTACGAGGCGATTGTGAAACACATCCAGAAAATGGAGAAGGTGAGCAGAATGATATGGCCCAATGACTGGGTCTCTGGCCACAACACCACTATCAGAAATTGCTGCATACATGGTTATATTTCCACCACGCTGTCCGGGCACAGTGACAGTGGCTCGTTGTCCAATGATATTCTGACACCGTCGTCGACGTTTGGCCAGGTTGAAGCCTGCCTCATCCATGTAGATGAATTTGTGGTGGTTGACCCCTGCATCCAATTCCATTATTCTCTGAACAACAAGGATAATGCATGTGATTTACAGTAGATTCTGCTATATTACAATCACAGAGCAATGCTTAGAGCTTGTCCATTGTACTGTAGAACAATGGCCACTAAGCAAAAGAATATGCACAAAGATGCAAAATGATGTACCACTAAGCACCACCGTGTTCATACCACCACTAGAATACTTGTAACATACTGTATACTCACTTGAACATATTCACGTCGTAATGCCTTGACTCAGTCCTCATTTCTTTGGAAAGGAACCAAATATATCTGCTTCATAGATATTTGGTGCCTTTTCAGAATGCGTGCTATAGTGGTAGTCCTTATGGTCTCAACCCCTTGGAATGTTTCATTATTTCCTAAGATGTTTTGCTGTATGCCCCTGAGGCGTATATCATTTTGTGCCACCACCATGTCCACAATGGCCATCTCCTGCTGAGCGGTAAGGATGCGCCCTCGTCCGCCAGAGGAAGGTCTTCTTTCGGTTCTGCAAGACAAAACTTTGACATCAGCACCAAATATATACAATGAGTAACACTGAGTAATTACTGTAAAGAATAACATTAGAATGCTACACACATACCTATTTTCAGCACGAAATGTGCAGATAATTGATGCAACCGTTGACCGTTTGAGGTTTGGTTGGTCCGTGCAACCAGCCTCTGCCATAGCTGAACCCCTTTTTATAACAAGATCAACCACTGCAGCTCTGATTTCATTGGACACTGTCATGCGCCTTTCTTGTTGACCACAACCTTGAGAACGACCGCGGCCACGACCACGACCACGACCACGACCACGACCACAAGCAGCAACTTCCTCTAGCTCCATTTTAACTACTACTGCCATTTCCTCAGAGCTTTATGTAGTGATGAACTAATGATCAATTAAGCTGTCTTGCATTCTCACATAGAGAAAGCTATTTGCAATTATGACCCCCAATTGTTACCAGGTGATCAAATAGTTAAGAACTCTACCAGATAAGTGTTAGCATTTGACATAAGTCCTAATGGTTGACAGGGCAACTTTATGATTGGAAGAGGTGATTTACAGTTATGCATGTTGTATGTTAGCATGGAAAAATGTGTCTAAATGGTTGCATTTTACCACTCAGTTTGTCATTTTGTGTTAAGAGTTGTGCACATTGGGTCGCTGTATTGAAAAATGAGTCAAAGCAATCATAAAAAACCGTAACATAACAGGCTGGTCAATTAATTCCTATAGCAACCAAACCTGACAACCTAATCACCAGTTGGGAACTAGCTACAGCCACACTTCCCATAAGAACATACATGATTAATTATGATTATTAACAATAATAATAATTAAAAAGAAGAAGAACTGTGGAACCCTTCTATGGATGTCAGATCACTTTGAAGATTATTTATATTGCTGATGAAACACTAAACTTGTATTTGCATAAATCACATAATGTCTTGTTAATGCTGTATATTTTTTTATGCAGTGTACAAATATGTATTCA
The DNA here is from genome assembly GCA_030684275.1 of Acipenser oxyrinchus oxyrinchus. Lineage (NCBI taxonomy): Eukaryota > Metazoa > Chordata > Actinopteri > Acipenseriformes > Acipenseridae > Acipenser > Acipenser oxyrinchus. Next base: position 14,493,944 of record CM060252.1, on the reverse strand, counting down.
TAATCTGTAATAGCTAGGCCTTGAAAAAAGCCAGTATGCTGATATGCTGTTGTTCATCAGAACACACATGTTTCAGTCTACTGGACTATTAGAGCAAAAAGAATGAAGGCTAATATAAGACAGCTACTGTTAAAAAGTTAAATCTTTAACAAGTTTTAAGGACAATGTGCAAGTGCAGAGAAAGCAATAGTCATTTGATCATATCATAAGGATCAATTTAGTATGCTATACATCTTTTGCACTTTTACATACACACATAACTATGTAGGTCCCCAGTCACTGGGTGGAGTGGAGGGTGATTATCTCATTACAGGTCCCTGCATCACAGTGTATTTTATTATTGGGGGTTAGATTCTGTTCCTTGAATGACTGAAAAATAAACACAAAAAGTTCAACTCAGTGAGAACTAATGTTTTGATCTGCAAAGGACTGTAAAAGTGAATACAATTCTCTGTATTTGCCGTCCGAGTGCCTCACTTTGGTAAAGGCACACTGTGAGGTATGTGGGTTGAGTCATACAGTCAGGGGAGCGCATGTTTGCATCTTGGTCTGTAGGGCTGGCCCTGGCACAAAAATGATCTTTATTGTTCTTTTATGCAGTATAAATAATGTTTGGATGCAAAAACAGTACCTGCATGTATTGACAATTCTTATATTATGAAAACTATTCTGAATCTTCTGAAGACTTTGAGTGATCATTACAAGTTTGTCATTTGTTATCCAAGAAATTCAAATATAAACTTCCTGATTCATCCATATATATATGGATATATATAGGCCATATGAGCTATAATTCGCTTGTTTACAATGGTGTCCAACAGCAGTAAATCACATTAAACACGGAATACACATTTAAAACTCTACACAGCATACACATACATACACAGGGCTTCTTCAGATAGTGGAACCACATTTTTTAATTGACGATGGGAAGTCTCTGATCTAAGTCCCATCGGCAATGCATTCTAATCTGAAACTGCAGCAAAAGCAAAAGATTTCCTTCCAGTAGCACTTTTTACCATCGGTATTTTAAAATATTTGGTTTCACAAACATTTTGTAAGCTGTAATCCCGGGTAAACTCCTGGAATAGACTACTCAAATAAACAGGCAGTTTGTTAAGCGCCCCTTTAAAAAGAATCTGATTCCAATGAAAGATCCTTCTATCATCAGGTGACAACAAGTTTAACCTGGAATACAAGGTACAGTGATGTTCTAAAGGAGTACACTGAAGAACAAATCTACAAATCCATGTATCAATCCATTGTATCAATCTTCAGCGACTCTTTACTAGCAGTCATATAAATCACATCATTGTAGTCCAGAATAGGAAACAAAAGTTGCTTAGCTAATTTAAACCTTGATGTAAAATTTAAGCAATGACGCTGGCCAAACACAATCTGGCCAAACTGGGAGTTTTCTCCCAGTTTTACTACATATTTCTTTTAGGTAGAGTATGCTGAACTCCCCTCCTTTTTTCAGATTTTAGACACACGTTTATAACATACACGAATGGGTTGGTTGAGCTCTAATTACATCATTATGCTCCTTATTAAAGTTTACCATGTTATGTTATTTTCGCAGTTTTACCATGCTCTTGCCATGCCTATACTATGCATTTACTATAGTTTACTCCGGATTGCCATTTGTTTTTGTTTTATTTTAATATGCTTTACCATACCTTGCTATTCTTTACAATGCTTACCTATGCTTTACCATGCGTTCACTATGCATTATTACACTTTGTTATGCTTTTACTGTGGCAAACTGTTATAAGGGATAGTGCATGCATACATCTTCTGTAAGTTCCCAAATCCTGTAACATCATGTAACAGGATCGTTCTGAGGGCCCTCAAATTTGTAAAAGTTTTGAACATTCTCAGAAACCTAAAATGAAATCCCCTGGGAATGCTGCCAAAGCAGCATTTTGAAATCAGGGTAATATCTATGATCCTGCAAGACCACCAGGGGCAGTATTTGTTCTAGGTATTATGAATAAATCCCTGCACTTTATGTGTCTTATGGTTTAATATGGTTCAGAATGTTACTAGCATTTAAAATAAAACATGAGCCCTTCAGCTATATCACAGCTACAGGATAAGGGCTCATTTGATCAAATCCACTGCACCTGGTGGCTACTGAACTTTCCAGTAACAGAGAACACTGGACCTGCTGTGTGCGTTTTCTGACAGGCATATGTATGGGCAGCACTGCTAGCCCCGTAAGAGTCTGCTGTTTCTTACATCATTCTCTAAGTTAGCGCCTTTTTTTTTTTTGGTCAGTGAGACTGTGATATGCATTAAATAAAGTAATTCATTCTAATAGGCCTGTAGCACCTAAAACAATTCAAGGATGTTTAACAGCAGCTATATAACATTGCATATGACAGGAGTTTTTTTTTTTTCACTATCCCCGCTCTTGCCTTCACTGTGTAACATGGAAACAATTACATAAAAATGCAGATGTAGATTCCAGTAATCTCTTTGGAATAGATAAATAGATTTTGAAATAATTTACAAATGATGTACAAAATCTGTTTGCCATCTGCTCTTTGCTGGAGAAAGCACTGTTATCCCAATAGAGCATCAATGTTTGCATTGCATTCATACTTTATTGAGGTACAATAGGCATCTAACAGCCTATACTCTGCTTCAGAACAGTGTTAATAATTAATCAAATTAGCAGCTATAAATCCTATTTATTGTGGCACAGATAGAGGCCCTTGTTTTATTTATTTTTTATTGTTTTGGTATTCATCAGTGTTATAGCATAAAACATTAGCGCATCAAATAAATGGCTAAGGTAGAAAGCATTATCAATGAGATGATCCCTTATAAAGGTTCATCACTGCATGTATACTTTATGCCAGTACTTTTCAATGCATTTACAAATGTGGGAATTTACTGCTTTACTCCACTTTTCATGGTTTACTGAAGTAAACTTTTAGGAATAAAACTTTTTAAAATCGGAATTATAAATGCCATTCACTATCCACATAATGCCACATCATAGGCTTTATTGCATTGCAGTGCATATATTGTTCAGCACATTAACTGTTTACTATAACCCAAATAACTGTAAGAAATTGGTGGTCAAACTAAATATATTCATATTGATTAGTGGCATTTAGTGGCTTGAAGTTAAGCTTCTGATAAAAATGAAAGTTTTGCTAAACTCAAGTGGAAAAGTCTTTTATCTACACATAAGTGATTCTCTGGTGGGTGAAGGCATCAAACAAAGATTCTAGGACTAACACCATGAAAACACTATAGAGGAAGCCAAGGTCAGCAATATATATTCCAAATGGTAAATCTTTGTGTTTGAGGGCTTTGGTAGAGCAGTGTTTAATGCATTCATCTTACATCAAACATATCTTTTTTTTAAATTTAGTCGTTGCCAATTATTTTTTTTTAATTATTATTATTTTCTCCCAATTTGGAATGGCCAATTATTTTTAGGCTCAGCTCACTGCTACCACCCCTGTGCTGACTCGGGAGGGGGCGAAGACGAACACACACTGTCCTCCGAAGCGTGTGCCGTCAGCCGACCGCTTTTTTTCACACTGCGAACTCACCATGCAGCCACCCAAGAGCTACAGTGTCGGAGGACAACGCAGCTCTCGGGCAGCTTACAGGCATGCCCAGGCCCCCGGCCAGACTACAGGGGTCGCTGGTGCGTGGTGAGCCGAGGATACGATGGCCGACCTAACCCTCTGTCCACCCGGGCAGTGCTCGGTCAATTGAGCACCTCCCCCTGGAAGTTCCAGTCCTCGGTTGGCAAAAGAATAGCCTGGACTCCAACTCGCAACGTCCAGACTATAGGGGACATCCTGCACTCCACACGGAGCGCCTTTACTGGATGCGCCACTCGGAAGCGCTTTACATCAAACATATCTGATCACAAACAACTTCTCTGGTCACAACTTGGACAGTATTTCATATCATAAAACAATTGAGACCAAAGAGGTTGGGTATGAAAACTGTACTTTTACCTCATTCCCATAGAGATGTGCTTGCAGAGTAATGTGTGGAAGTTTACCTTGCTACTCCCTGTGATGTCCATGCTTTGTGAAATAACAGAGAGAGAGACTTGTTTCCAGTGTTCTTACTAATCTTTTCACAAGAAAGTGGTGAACTGATGTAATTTACAGAACCTAGTGTAATGTATTATTGGTCAACTGTGCAATAGAGGTATTATGCGCACAGTATACAGAAAGTGGTTACAGAAGTCTTATTGTGGTTTACTTCTGCTGAGCTTATCTTTGAAATACAGTCTTTGACATTGTTGTTGGCATGTCTTAATAACTGCGTGCTGTTTTCTATGTTTATTAGACATCTGCTGGAAATAACACTGACGCAAGACCACTGTTAACTAAAAATTATATATAAGGGTATTGAATATCTCCTTAGTATATAATTCTTTTTTTGGTTAAAATAGTTTCGGAGTAAAGTTTATTAGTGTTCAAATTATATTTATTTTTGGTAGTTCACTTCCATAGAAGGTTAGGTTGTTATACTGTTCCGTGGTACAATTAAAATGTTTCCTAGTGTAGTCTTGGCATCCATCCACAACACAGTAAAAAAAAAAAAAAAATCCTTGGCAGCTTTTTATTAGTACCACTTACATGGACAAATGGAATTCAGAGTTACTTGTAAGTAACCTTTCAGTAACAGTACACATGGACCTCGTAATGTGGGGACTGATGAAAGACAAAACACTAAAACAAGAAAAAAGGACAGTAATTATGGATTAGTGTGCATTTACTTGTTTAGTGGTGCAGAACTGCTCTAGTTGGGTTAAAACCTTGATCCAAACCTGCCAACAGCATTTCCTTCTACAGCCTTAGTTCTGAGGTTTTGTCTCACGGTTTGGAGAGCTGCCCAGTAATATTACAAATCTGTCGTTCTCAAAACAGTTGTCATTTCCCTCATTAAATAGCAAAAAAAAAAAAAAATCTGTTGCAAGCAGATAAAATAGGACCTAATAAAATGTAAATGCCACAGAGTGTAATAGCAAACAGCCATTTCAGCACATAAATGTTTTGCCAGGAATTAAATAAATCTTTTAATATACTGTGCCATAATCTGGGCATGGTTAAGGTACCAGACAGATAATGATTGAAAGCCTCTTTACAGTCACAGAGATGCATGCTGAATATTTTCCCCCAGTTTAACCATTTGTATTTGTGTGTCAGTGTAAAATAGAAGATGTTTTACTACGTGGTCTATTCATGTATAGTAATGTATCCATTTGTTTTTTTAAATAATTTGTTTATTTCATTATACACAGCAAAATAAACTCACTGTAGGGGTATGTTATGTTCTATCTGAGCAGAGAGGACGTTGGTGCATTATAGCATTTAATCTGTAGTATTTCTATCTAATTATATCCTGATGTAACTATCACTGACACTGTTATCTGCTCCGTTATTGAATCATATTTTGTCATATACTTGTACTTGCTAGAACCAAAGTCATTGTATTTTATCTTGCTCTTAATTGTATTAATACTTGTACTGTGTGATTCTTGAAATTTATTTTTGTTTACGACTGTAAGTCGCCCTGGATAAGGCCGTTTGCTAAGAAATAAATAATAATAATAAATAGCTGCCTTTCTACTCCACTTTATGACGATCAGCCTTGGGTGCTGGCAGATATGGTGGAGTATTATAATACGAACCTGCGCCCCTGAGAACCTGACCCCTGAGAAAACACGTTTGGTTTCCTATACCCATTGTTCACCATGGTATAATGATCAGTTACACTCCATGAAAACTGCAGGGCGTGGGCTGGAACGCAGGTGGAGGGATACTGGCCTAACTCTTCATTTTGAAATATGGAGGGAGCATAAAACTGTATATAGGAATGCTCTAAACTCAGCCAGATCGCTTTTTTCTAATCTCATTAGAGAAGGCTCTGCTAATCCCAGGCATCTCTTCTCAACAATAAATTGCGTGCTACAACCTAAACACGTTTCTGTTTCTACTAGTTCTAGGGAACAATGTGATAGGTATCTTGACTATGTTCTAACTAAAATCGATAACATCATACAGGAACTGTTAGTTTTTGCCCCGCTTGCCATTCTGCCCCTTAATATATTGGCTTTTAGCTGAAATAGTCACTAAAATGAAGCCCACCACTTGCTCCTTGCTTCCTTCACCACTCATTGTATCACATTGTTCAGTTCTCAGCCCGGTGGTGACTGATATCATCAACGAGTCATTGAGTTCTGGAGTAGTTCCACCAGCATTTAAATATGCCGTTGTGACTCCTTTGTTTTAAAAAAAAACAAACCTTGACTCAGATATTCTTTGTAATTATAGGCCCATCTCTAATCTGCCCTTTCTGTCTAAAATCCTAGAACGCGTAGTTGCTCAGCAGCTACAGAGTCATCTATCGGAATGTGACATTTATAAACCTTTGCAGTCAGGTTTTAGATCAAAACGCAGCACTGAAACAGCCCTTGTTAAGGTTGTTAATGATCTGTTCATGGCCACTGACTTGGGTCCTATTAGACCTTAGTGCTGCATTCGATACCGTAAACCACGGCATTCTAATTAACCATTTGGAATGTTGTGTGGGTATTACAGGCATTGTCTTACAGTGGTTCTGATCATACTTGTCAGGTCATAGGCAGTGTGCTTCTATGGGCAGCTATATATCTGACCCTAGCCCGGTATCTACAGGTGTTCCACAGAGCTCTATTTTAGGACCCTTACTTTTTAATATCTATATGCTGCCACTTGGACAGATCATACGTCGTCATGGTGTGAGTTTTCTCTCATATGCAGATGAGACACAATTATATTTTAAGACTACACCGGATACAAGTGGCCGTTTCGGCTCTTGATAATTGTCTGACTGAGAGTAAAACTTGGATGCGGCAAAACGTCCTACAATTAAATAGTGATAAAAATGATGTAATGCTGCTTGGCTCTCCTCTCTTTTAGCATAGTGATCGATGGGCTTGAAGTTAAATCTAGCTCTGTAGTTAGGAAACAAGGTGTGGTCTTTGACCCTAGCCTTACTTTCGAGACACATATCCGCAATGTCACCAAGGTATCCTTTTTTCACCTTTGTAACATAGCTCGTCTGCTCCCTATGTTGTCTGTGCCTGATGCAGAAAGGCTAGTTCATGCCTTTGTTTCTTCCCGGCTCGATTATTGCAACGCGTTGTTTGCAGGTGTCTCCAAGGCTGCTATTAGCAGGCTACAATATATTCAGAACTCCGCTGCTCGCATTTTAACTGGCACTAAACTGGGTGCCCATATTACACCAGTTCTTGCTTCTCTGCACTGGTTGCCGGTTGAGAGCAGGATTGATTTTAAAATACTGTTGTTAACTTATAAGGCTTTGAACGGTTTAGCTCCATGTTAAATTGCTGAATTGCTTACACATTACACACCTGAACGTAATCTACGTTCTTCATCCTCGGTTTTATTGGCAATACCTAAAACTAAGCTTCGCTCCATGGGCGATAGAGCTTTTTACCGCTATGCGCCCAAATTTTGGAATGACCTTCCTCAATCAATCATTGGTGCTAAGACCACTTTTAAAAAACAGTTAAAGACACACTTTTATGTTCAGGCATTTTTTTCATGATTTGGTTTTTGATTTGTGTAATTTCTTTTTTTTATGTTATGTATACTTTTAATATGCTGTATGTATATATGGTTCTCTGTGGGGTTTGTTTGTATTGCACTTTGAGATACGTGCATTTAGGTGCTTTATAAAATAACGATTATTATTATATTATTATTATTATATTATCCCAGCTGAAAAAGTGAAAAACTTGAGACGCCAAATAACAGAAAAGATGAGAACCTATTTTATTTAGAAACTCAATCATAGGATCAACAGTAATTTTATTTAAAAGAAATAAAGTCAAGACAGAATAACATTTTGATGATTTTTTTTCAGTAACACTGTAGTTTAGAAATCTGTTATAAGTGGTTAAAAGTGGTTATAAACAATAGCAAAAAAAAGAGCAATGGCAAAATTGTATAATAACTGCATTGCAAAAAGCACAGCCGACCCTTAAAATTGGTGAGACAGACATATAAAGACAGACAGACATAGAAAGACAAAGACCTGAAAAGATTATATCCGTTATGAGCGATTATAGTGTACAATAATAGTCTAATCATATTCTATAATTGTTAATAGCATATGTTTATATATTGATAAATAATCACTTATCCCTAAACTAAAGTGTTACTGATGTTTCTTTATGTCTACTATTCCATTAATGTAAGGAATTTTAACACTATTTTAACATCTGTTAGCCCAATTTTATTCATGCCACAGCACTACGGTAGTGTTACAAATCACATTACCGCTACTTTGAACACAGGAAGTGAATGGGAAACCAGGCACTTTTCTCAAACGTATTGTTTTGTGGCAGGATACATTGGTGTTAATGTGAAAATAAAGTCTGGGAAGCACAAATACGAATTGACAAACAACAAGGGGCTTAGAAACCCCTGGTAACTTGATAACATAGAAAATACCTGTGTATTGATTACATACGATAGACTAAACATGGAGTTAAGCAAGTCATTTAGTAATTTTATTTTATTATGCAGTAATTGAAGGTCAGATTTTTGAAATAATCTAATAATACAGATGTCACTGAAGTTTTGTTAATTTAATTCTGGATTAATATACATACCATCTGGTTTTAAGTATTGTTGTTACTACAGATTAGTACAGCAGCATCTGATACCTTAATACTGATGATTCTACTGGGGTAGCTAATGCCTGTGATAGTTTGGGCATTTTGGGCAATTAAAGTTATATTCCCTCATGCATATTCATCAAATGTAACATACATTTAAATATTGCTAAAATCACTAATCCCTGTCCGTGGCTCCACTAGGAAGAGGGACCTCCTCGTGAATCTGCTCCTGGCTCTTGCTAGACTCGCCATCTACAAGACCAGGAAGTTTAAGATGATCGGGAGGGTCTCTTTGACTGTGGGGCCATGTTCAGGCCCTTGTCCGATCAAGGATTAATTTAGAGCACGCCACGCGGAGTCTGCTGGCGACATGCCATCGTTTGTCGACCAGTGGGCTCTGGGGGCGTGCTCTGTACCACCTCCCTTTGTTCTAAATATTTAATTTACAGTCCTTTTTGACCGGGTTTTCGTTAATTTAATTAAGGCCTAGTCCTTGTTGGCACCCCTTTTTTTAGGGGTGCTGAATTGAATTTTTCTCCGGCCGCCTTTGGGCGGCCGGTGCACCGGCTGCCACTGGGCAGTCGGTGTAGTCCGGCCTACTAAGGCTTTTAAATAGGCTAAAATCACTAAAGAGGTTAGAACCAGTAACAGTAAAATAACATTGTTCTGTTTAATTTAATTTATTTTTTAATTAAATATTTTCTTTCTTAGGCTATATTATACATTTGTAAAACATGTAATCCTCATTTCCTTCTTAATTTCATGTTGCAATTTGACACTTTTTAGTCTGTCCACTTACTGGTAATATGAAAGCAATGGCTTAAATTCTCTAGTTATTTATAAATTACGTTCCTAATATACAGTATATGTACACAATAAGACCTGACACAGAGGGCATTACCAGGCATTATGGACCATTTGCTTTGATTTTGTTCTGCTTTTTTTGTTTTACGGCTACCTGTCCAGCTTTTACACTAATGGAACTTGGTGGAAGAAAGTTCTTATTTAATGGGGTGTCAGAACATCAAAGCCTTTAGTAATTGTTACAAACTTGTTCTTAACAAATTTGTATTTACATTGGAAACATTATTGAAAATAGTTAACAACATAAATTTTAGTATTTAGATTGATTAAATATATACATGGTCCAATGCTAATGACTGCTATGCTGGGGAACTCAAATTGTTTAAATACCTGAGGCCATTTCCTGTTCCGGTCATATTAATTTATACAACATTTGATGTGCCTGTGGTTGAAGCAGGTGTTGATCCTTGTTTGAAAGCAGACATACTTAAGTTTAATTACGCAAGAGGAAAAAGTCTCGTCATCTTTCATATATACTTATACATTCATCAATTGATAGTTCCATAACTTGCTGTATTCACACTACCTGTATACTTTGTGATTATCACATTTTAAAAGATAAATGTGAATGAACTGAATGGCAATCACAGGGTCAACTGTGTTGATCGTGGATTATTTAGGTAGTTTTGATAGGGTATTAGTAAAGAAATCATTTGTACTTGTTAATAGGCACAGGTCAAATTCACTAAATTAGGAAGAACTTTTTTTTTTCTTGCGATGCCACTGCCTATTAATCACCCAGCCTAAAAAACATTTCAGCTGGAAACACATGAACCATCATTTTGAGTTGTGTGTGCTTTTGTACTAACTCAGGAGAACCCTTTCCCTGGCACAAAGTGTCAAACTACACCTGCTCTCACTAGTTTTTTCCTTGCAGGTATTAAGAAACTGAAATGTTCCCCCATTAGCAGTGTGATTGACATTGTGAACCTTACAATAACATATGATTGTAACTCAAAAAATGACAATTACATAAAATAGAAACCAGATGTTGGATGGTATTTGACTTCTCTGGTTATATATAGTCATGGAGATGAATTTGTACAGCTCAGAACCACAATTATGATCCAGACCAATTGTTCAAAAATAAATTACTTAATTACTTAACATCTTTCTGTAATGTATCTGCTACAGTGTGTTTTTCAGCAAACACAAATAAAATGTACCAGCCAGATACCATCCTGCAAAAACAGAAAGACATTCCAATTTTCCCAATAACATGCCTCAAATCATTTTATAGATGTGTTGATCAGCTGGTCTGGGTTCAGCAAAATTGCTACAATTAAGGCCTTTATAAAATGGTACACTTGACAAAGTCAAAGCTACACTGTTCCTTAGGAGGGAAATTAAGCACCCCTTTTGTAGAGACATGCATCCTACTGTATATAAACAAGTGACCAATGACAACACGGCATGTCAACAGAAGATCTTTCCTCCCCAAGGGAAGTTTATTGAAAACAATTTACTTTCTATTAGCTAAAAGGATTTCCTGTTAAAATGAGGATACTTTCAATTATAGTTACAGTATTTTTTTTTCCACTATTAAAAAAAAAAGTTATTTAGTCAGGGGAATTAATGAATTCATTTACCAATATTTTTTCAATAATAGACCAGCTGGAACCTACAAAATACAAATCATCTATTTATTGACATCAGAAAGCATTTACTAAGTGCTTATGAGTGGCAACAGATTATTCTTTTCATTTTCAAAACCAACATTTTCACAAAAATAATCAGTCAAGTGGTGCACCACAAAGATAAGATCCATATTTTTGTTAAGGTTTTTACTCAAAAATGTAATGTACAACAAGGGGGTTTTTTTTTTTTTTTTTTTTTTAAAAAAAGAGAAAAATGATTCTTGTCTGTTTTTACGACAGCCCAAGTCCATTTATCAGTCAGCATATTCTTGGCCTGAAACTGACACTAGAAATATATGATCGTATGGGTAGCCCTGCATAAAAGTGACTGTTCAGGGTAAAATAAATGGAATCAGGTGAAACATGGAACCAGTGTCAATTGATATGGGTCAAACTAACAGACAGAAAACACTGGGGTGTGCTACAGACAGTCAAACCTAGATGTGAGCATTTGTATTTGTCCAGGCATTAACTGGGACATTGTAAAGGCTGTGCATGACTGCTTTTTAAGCCCATTCATAAATGCCCATACTAGAGAAATGTGCTTTGTTTATTAATCAAGATAGGGTACAAAAAATAGAAATAGTGACACTACATAGGAATTCAGTTATCACAACTGAACATTAACCTGTAGCCATCAAGTTTATAACTTTAGAAAGGTTTTGAATGAATGCAACAGACAAATGGAAGGTGGATGGATGTTCAGGGATATAATAAGTGTGCAAAAATTGTATCCCAAAGGTTAATGAGTTCTTCCTAGGTCACTTCAGTGAAAAACTTGAAGACATGGCTGAGCTAAAGTGACCTAGTAAATTACCTACTGACCTAATAAAATGAAAAAAACATGCTTGCTATAACAGAGCTTCTTGCAAAACCGCATGTGAGACCAGCAAAGTGAATGGAAGGGCAAAACATGTAATATGATTTTAAATTATTTCATATAGCTATAACTTCTGTAAGTACTTGTACTCCGTAAATTAGGTTGTTAGACTAAATGTGTTTTTTTTTTAAGTACCCAATTACAACTTTTAACACAGCTTGACAATTAGAGTTTGTTGGCACAATTTCTCGAAAACCCTCTTTTGTAGTTGATTAGACGTGATTTTTTTTAGAAAATGTATCCCACCCACTGCATAATGACTCACTGGGCCATATTCTGAAAAAACACTGCCCTACATATATTAGCAGAAGAAGTGGTGGGGAATTATGAAAGGCTTTTTGGTGCTGATTCAGCTAGAACATTAACTTCAATGGAACATTAAGGACAAAATAAATGCGCTCCGTAGGAGGAGGGCGAGGGTCATGTCCCAAATCACAGCGTCCTGTGAGACAGTCAAAGCAGAGAAAGTGATTGTTAATGGAACATTTATGTTTAACTCTCTGCAAATCAAATAAAATCAACTTGATCTCCCTCTGATTTATTTTGTAATATTAATCAAAAGTCAGCACAGCACTCGCTCAGTCAATTAAAAGTTCACCATTTACATTTCAAAAGGTGTTTGGTGAAACGTCACTTTTTAAACATTAGATGCTGTTTGATTGCTTGTGTTTATGACCGCACCTCAACTCGTACTCTGTCTACATTCTTTTATTGCACCTTTACAGTTTATTTTGTATATTTTAAAGCTATTTAAGCATAGCCTACTTAAATATCACACGTAAATGGAGACTATATACATATATTAACATAGCTGAAATTGTTGCATATGACATGACAGGCACCAGCTTGTAGCGTTGGGTGTGGGATAAGTGCTCCTGGTAGTGCATTGTTGACAGAATGCAGCATGCAACAACGAGTGTACACACATTCCCAGGGCTATATACGCAAATATACGCTCAATAACAGAGCGTGTAGCCATGTGTGCTGTATTGTACTGAATCTCTGCCTGCATTCTGGGATTCGAGAACGGTGTATAGCAGCCAGGGTCTGATCCCCTAACAGGCATCACCTATGACAAGCATTAACCATGTTATCAAAGTGTCCATGCTTCTATCAGCGCCATATGAAACACGTATACATTACTTACCAAGAAGCCAACCAGCTCCATATACACCTGCTTAGTAATATTCATATATCCTGGACTGTCTGAGGATGTACGAGTCGTGTGCTGCGCCAGGATAGCTGGCGACCACATCGAGAAACCTCAGTTTCGCATCACACCATTTGTACATTAATGGAGTGGTAATGCTTCCTAAAACGAAAGATATGTTCGATATCCTGGGGTGGTGACAGTGCTACATGGGTGCATTCAGTAGCCCCCAATACATTTGGAAAGCCAGACACTTTGTGTATTCCACTGATGTAACCCTGTGTGTTATCATTAATAGTTCATCAAGAACATCACCCAAAAACCAAGGCTGAAACATTTTAACATGTACCCTAGCTACAACTCTTTAAAATGTACTGTAGCGATCCATGCATTTGTGTTTATGAAGCATATTCCCTGCTGTCTGTTTGTGTTTGCATACTGTGTGTTACCCCCTCCCTGCTGTATTTCGCCATTGCTTGTTTACCTTTTGTGTGTGTATTCCCGTACCATGTAGCCTGCTGTTTGTTTGTCTGCCCTGGTCTGTTCTCATTGGTTGTTATCTGTGCATCCTCATTGGTTGGTGTCTGTCTGTGCCCATTGATCCTGGTGTGTGGCTGAGGGCCAATGGGATGTGTCCAAAGCCTATTTGCATAAGGGGGCGGGCTAAGCCTATAAGAAGGCGCTGCAGTTGACATGGTTGTTGAGTTCCTGTCTTTGAATCCTGTGATACTAACAGTGCTGTGGTCTCTGGTCTGGGTGCTGAGTGTCCAGAGAAATAAATGAAGAGAAAGGATTTGGAAAAAGGAACCAGCGAATGACTCTCTGTTTTCTGCCTCCTAAGATGAGTTGCTTTAATTTTTTGAGAGTAGCGTTTTTTTTTGTTTTTTTTTGTAATAATTGACGTGACTTCAACAGTTAAAAATGGTTGTAGGAGTGGTTTTGGTGATTGACTGGTGTAAATGTATATGCACGTCATTAGAAAAAAATATGGAATTTGTTTAAACACCCCACTCCCCTTCCTCTGAAATGGATTGGGCTTATCTCGTGAGACTTGGTAACACTGATTGTAACATTGGAACTCGAGTCGCTATTGACACACTCTTTAAAAATGTAACAAACTTTTGCTGGAAACGAGTCGTTTAAAAAGTCTGTGTCAGCTGTAAAAAAAAGTAACAAGCAGACATTTTTTTTAATAACCTTGAATGAAATATTCAGCAACATTTTAGAGTTTTGTTAACCTTTTGTATGTTGACACATTAATTAAAATGACCGTGTAATTCCCATAGCCTATTTTGCTGCCTTTAATCCCAAAATATTAAACACGGGAGAAACGTTTACTGCAAACATGAAATGACAACATCAAAGCTTTTGTTGTTCTTTACACACACTGTACATTTCTAGTAGTATGTAGAAATTATTTTTATGAAGTTTTAAAATCACAGATACTGTCAAATTATTAGTAAATTATGTAACATCATATATGCCAGAGGTGGCCAAACCGCGGCTCTTTTGCAGATCAAGTGCGGCTCCCGGTGAAATACTGGGTGACACACGCTTTGCAGCTTGAATGACCAGAAGAAAGAATAATAAACAAAAACAAAAAGACAGTAGAAACGTAAAAAAGTAAAAAGAAACACAACGTTTATTATTTGTCTTCTCTGTATTCATCCGTGTTAATTTATTCTTTCTTCACTCTCGTTCTCTTCCCTGTTTCTTTGAGCCTGCATGTTCACTCAAGGATATTTCGTCACTTGTTGATTTTCAACACCGCTCACTGGCACATGCACATTTTGAAGCCGGATGTGCAGTTGAAAGTACATTTCATAATTTTGAATTAAATGCTCGTTCGTTTCGTGGAGACAAAGGCATTGAGCAAACCCTCCACGAGTAATGAACGAAACTATGAGGCATTAAACCAGACTGTGAGAAAGAGTTCACTTTCACTGAAAATAGTGGTAAACCTGTATCTCATCTGCAACAAATCGTACACACTGTAGCCTGTACAAGATGAGCAACCTCAAACGTCACGAAAACATATTTTCATCTAAAGAAACTGATGTAACGACTCAGGCGAGTTTTGTATGGCAAGCATGGAATATCACTCGTGGCAAACATCCTTATTCAGATGAATGAATCTTTTTATAAAATTTGAGTGCTGGCGCTAGACTAGAGAATGCATGTTTAAATGTTATATTGCAGGTCTAAAATTATACTCAACAGTATTTAATACACGCAGCGGTATTCCCAGCACCCAGCATTCAGATCTTCAGATCTTCAAGGGAAGAGCATGTCAAAAAGAATCCTTACCAAAATGTGTTTTTATGTGGTGTTTAAGTATTTTGCTTCATAATAACTTAATATATTTATTTAAAGTGCGTAATACATACAGTATAAACAGAAACAATGGGAAAACACTGTAGTGTTACATTTAAAGTTTAATAACCTGTAGATCTACAGTACAAATTACACATAAACTGTGTAGGCAATGTTCTATCTTTGTTCTTGTGTATTTTGCTGCCATCAAGAGACCGCCTAACAACTACTGTACTGCACAACAATACTAGTATTTAAAACTGGGGAAGCTATAAAAAAAGGCCAACAAGATGCTCAGATATTTAAATCAAGGGAAGTAATGTTAAAACTTTACAATGCATTAGTAAGACCCCATCTAGAATATTGTGTTCAGTTCTCGTCACCTTGTTACAAAATGAATATTGGTGCTCTAGAAAGAGTGCAAAGAAGAGCGACCAGAATTAAAAGGTATGTCGTATGCAGACGGGCTAAAAGAATTGAATCTATTCAGTCTTGAACAAAGAAGACTATGTGATGATCTGATTCAAGCATTCAAAATTCTAAAAGGATTTGACAATGTCGTCCCAGGGGACTTTTTCGACCTGAAAAAAGAAACAAGGACCAGGGGTCACAAATGGGGATTAGATAAAGGGGCATTCAGAACAGAAAATAGGAGGCACTTTTTTACACAGAGAATGGTGAGGGTCTGGAACCAACTCCCCAGTAATGTTGTCGAAGCTGACACCCTGGGATCCTTCAAGAAGCTGCTTGATGATCAATGAGCTACTAACAACCAAACGAGCAAGATGGGCCGAATGGCCTCCTCTCGTTTGTAAACTTTCTTATGTTCTTATGTCTTGCTCTCGCAAACATTTCTTGTCTTGTGGCTCTCGACCATAAGGAAATTTTGGTATGCAGCTTGTAGGGTCAGGAAGTACTAAGTAAGCAGGATGTACTTAGTAAGCAGGTTCAAGAATACAAATTGAGGAAAACAGAATCCCACCATCTGCATGCAACATCCCCTTTTTGTAGCTCTGAACGCGATCTTCTGTTGAAATGAATTTAGTTGTTTTTTTATTTGTCAGCTGTCTCCATTTTTAATCTTAATCATACATTGCAAGCTAATAAATCAACAATATTTAAACAACCATTTTAAACTTCCCACCTCTGACTCACATGTTACGTCATTGTACAGTATAAGGAATTCACCAATCATGAAGCTGGTATTTGATGTGGGACCGTGTACAGCTACTGTAGCGTTGCTTCTACTTGATAAAAGTATGACATGAACAGGGGAGGTGAAGAATAATGTAAAATAGTGTAAGGAAAATAAAATGCACGCTTTTCACGGTAGGCAGTCAAATACACGATTTCTGTGAAACCCCTACATCAAACGGCAGTATGATCTGTGCTCAATCTGTATCTAGTTAATACCTCCTCCGAGTCCGCACACAGCCCTATTAAGTGCCTGGTCTGAAATACTCTCTCGCTGACTCTTCTCACTCTCCTATGCAGCCCTTCTTTTGGTTCTGTGACACCGCCTGGTTTCAATAAGCGATACTTTTAATACACGCTGAGGCACCTGGTAAAGTTAGCGCCCTTAAGTGAACATGTTTTGCATATCAAATACCTCCCTCGTGGTATTTTGTGACTACATTTGCATACATTTAATTAATTATTCATTATATTTAAATGACTCGAACACAGTACTTTTTCCACTTTCTAGGTTGCCTGCCACTGGTTAGTGAATACAGCAGATGTAGAAAGCACGCAGTAAAAGGGCTTACTTCACGCAAAACACATTACCGCTGTTTAGTGCATGAGGCCTAAAGTGAGGGGAGAACTGGCAAACATGCACGAAAGAGCCAGGGCAGTTATAGGACTCTAAACTTTAGTTGGGCAGACACCACAACTGGGTGAGGTGTTCCTCCAAGAAAACTATAGAGGCCCCTGTTCGGACAGGTGATTTGGAAGTGAGCAACATTACAGCTGAGAGAAACGTCATGTCCTCAGGTTTAATTCATTCATTCTGCATGCTTTGATATGAATTCAAACTTCAACCTGCTACTGCTTTCATTTGACTAAGGGGGTATTTTTCTACTCGACCCTTACCATTTGAAATTCAATAAATATTTCTAAGATGTCACATCTTTTCACATGCCAGGAAAAAGCTTCTGATTTTACCCACGGTATGTTAGGCAGATGCACAGTAGCTGCTTGGTGTAAGAATGTTTTTTAATAGTACTGCACGTGTTACTTTAAAACTGGCCTCTTAAGTATTTTCTGTGCTTATTTATGTTTGATGGAGTGTTTAGGCATTAGTAATTACTAAAGCCCTGTGTTTTTCGCAAATACAAAAAACATGAAATGTAACATATACAACTAAATAAAACGAAATGCAAATATAAAAAGAAATACAATGAAAAATCATTATTAAGCAAACATAGAATGACATTTTTAAATTGAGAGGTTTATCCAAAATACTTTAAATAAATACTTGGAATCGTAGTTGTCAAGGCTCAGCCATTACCATAGACATGGTCTGAAGGGAAACGGAAGCTCTGACTTGCATTTGCGCAGATTTATAATTGGGAGCGAGTCGTTTGGGAATTAAAATTGTGATGGAAGAAGAGAAGATACGTTTGTTTCTAAAATGCCTAAACCGTGCATAACAATTAAACAGCGCTGCAAAGAATTTGAGCATGAGGGGATGTAGGCAGCGGATGATGACAAAATAATGATGTGCAGATTTTGCAACTGTCGGCTGGAATGGGAGTCGAAAGATACCGTTGTTAAGCATTAGCTGTTTATTCCTTTTGGGGAAAATATGGCTTGTTTGCTTGCATTTTGTATTAGTATGTTAATTCTTAGTTTTACTTCAAGTGGTGCAAACATTGCACTGGAGCAAATGCTGTTTTGGTTTTGAATGGATTTGAATGAATGAATCTGTTTTGCTTAGTGTTCAAATACTGAGAAACCCCAAGCTTGTTGTATACTGCTGCAGTGGAATGGGATTGAAATACAATTCCTATTTTTTTTTTTCTTCTTTTAATGGGTAGATTGTTGTATGTGCAATTATTATGACAGCCCCACAATAGTAGGGCAGTGTATATATATATATATATATATATATATATATATATATATATATATATATATATATATATATATATATATTTATTTATTTGATCTTATTGTATTTTTATAGAGGGCATGGGCAGTATTTACTGTAAATAGGCAGTTAATTAAAAAGAGTGGGGGACTATACATTACAGTTACTGCCGCTAATAAGAGATAATTGTAACTAAATACATTTTCTATGCGAAGTCTGTTTATGTCAAAATGTTTTTAAAAAAAACAGATAATGTTTTAAAAAATGTATGTAGTTAAAACATGATATATATATATACAGTACTGTGCAAAAGTTTTAGGCAGGTGTGAAAAAATGCTGTAAAGTAAGAATGCTTTCAAAAATAGACATGTTAATAGATTATATTTATCAATTAACTAAATACAAAGTGAGTGAACAGAAGAAAAATCTAAATCAAATCCATATTTGGTGTGACCACCCTTTGCCTTCAAAACAGCATCAATTCTTCTAGGTACACTTGCACAAAGTCAGGGATTTTGTAGGCATATAGTCAGGTGTATGATTAAACAATTATACCAAACAGGTGCTAATGATCATCAATTCAATATGTAGGTTGAAACACAATCATTAACTGAAACAGAAACAGCTGTGTAGGAGGAATAAAACTGAGTGAGTAACAGCCAAACTCAGCTAACAAGGTGAGGTTGCTGAAGACAGTTTACTGTCAAAAGTCATACACCATGGCAAGACTGAGCACAGCAACAAGACACAAGGTAGTTATACTGCATCAGCAAGGTCTCTCCCAGGCAGAAATTTCAAGGCAGACAGGGGTTTCCAGATGTGCTGTCCAAGCTCTTTTGAAGAAGCACAGAAACGGGCAACGTTGAGGACCGTGAGACGCAGTGGTTGGCCAAGGAAACTTACTGCAGCAGATGAAAGACACATCATGCTTACTTCCCTTCGCAATCGGAAGATGTCCAGCAGTGCCATCAGCTCAGAACTGGCAGAAAACAGTGGGACCCTGGTACACCCATCTACTGTCCGGAGAAGTCTGGTCAGAAGTGGCCTTCATGGAAGACTTGCGGCCAAAAGACATACCTCCGACGTGGAAACAAGGCCAAGCGACTCAACTATGCACGAAAACACAGGAACTGGGGTGCAGAAAAATGGCAGCAGGTGCTCTGGACTGATGAGTCAAAATTTGAAATATTTGGCTGTAGCAGAAGGCAGTTTGTTCGCCAAGGGCTGGAGAGCGGTACACGAATGAGTGTCTGCAGGCAACAGTGAAGCATGGTGGAGGTTCCTTGCAAGTTTGGGGCTGCATTTCTGCAAATGGAGTTGGGGATTTGGTCAGAATTAATGGTCTCCTCAATGCTGAGAAGTACAGGCAGATACTTATCCATCATGCAATACCATCAGGGAGGCATCTGATTGGCCCCAAATTTATTCTGCAGCATGACAGCGACCCCAAACATACAGCGAAAGTCATTAAGAACTATCTTCAGCATAAAGAAGAACAAGGAGTCCTGGAAGTGATGGTATGGCCCCCACAGAGCCCTGATCTCAACATCATCGAGTCTGTCTGGGATTACATGAAGAGAGAGAAGCAACTGAGGCTGCCTAAATCCACAGAAGAACTGTGGTTAGTTCTCCAAGATGTTTGGGCCAACCTACCTGCCCAGTTCCTTCAAAAACTGTGTGCAAGTGTACCTAGAAGAATTGATGCTTGATGCTGTTTTGAAGGCAAAGGGTGGTCACACCAAATATGGATTTGATTTAGATTTTTCTTCTGTTCACTCACTTTGCATTTAGTTAATTGATAAATATAATCTATTAACATGTCTATTTTTGAAAGCATTCTTACTTTACAGCATTTTTTCACACCTGCCTAAAACTTTTGCACAGTACTGTATATATATATATATATATATATATATATATATATATATATATATATATATATATATATATATATATATATATATTAGGTATACTATTACTATTATTGATATACATCTATTTGAGTTGTATGTGTATCTGTAATAAAACAACATTTGTGAAAAATAAAATTAAATAAAACTAAATTTGTGAAAATAAAAAATAATTACACAGGGCTCTAGTAATTACCAAGGCCTAGTTTCATTCTAATTGTAGGGTCACACTAGACACACAGGTGATTTATCCTTCTGTACATTAAATCCAGCAAAACATATTTAGTTAAAAGGAACAGTGAATGCATTTTCCACAGATGTAAAGTTAAAACTAACCAGGGCAGACCTGGGCAAATTTAAATCTGGCAAGACTCAATCTTGCAAGGGTACAATTACCATTTGTGGACATTTTTATTCAGAAAACAGTAATGTAATGTAACAGTAACAGTATAGGCACAGAGAAAGACATTGCTTTCATATTTTCTTTTGTTTTTCAGCTCTAGCAAATAAAGCAAAATCCCTGTAGCAGAATATTATTATTATTTATTTTTTAGCAGATGCCCTTATCCAGGGCGACGTACTCTTACAATTGTTACAAGATATCACATTATTTTTTACATACAATGACATTTTTTTTTTTTACATACAATTATCCATTTATACAGTTGGGTTTTTACTGGAGCAATCTAGGTAAAGTACCTTGCTCAAGGGTACAGCAGCAGTGTCCCCCACCTGGGATTGAACCCAGGACCCTCCGATCAAGAGTCCAGAGCCCTAACCACTACTCCACACTGCTACCCGTATAGCAGGGCAGGGCTGAGTTGATGAACATAAATATATTGTACCACTCATGTTAAATGCAAATCTGTTATAAAACAGTGTCCGATAGTTAAAAATGATATTGCTGTAGGCAGCTCAACACAAACCTGCACAGGATAAAAATCATAAAATCAAAACCTATAATCTTGTAGTACTTATTACTGGTAGCTTTTGATGCTTGGGTTTGTACAGGTACTTGTTACATCCTTTATATAACCCTGCAGAAGCAGAACGTTCCAAGTGGTAATATATATATAAATATATATACAGTATATATATATATATATATATATATATATATATATATATATATATATATATATATATATATATATATATATATATATGATCTTGGAATTTCAGATCATTCAACTTTAAACACTTTTTACTTGTGGCAACCAATGAAGGGATACCATGCAGTGTACAATTACATAGAATGTAGAGTATAAATCTTAGGGAAATAAACAAGCAAGGAAATATTAAACTTGTTGCTTGAAAGAATCACTATAAACATTTGAATTTACTACTGTGCTGTACAGTGTTACTTTTAACCAAACCAGTATCTGGTGGAAATCATGCTAAAACAGTAAAATCTGTCTTTACTTCCACCTGAACTAAATCTGTTTATACCGGACAGGAAACCCAGTGAAAGATTTTTTTTTTTCAACGCAAATGAGTAAGCACCTGTTTTAAGCAGCAACAAGGTGGTTTGGTAATTGGGGAAAAAAAAACTCATGCCGTATTTGTTTTTATTTGCCATTCTTAGAATGTCTAAAAGCAATTTCCTCTAGCATTGTAATTACTGATTCCTTTTAAAAAACATTAATGTAGTCCCCTAAGAGTTAAAGGACTGTGAGCAGTACACAGAAATATCCCATAGCCCAGTGTTTAAATGCATGAAAAAAAAAAAAACTTGGCACTTCAGTTGTACTGTCATGTATTCTTACTGACATCATCATTGTAAAATTAGGAACTGGTTTCTTCTTTCCTGCAGATGTGGAAGCTTGACATTGCGTTCCATGGTCCGGTGCCACATTTCATCAGCGTTTTTCCTTTGCTCTCTCCAAAGACTGTCCGCATGTGGTCTGCTGCTTACCAGCACTGGCTGGAATCTCATATCAAATGCTTGCTACCTAATCCCAGGCCGGCCTCAGCAAGCCCACACCTGCGGCTGATTGAATCCTCATGGTGTACAAAGGCCTGATTTACAGCATCAAGGATTCCGGGCCTTGCTGCAGCTGGGCTCCGGCAGGAAAAGGAAGTTGTTCATCATACAGCGTGAATTTCACTAACAATGGTGCACCCAATATGCTGCTTCATACAACAATTCTGGATAACTGACAGGAGGCAAAATGGTGTTTGGCATTATTAGGAAAAACGATTCAGGATGGGGAAAGTGAAATATTAAGTTTTACTCATCCTTGCTGTTCACAGGCTTTTCACTTAAAAAAAACATTTTTTTTATTTATTTGTATTTCCATGTATTTTTTTATATTCCATCTCATTATATAGATCCTTTATATTTAAAGGACACCCAAATTTGACATTAGGGGCTTCATTTACAAGATTTTGCTCTATTGCACCAGTGTTAAAATAATAACAACAAAAAAAATGGAAATGGTTCATAAAGCAAACGTTTAGTAAATCTGTCCTTTGATGCCCACAGTATCTGAACAAAAAACAGCAGTGTGTGAAAAATAATTAAAGTTCCTGAACAATTTTGACAGACCTTATAGATCAATATATGGATGTGTGTTCATTTAAAATAAGTTTTGATGTTCATGTTAGACCTCTCGAAAAAAACAAAACAAACACAATTTTGTACTAAGTGGGTGTTATGATATGTACAAAAGCATATCTTCTTAAACTCACATATTTTGCTTCTAGCATTTTTTCCCCATGCTTTACCATGTTAATACCTTCACCAAACTGCGCTATGCTGTACCGTGTTTCACTACCATCGCACAACACTGAAGTATACTGTGTTAAATCTTTATCAGTCTATTTTTATCAGCTTGGTATATGTACTGTTGATTGAGCCAAATACTAATGTAATGGGATTAATTTCAAGTTACTAAAGAATTCCCTTCCAGTGACCAAACCTAATGACTTCCCACTCACTTGGACTCACATACAATCATTACTGTCAATTCTTATCTGGAGCTGATTTTCTCAGAGGAGGATACAGCCTCTTATTGGGAATCTCAAAATCCATGAACTAAAGTTAACTTCTGTTCTGCCTCCTGCTGTTGCTGAGTCAGCTGCCACACCAATCTCCAGGCTGGTTTTTAAATCTGGTCACCCTTTATTTTAAGGTCCGTTTTTTTGTTCATTAACTGTTCACAAACAGCTAATAAACATGTTAATGTACATTATGTATTTTCGGTTAACTGTTAGTTAATAATATATAATTAGGGCTTCTGTTTTTGGGTTTTATTAATTGTATTTTTCTGTGCTTATTTTTAGCTATTTTCGAGTTTTATGTAAATCGTTTTTTTTCGGGGCTTTCGTTTTTGATATACTATATGAAATTAGTGTTTTCGGTTACTTTCCAAAATGCTTGAGCATTTTTTTTTGGTCAAAATATGTATAGTAACTCGACAGTACTTGCACGCTTAGTTGTACCTTTTCTTTGCTGTCTTCCACAATGAAATCCCTATGTTCACGGGCACATTCTTCTGGGGGTTTTTGTGTGTAGGCATTTTTGTACATTTTGCCACAATTCCGTTAAATCCTCCGTATCTTAACTGTAATACAGCTTGAAATCCTGCTAACAAGCCTCCATCCTGATTGTAATCTTGTTTTAAATCTCGCAAGCAGAGTCTCCAATAGAAATGTAGGAATGTGCTGTCATTCAGTAGTTGGGGTGGGTTTAAAGTATTGAGAACGAATCACTGATAGATGCAAGTCAGGAAGGTGGGACATTGCCCAGCAGCATCAAGAAATGTATTTATTATTATATTTGTAGTAGGTTTTATTTTTTAATGGGAGAAGGGTAAAGTCAACGTGAATAGATTAATCATTTCCACAGTTTTTACAGTGTTTTCCGGTGTTTATTGGCTATCCACCAATTTAATTTTTTTTGTATCGGGGGGTGTTTTATCGGGTTTTATCGGTTAAAACCGAAAATCAGAAGCCCTATATATAATAGGCCAGCTAAAACTGCAAACACCAGAGCCCTATGGATGGTCAATCAAACATCAGAGCCCTATGGATGATCAATACCCAGTCGATCATATGCTTGAAATCGGTTCAGATTGTTACTGTAGTAATGTTTAGCAAATTAAATGAGGTTTTTATTAACCTTAACCCTAACCTTAACTCTAACAGAGGACAACGCAGCCCTGGGCAGCTTACAGGCAAGCCCGTAGGCGCCCGGCCAGACCACAGGGGTCGCTGGTGCGCGGTGAGCCGAGGAAACCCTGGTCGACCTAACCCTTCCTCCCCCCGGGCGGCACTCGGACAATTGTGCGCCGCCCCCTGGGAGTTCCCGCCCTCGGTCGGCAAAAGAATAGCCTGGACTCAAACCGGCGACATCCAATACTGGCTATTTTTACAACAAATAGAGGTAGCACACTATGATAGTAGCCCTGATATTTCCTAAATAAAACCCACTGGATCCTGTCCATTTTTATTTTGACATTGGTTTAAAACAAACTTGTAAGTGAAACGATGTCAATCAAACCA
This sequence comes from Acipenser oxyrinchus oxyrinchus, assembly GCA_030684275.1. Taxonomy (NCBI): domain Eukaryota; kingdom Metazoa; phylum Chordata; class Actinopteri; order Acipenseriformes; family Acipenseridae; genus Acipenser; species Acipenser oxyrinchus. The sequence goes on along the minus strand of CM060252.1, from coordinate 14,468,919 downwards.
AACTGGCACTGGCCTACCCCCTCCAGGCACAGTACAATGATAGTACGACATCACAATTCTAGAAAAAGAACATTCACTCTGGGTGCCAAGTCGTTGTAAACATAGCCACTGTCAACTCTCAGCAAGAAATATCCCTCTGAAACGTATTATTGAAATAAACCAATTATTAGCTTGATACCTCTGCCTTTACTTTTTTCTGCTTATCAGTGGAGTCTTAGGTATAAAATGTTCTACTGACCTTCAAGTTACTTACTACTCAGCATTTGCTAGGGATCAAGATTTTCAACAGAGAGGAATTTCATACTGTGTCATTCATTCCATAGCTGAATTTGTTTAATACATATAACAAACAGAGTTTCAGAGAGAGTGCCACACCCTCCAAACAAAGTTTTGTGAAAATTTAAATTCACTGTCCCTTTGTTGTGTGTCTGCCACAAGACACAATGGCTTTGACAACGGCTGTATAGCTCAATAATCAGATGCTGTTCATGTTGTTGTGATGGCCCATTCTTGGATAAGGGCACCTTGGAACTCCTGCAGAGGTCTGTCCTTTCACATGCTGCAGCAAGAAACTTTCACCATGTTATCTCCTGACCCTGGCATGCCTATCAGTATAATCAAGACAGAATCTGGATTTGTAAGTGTAGAGGCGTCCAATCATTTAAGTTCCACCTGATGTGATCCCTAGCCCACCCCTAGCTCACTATCTGGTAAAGTGCTTTGTGATGGTGGTCCACTATGAAAGGTGCTATATAAAATAAATATTGGTTGATTGATTGATAAATTCCTGGATGTGTTGAGGTGTCAGAGATAAGTGGATTACCTCATACCAGCCACACCAAGCAGTCTTTGGAGATATTCTGTTGTATTGTCTGCTGTCTTTCTGTCTGTCCATTCACCTGGTAATTTACTATTGATTTATTTAATTAATTACATTTGTGGCATAGTTGTTAGACCTTTAGAATGAATTTCCTGGCAAATAAACATATTTTGGAAATGTGGGCTAGTGTAAAACTGCCACTGACTTTGTCTATCCAACAGAAAAACAAGCGTAAGAAGAACACAGTAAATGAGATTCTGTATCTCCCGTGCACTTTCTTAGGACTGCCACGATTAACAGCTAACATTATTTCGTTGGAAGTGGATTTCACATGACAGCAAAATGTCATCCAGAGTTTAAACATTATACAATAGTCAGACATACAAACCCATAGGATACAAATCTCTAGACAGATGTCCAGTTTTCAGCTGTAGGTTCCTATTTTTTTATTCAATCACTTTAAATTAATCAAATATGTAACATTTTCTGGCAGAAGGACAGTAATTTTGTTTTAGTTTTGCTCATTCCGTGGGAAGTTATGTCTCGAAGTCTGCATGCATGTATGTTCCTTAGCTTTTCTAAACCTTGTTTCCCTATTACTGCTCTTAGGGGTGATCGAATCCAGCAATTTTGCCTTGTGGTTTTCTCTAATCGGGCAAAGTCTGTGACTCAGTAGAGGTTTGATCAGATTTACTTTTAGCTTTTTAACCAGCTGCAAAATAATGACCAGGTCTGTTTCTGGATGAGATTCTGGTTGAGCCATCTTCTATCAATTCACTATGTGAGGATCAGCTAAACCAGGGTTTTAGTTTTAATCACCCATTCACACATTTCCTGCTCGTAATTTTAAAATATTTTTTTGGCGGTTCCAGATCCATACATTGTATAAGCACAGCTGAGACACAAAGGTATTTGATCCAGGTACTGATATTCTATAGTTTTTTTCAAACAAGCAGCAGCATGATGAAAGCACAGGGCCACACACTTTGCATTCACACACAAACCCTGTGTTTCCAAGAATGATGCTATAATTCAAGCAGTGGAATTAAAATGGGTAAGTTATCTTGATTGGCTTAAATGCCGTCTTCCTCAGTAATGGGAAGATGATTACCCTCCTGTGAAACTAGAATGTATTAGTCACTGCATGCAGTTGATGGCCAGACCTTGGCCTTAAATGAACATTAGGTTAAGACCCTGATGATCCAAAGAATACCATGGTAGGTGATGCTGATGCTGAAAAGATATAGAAATTGGAATATATTGTGTTGGAGTTACATTTCAAAACACACACACACACATATCTCTCTATATATATATAATCTCAAATTATGAAAAACAAATCAGCACTACTGTATAACCTCTCCTGTTCTACAGTATCATGCAGGGATATACAGGGTATTAGTTAAAGGACTCATTGGTAACAGATATATGTGTGGGGGTTGTCCTACTTCTGTTGCTTCTCTGTGGGAATTGGCCTGTTTGTTAGGAAAGACACAGTTTTAGCACAAAATATTATTGCCTTTGCTTTTAAAAAACTCTTGCCGACTTGAGCTTTTCAGCACATGTCAGCTAGAAGTAGCGGCACTGGGATGATGTCCACCAGAACAAATCCATTTGCAGGGGCCCTTAAAAACCATTTCCTAAGTGCAAGACTTTTATACAAAATGCACCTCATGTTTAAATAATTATGGAAATTCAGGGTTGAAGCCAACCCATTTTGCATTGATCAAATAAAATTGTCCCCACCCCCCCACCCCAAATTAAAATAGGGCATCAAACCTAATCTAAATTCAGATTCTCTTTTTCCTTTTTGCCACATGGTAAAATTCTATATGTCAACATACATATTCTCCAGGAAAGAGTTGTTTTCTGAGAAATCATGCATACTAAGATAGATTCCTTTTTTTGGGGGTCGCCATTCCATAGTTCATACTTTTTATTTTTCATTCTTAGAAAAATATTTCTTAGGAAAAGCTATTAGATACTGGTAATAAATCTGAAGACATTTACAGACAATTGAAGATGGAGCAAGGTGCTGCACAAAACATCAAGGAGGCTGCGTGGTCCAGTGGTTAAAGAAAAGGGCTTGTAACCAGGAGGTCCCCGGTTCAAATCCCACCTTAGCCACTGACTCATTGTATGATCCTGAGCAAGTCACTTAACCTCCTTGTGCTCCGTCTTTCGGGTGAGACGAAATTGTAAGTGACTCTGCAGCTGATGCATAGTTCACACACCCGAGTCTCTGTAAGTCGCCTTGGATAAAGGCGTCTGCTAAATAAACAAATAATAATAATAATCAAAGCTAAATATTCTTGATATCCTGCCACCTTTCTTTCTGAAGCAAGATAACAAGAATGGTAGCATATTGAATTCTTATCTAAAATCATTGTCTACACATACCCTAAAATTGAAATGGAATATTACCGAATGTAAAACCGTAAATTTTCCATGAATCTTGATTTTGAAACTGGAAGTAAATTAATGTTTATCATGTTTTAAAGTGTTAATAAAAACACAGCTGTTCATCCTGTTTTTACAAATCTGATGGTTATTTGGAAATGGTTAGTTGCAGTAGCAACTATGGATGAGTTTGTTTTTTGGTATTTCTGTTTTTGAATTCTCCAAAGGGGAGTGTGTCAAACTATGTTCTACTACTGTTCACAACTGGTAAGATGAAAACATGCATACCACACATGAGATAATAAATAAATACATTAAAATTAAATATAACACAATTCAGTGCTCTAACCCTCAGCTGCACATATCTCTGTACATATATTCCCTTTTGCTGCTGCCTAACATCTCAACATAAGTGTTACTGTACACTAACTTCTTTGAATATTGCTGGAAATTGTACTTCTGTATTACCAATATACAGTGTCCTGGAAAAAGTGTTGAACCAACCCTGCTGGTCTGCAGTGTTTTGGAGAATGTGTTACAATGGTTTATTAATCTAGATTACAATTAACACAAAATAGTAAAGTACATTTAAAAATACATTGAAAAATGAAGTAACATTTCTGTCTTTCACATTGTATGCTTGCAACCAGGAGGTGAGCCACCCATTCCAAAATGGAGTGAAAAACTACACTTTACAGCATTAACACTTTACATTAAGGTGCTGATGTAAGGATGGGCTTAGCGGAAACAGTTGCGGCTGTAAAATCCAAATTACCTAGCGGCCAGGCAATTATTTTGCACTGCGGCCTATGTAAGCTTAAGAGCAATGCAAACTACTCAACACACACAAATAATGAGCTGCAATCATGATAATGAGGATAACAATGAGCGCTGCCTGTGCATCGGGCAATTTAGCGGCCGCACTTACAGCCCAGAGGTGAGGTGAGTTAGGAGTACAGAGAGCAGTAGGCGCCATATGAGATTTGTGGAAAATGAAAATCAAACTAAACAAAAAATATGTCAGAGGATGGGCGGCAAAGTCCTCTTGGTGCACGGAAAAGAAAAGTTTTCTGAAGAGGAGCTGAGAGTTCTTTCGGCTGAGGTCACTCAGCATGAAATTGAGTTATTTGAAAAAGCCTCAGCAAACATCAGTTATGCTACCAAAGAGGTCATACGGTCCTCTATAGTGAAGAGTCAGTGCTGTCGGTGTTACCAGGAGGACAGTCAACCAGGTGATGAAAAGGTGAAATTCAGCTATTAGGTCTAGGATGACCTGAGGAGTGAGATGATAACGCCTTACCACCACATCCGGCATCCCAAACAAAGTGACCCTGGGTTTGAATATGCGGGGTCTTCTCCATCTTGCCCTCCTCCAAAAGGTTTTCCTGCTTGTCCTCAACAGAGCCCAGCATTACTGCATCAGGAAGTGCACCACAGCAGCCATCCTGAAGCCAATGACAGGTCTCTGAAGGTGTGTGCTTTTATACAGCTCTCAATTACTCGCTTCTCCAATGGCTTGCACCTTATAAGAGGAGGTGCAAAGTGTTTGGAGGGGTCGGCAATTGCCCAAGTGCAAGACAAAATCCTTATAAATCTCATTATAATGTCTGCACTGGCTTAGTATTCCAGATCCCCGCCCAATTCCATGCTCTTTTCTTCATTTGAATACATTTCAATATCATTTAAATGTATTAAAGAAGTGCTAATTTGATAGCGGGTACAGAACGGCAGTTGAAAAACATTCTTTTCATACGCCGCATTTTTAGTGGCCGCTAAAGTCCTACTTTAGGCCTCTAAGCACAGATTTTGGCCGCAATATGGGTGTTTTGAAGCCAAAAATCCTTTTGCACGTATCCTTACATCTGCCCCAAGGTGTCTCAAATTACTGTGTATTTACATAGTAGTTACATAGTAAATACATGTGTATTTACACATAATTATAATGTTATTATGCATAGTTACAATGTACTTAATGTGTAAATCTGTTTGCACGATATATGTAAGTACACAATTGTATCAAAAAAGGGTTAGGTTTAGTTAGGCTTAGGGTTTGGGTTATATCATGTAAAATATACACATTAAGTACATTGTAACTATACATAATAACAGTTATGTGTAAGTACACATGTATTTACTAAGTAACGACTATGTAAATACACAGTAATTAGGGACACAATGTGAAGTGTTACCAAAACAAGATAGTGGCATTGCAAATGGATAACCTAATCTCTAAATAAACACCATACCACAGCTCGGACATTTCTGAACAAATCCCCAGTGGTTGCTTGGTTGGAAAGTCCTGCATCAGCAATACAATCCTATTAAAAGTTTATGGTAAAAGAAGAAGATAAATGTAGTGAAGGCTGTGTAGCATAGTGAATGGGTTCGGAAAGCAAAAGTCAACTACGCTAAATGCTTAAGAATGGGAAGGTCGTGATAGAAGTGCAAATGTATCAATAGATAGCTTGTAATATTATACTCTGTCTGGAGCAGGCTATGTAAATATATGGCTTGTGTTTAATATCGTTTTTTTCCCGTTTCTTTTTATATTTCAATGATTCCAGGATTTTGTTGAGTTATCGTAACAATGCTTGAACACCTTGGAAATATAAATAAGAGAACATTTTCCATGCCATGCCCTTAACTTAATTTTTCTCATACATGTGGAGGCTGTGTGGTCCAGTGGTTAAAGAAAAGGGCTTGTAACCAGGAGGTCCCCGGTTCAAATCCCACCTCAGCCACTGACTCACTGTGTGACCCTAAGCAAGTCACTTAACCTCCTTGTGCTCCGTCTTTCGGGTGAGACGTAGTTGTAAGTGACTCTGCAGCTGATGCATAGTTCACACACCCTAGTCTTCTGTAAGTCGCCTTGGATAAAGGCGTCTGCTAAATAAACAAATAATAATAATAATAATAATGATTGATCTCATATAGCCTTTGCTCCAATTAAATATGTTAAAAAAAATGGAAATAGTGGGTAAAATTGACCAAAATGGTTTTTCTTAACACATTTTTCTTTTTAATAGCTTGAATCAGAGCATGGTATTTCAAGCAAAAGTGATTACTAGTTGCATCATGCTGGTTACTCATCTAGCTGTCAAGAACATGCATAACTAGTTACTGGTGTTTTTAACAGACTGTATGGCTGAAAGAACTCAACATATAAGTACTCACACAAATTGCAATATTTAAACAAAACGTAGTAACATTTCCCCAAAATGTAATAATCTCTCAAAGGCAAAATAAGTATAGTACCAAATAATGGAAAATCTAATAGTAATTGATAATGTTAAATGTATTAATAATTTGTTTATTTAGCAGACGCCTTTATCCAAGGCGACTTACAGAGACTAGCATGTGTGAACTATGCATCAGCAGCAGAGTCACTTACAACTACGTCTCACCCAAAAGACGGAGCACAAGGAGGTTAAGACTTGCTCAGGGTAACACAATGATTCAGTGGCTAAGGGGGGATTTGAACCGGGTACCTTCTGGTTACAAGCCCTTTTCTTTAACCACTGGACCACACAGCCTCCTCTGTAATAGCGGGGCAGCCACAACATAAGCGACTGGAGAAAATATGGACTTAATAATGGACGGGGGGCGGGGTTGGGAATGTGCTGTGTTGGTGTGATGTGTTTATTTGCTGTTGTGTTGCTCTTCCTCTTTCCTTGAGCAGCATGTCTTCCTTTCAGTTTGTGTGTGTGTGTCTGTGTGTGAATGCGAGGGGATACTGATGGGCCAATGGGTGATGAGTGGGCGGAGTCAGCGGCCATCAAAAGGAGTGCTTTGCGCCAATTGATGGAAAGTTGAGTTGAGAGAGAAAGAGAGAAGAAAGGAGTCACATAAAAATAGCAGTTTTCACTGCTTTAACTGCACACCTGTGTTTAGTTGAATTCACACTCTCCCTGCTATTCAAAGCTGTAGCTACTCATATGTATAATACAACATGCCCTGCTAAAGCTCACAGGGAATTATATTAAATTTCCCACACAGAGGACAGGCTTACAGGACGTGAAAGTGGGCTGCTACCAGGTTGCTGGCTTCCCCAATGTGATGGGTGCTATTGGTTGTACTCACATAGTCACCCCGATCCATGGAGCCTGCAGGATGACAATGCCGACAAGGAAGAGAATTGAAGCTAGTCTTATCAATCACTATTTCTCGAGTATGCAGAACAAAAAGAAAAATATGCCATTGCACAGCATGACATGAGAAAGGAAAGAGGGTTTTTTTATACATCACACAAGGAATACATGTTAAAATTAAAAGGTAAGCAGTGCAGTTTTACTTTACTTGCCTCTGCCTTTCCCCTGCTGAGTGCTGTGTCTGTTCTGTTCTGTGCTGTGTCGCTCATTTTTTCGGTCAGTGTAAGCCACCTCCACCTTTTGATATCACAGTGGTCATGGGTAAGTCTCTGACATTATTGTGCACATTAAATTATCGCTCACAGTACATGTAGCATGCATGCTATGGTATGTAAATTAGCCAAATACTGTGTACGTAAATTAATGCGTTCTCTGTTAGTAAATGGGGCAGTAAATTTAGACTTAATTTGCACGTTAGGCTCACTACGTCTGTGCTCCAAATTTAGTACCCTTTCGTAAATGAGGCCTTTAATGTTTGTTGAATGCTGTCCGAAAGTTTTTATAGGGGTAGTTTCCCTAATATACACATGTCTAAAGTATGCTTTATATGCACATTTTGTTTCATAACCTTGTGATAATTTATTAACCCATGTCTAAATGTGCCGAAGTTTGTTTATGAGTACTGTTTCTTGTTCCATTGGTGTACTTGGCTTTCAGCTTACTGCCTGTTGTCACTGGAACAAAAGTAGATCTTTATATTAGGTATAAGTTTCAAGTTAACAAAACTGAAGTAGGCCAACTCACAGTTCATAAATGAGACATCCACTGTTCGGGGGATTCATCTGTCATATTATTTTACAAAATGTAAATATTACGAGGTTCTCAGCTGAATTCTTGTTGAACTAACAGATTTAAAAGCAAACCCAAAAAGGAAATGTCAATTGCCAAATCCCTGTCTATGTTGTAAATGGCTGCCTATATTGTAGTGTTTGCTGTAAAAGATATCTTACTATGTGTCAAGTCCTCTGATAGGACTGTTGATGTGTACCAATTTCTGACTTTTTATAGCAGTGATTCTTAGTTATTTTTCTTTTTAACTGATAAAATAAGCAAACTTTTTTTTTTTACTTTGTCCCCATGTTAAGCAATAAGATAATAGTTAAACCACAGTCCTCTGACTCCAACCACTAAATCTTCATAATTCTATTGAGAATGACCATTTCTTCATGTTAAAAAAAAAGCTTTCTGTTTTATCAACATAATGTAATGCATAACTCAAAGCAACTCATTGATCCTCAGTTTTAAAACTTTGATATTTCACCTGTCATTAAAGTAATATTCAACTTTGTAACAACCTACCAGGAGTACAAAACACATAAAACACTGTATATACAATAATCCCATAATAGCATTCAGGGATACATAAGGTTTATATAAGAAACACCATGTCCAAAAGCTGGCATTAGCATTTGGTAAATACCTCCTGATTTGTTCAATGCCACGAGCTTCACAGTGGGACAATAAACTATTTAACTTTTTTTTCCTGTATTGTATACAAAATATTCTGAATGCACTGAATAGCTTACCATCTCCTCTTTAAATATATGCATAATATTGTAATAACAAATCTGTTCCACAGGTGCAGTAGTATTACCAATTTACTACCAATGCAGAAAAAACTGTTGGATCATTGTTCTTCATTTTACCCCAGAACATGTTCTTCAGTGGTCACTGCCAATACAGTTTGAATGTGCTATTATTCTTGGCAGTCACCAATGCAGAAAAATATGTTTCGGGGGGGAAATGAAGAACAAGTGTCCCACTTGGTTGTAAATGGATAATAGCTGGGGTATCACTGCTCTTGTGGGATAGGTTACTCATTAAAAATTTTCCCATATTATCGCTTCAGATATACTAAGATATTTAGTGACGAAGGGGCCTCTATGGGAAAAACAGATTATATGCAGGTGCAAAAGCATTTTGGGATATATTTTTGTTTTTCATTCGGCAAATTTAAAACTCCAACCATCAAAAATTTCAAATTAAATACATTTTCACAAACCTAGGGCTCATTTGTACACAGTGTATAACTGTTTGAAATGTCAAGCAGTGGCAGCAGGGCCAAATACTAAAATGTTGTACATTGTTCATCCAGGAAGGAATGCAATGCAAAGACTGAAATTGTTAGAGTGGGTAACAGAGCTAAGATGCTAACACTGCTATGATTACAAAATTAAGTTCACTGAAAAAGAAACCTTTTGCACTCTGGAAAAAAAGTTCGTGTTTAAAGAAGTGGTTACTGGCCAATCTTTTTCCCATCTGCTTTAAGTTACAACAATTTCTGTAATTATATTAAATTGAAGCGCTGTCAGTGATTAAAGCTATTAATAGAATGAGTGGACATTAATACCACTGTAATTATTAGCTCATTGATTGCAATAATTCTGGAAATTGCCCATCAGAATCAAATCTTAATTTAAACACCTGGCACACCTTTAAAGAACATCTGCTTGGAATGTGTCTTATTCCGAGTTATATGTCTTAGAAACAAAATAGAAACTTCAGCCTATTTTAAAAATGAGATGTGACAAATTCTCAAGTACGTCTAGTCATTAATTGCGTTACATAACAACTCTTTCAGTATGACATTTTTTGTTTCTTAGCTCAGTAAACAAACATATTTTTCTCTATATAGCCATAACATAATACCCTTTATGTCAAAACCATTTACTGACTAGTGTTACCTGTGTTTTTCAAGCAAATAATACAAATGGTTTTCTACCAAGAAGATTAAAAAAATGTCAGAAACAGCTTGGCCTAAACAAGTGATCAGTTCAGTTTTTTTCCCTATATATAGCTCTATGGAATGGAAATCTTGACAGCGATAACTGATAGCCTTATTGATATTAGTCACTACATTTTTACCACAAAACCTTGGCAAATGCAGGGGTGCTACATTAAGGCATTAAGCATGTCCCTGGGTGAATTCTCTGTAATGGTTCAATGCCATTACTCATTTCAACAATGTAGAAAACTGAAGCATCATATAAGTGCAAAAGGTTTCAGCCCAATGTGCATACATAAATTAAATATGTAAACACAGTGTCAATTGTACTATATGTGGAGTAGTTTGTTTACATTTGACACAAACAGTAGTAACCTCAAGGTCAATTACCATAAAATTCCTAATAATTGCCCATGTCCCTATAAAATCCAGTTTGTACCGGAATACCTTCACATGTCCATGAATCCTTAATGTAGCTGTCAAATGTAATTTAAAATCTATGGATTGAACATGAAAATCTCCAATGAAAATAAAAAAATGAATATTTTAAGACACATTTGATTGAATAAAAGTTATATTTTTCCATTCAAATCAACATTTTCCTTGGTAAAGAGTAACCATCCTCTGAGATCTGCCAGCTGAAGAGTATTTAGGCATTTTAAATGTAAATGTGAACTTGCAAAAGACTAGCTCAGTGGTTTATCACAAGATTTTCACCTGAAATGAGTTTGGTTGTGGGCTGAACACAGAATCACACACACACACACACACACACACACACACACACACACACACACACACACACACACACACACACACACACACACACACACACACACACACACACACACACACACACACACACACACACACACACACACACACACACACACACACACACAGAGAATCTGGTGCAATTTTGACCAATTCCAAGTCTTTGATCTGGAGAGGCAAAAGACTGAATGGAAGTGACGGCTGTTCAGGTCAGTATTAAGGTGTGCTGATGGATCTTTGTGAACCATTGCCAAGGTTCCTCAACATTCATGAGAAATCACTTAAATGTACACAATAATACTGCAATATTCACCATTAACATTACACATGGCTACATTTTCATTAGTTTATTTTATGTTATGGCATCTAAAGTTAATTATCAGATTTTTTATTTTTCATTGTGACATACTGCAACACCAAATTGCATGTCTATATATTACCATGGCTTATATCAAATGGCTTTAATTATGCCTTACCATACCACTCTTTCGTTATGGTATTACTACATTTCCCAAGCCTTTATCATGATAAACTGTTCTAAAGTATATTTACTTATTATTCTGGTAAATGGAGGACACAGCAGCTTCAATGCATTTGTGAATAAGTCTGTGTCTGTCAGTATCTGCCTTAAAAAAAATACACCGGCTTAGACCTCCTAACTAAAACACTTGACCTACAGAGTTAGTCAACAGGGAAAACTCCCTGAAAGGCACTTGAGCTCTGAGTAAACTGCATTTCAGAAGTGATTACTTTGTGAAAAATATATCCAGAATCTGCAGTTTATTCTGAAGAATTCCATTGTGGTTGGAGTGGGTGTAAACCTCTATGGAATGATAATATTTTCTCCAGCTGTTTGCAGCTGTCACATTTTACCTGTTCATGGTTAAAGAAGACTGTACACAACTGTATTTTATCAAGACTTGAAACCCAAGTCAGTTGTGCATTTGACACCATGTGTAGTACATTTTAAACCTAGATATTTGATATTTGTTGGATTTTTTTATCCTGTTTGCCCATTTAGTTTAAGGTTTTGAAACATGTGGTATTATTTCTATTTAAATAGATGATTACATTACAGCATTTGGTATGATTGCAAACTGCAATTTCAACTTTATTACCTGACCTCATTAATGTTGTAATGACCCTTTGCTTAAAGCTTACACTAAATAGCTTTTCCCTGCATCTACTTTTGGCTTAAATGAATATGAGTTTATGGTGCTCTTGTTTATTGACAAGTAGCAGATGTTGAAATTAGACAGTTTAAATTAAATTATATTTTAAAGGTTTATCTTTTTCCATTACATTCTTCCCCTTGCGCCATAAGGACTTGTATTGGCAGAACATGTAGTTATTCCTAGAGTACAAAGTATAGTATAATAACAAAATTCCCTTTAATGGTACTGCTTTTAAAATAACAACAGTACAACAAAAACAACATTAAATATTTACATATTGATTCTTTCGCGTGTCTAATGTATCTTCTGATCACATGTTTATGCTCTAAAAATGCAATAATTAATTGCTGCTAAAAACAGTGCGGTGTAATTATTTTGATGAACTATACCCTTATTAAAGAGGGCACTTAGAAGCTCTATAGATCCACATAGATTCCACACTGGATTCATTATCTTATCTGAATTTAACATACTGAATTTCCAATCCATATCAAACATTTGTACATTGCACACCAAAGGCGTCATTCACTAAACAGCGGTAACGTGTTTTGCATGCAGTAAGCCTCTTTACTGCTTGCTTTGTACACCTGCTGTATTCACTAACCAGTGGCGTGGCAGGAAACCTAGCATGTGGAAAAAATGGTGTGTAAAAAGTACCGCATTCAAGTAATTTAAATATAATGAATAATGTTAATGGGTGGAAATGTATGCAAATTATGCACAAAATACCGCAAGGGAGGTATTTGATATGCAAACCATATTCACTTAAGGGTGCTAACTTTACTAGGTGCCTCAGCGTGAGTTAAAAGTACCACTTATTGAAACCAGGCAGTGTCACAGAACCAGCAGAAGAGCTGCACAGGAGAGCGAGAAGAAGAGTCAGGGAGTCAGGCAGACTTTACTAGGGCTGTGTGAGGAGGAGGTAAGATCATACTAGTACAGATCAGAACAGATCAAGCATTATATGTATGGCCCCTGAAAATTCACGATATCACGAATTTCACAGAAATCGTGTATTTGACTGCCTATCGTGAAACATATGCATTTTATTTTCCTTACAGTATTTTACATTACTCTTCCCCTCCCCTGTTCATTTCATACTTTTATCAAGTAGAAGCAGCGCTACAGTAGCTATACGTGGTCCAGCGTCAATGCCGTGCATTTGGTTACTACGGCAACGGGGTCAAACAAATACCAGCTTCATGATTGGTGAATTCCTCATACTGTACAATTACGTAACATGCAAGTCAGAGGCGGGAAGTTTAAAATGGTTGCTTAGCGAGTGTTGATTTATTAGCTTGCAGTGTGTGATTAACATTAAAAATGCAGACAAATCAAAGAAAGCTGAATTCATTTCAACAGAAGAAAAGGGGACGTTGCATGCAGATGGTAGGATTCTGTTTTGCTCAACTTGTAATGTGTCTTTGGATCATCTAAGAAAAGGTACAATTGACAAGCATCTTGACAGAGCAGTACACAAAAACAAGAACATCAAACTCGAAGTTCAGGCTAAACAATTACCGAACAAGCACGTCACAATCACAGGATTGTTTAACAAAAGCACAGGAAGTGGACAAACACGTAATGTCAACATGTTTGAATTTGTGGAAGCCTTTTGCAGCGAACATACAGATACAACGGCTGGTCAATGAAATATTACAAAGTTTTTTTATGAAAAATCCCGAATTATTGAGCCGTGCCTAACAGTGACACACTCAGACGAGAGTATCTGTATGCAGCACACAAAGAATATTTAAATGTCAAAATGAATGATTCCGAGTCTGTTTGCGTTGTATGCGACAAGGACACTGATGATCAAGGCAGCTGTGATTTGTACATTATTTTCATCCCACAGAGCTTACAACTGCTAATTCAGAGGAAGTTACTGCTTACTTAGTAGATACACTGCATCTTGACTAACCACACAACAGTAGTAGGTCAGGCTATCATTAAGACAATAATGAAGAATGCATTGATTTCAATTGTGTATCTGCCTTGTAATAATAGACAATGTAAGAGGGAGAAACACTAGCTCTTTATGCTTAGCCATACACAATTATTATTATTATTATTTGTTATTATTAATATATATATATATATATATATTTTTAGGTTGATAGGCTCCAGTGGCATATATGATGTTATATAATTTACTAATATAAAATATATAAAAAAATATTTCTACATACTACTAGAAATGTACAGTGTGTATAAAGAAAATCACAAACGCTTCGGTTTTGTCATTTAAGGTTTGCAGTTTTGTCATTTCAGGTTTCTGCAATGTTTAATATTTTGGGATTAAAGGCAGTAAAATACTCTATGGGAATTCCATGGTCATTGTAATTAATGTGTCAACATAAGTTTTAAAGGTTTACACAACTCGAAAATGTTGTTGAATATGTCATTCAAAGTTGTTTTTAAAAAAAAAAAAAATCTATTTTATCTGCTTGTTACTTTTTTTTGCAGCCAACACAGACCATTTTAAACGACTCTTGTTTCCAGCAAAAGTTTGTCACATTTTTAAAAATTGTTTCAATAGCGACTCGAGTTCCAATGTACTTGTACAGTCCGGGATATATGAAGATTATGAGGCAGGTGCTGTGATTGGCTTAACACGATCACATGACCGTGCGTAAGCATTGTCTTACCGCACGGCTATGACATCATAGACGAACTTACTTACCTGAACTGTAACAATTATCTAAACAGTGTTTCTGTAGATAAAAATGTCAACATACAACTGAAACAGCATTTAAATCACCCAACAAACAATGTTTTTTTTCATCTCTGTCACTAAGTATTACAGAAAAAAATGGCAAATATACTGTGGTACTTAGTCAGAGAACAGAACAAAGAAAAAATCTGAGATAAGCAGTAGCACTAACACTTTATTCAAAAGCCATCTGAGAAATCACCATGCAAGTCTCACTCAGCATGTAATATATACAGCGGCATCTACTTATTAAATTAATATCACCTTATAAAATTGACTAGTGAGAATGCGATGTTTAAATTAGACACAACAGATACATCTCACCACTACCCTCCGATTTCAGAAACATATTTAAAACAGAAATAAAATCTCTCCTGCTCTCTTCTGACACAACTGTTTGGCTTTTAAACAAGGTCGGGATCGGCATAGAATTCTGTTGTGCTCGCTGAGGACGGGAAGGACTGCGGCACGGCACAAAGTGACACGGAAGTTGTTTAGTCCACATATCATCTAATGCTGGTTTACAATCTAGGGAAATTATGCCAGTTACCAGCCATGGATGTGAAAACAGCGTCTGAAATTATTGGTCAGCTTCCCTTGAAGACCACAAAAGGATAATTTCCTACACACACACACACACACACACACACACACACACACACACACACACACACACACACACACACACACACACACACACACACACACACACACACACACACACACACACACACACACACACACACACACACAAAATGCCATTTTATCTAAAAAAAGTTACTATAAATGAGAATGTTCAATGTAATGTTTATGGCAAATAAAAAAGTACAAAATATATGTATTCAGGGACTATTTGTTTTAAAGTGGAAGGATACATATTGCATTTCTATTTTTTTTCCTTAGAAAAACTAGTTTGTGTAATTATTTAAAAAAAAAAAAAATCCTGTGTCATCTGGTTTGCATTCCAACTGAGCTCTCAATCACTTAACTAAACCCTTAATTTAACTAATAATTTGCTTAATTAGACCTTTTAAATTGTTTTCAGCTCTTAAACAGTTGGAGAGTTCAAGTTACTTATAAAATGTTAGCTAACTTGAAATCTGCAACTGTTTAAGAGCTGAAAACAATTAAAAAGGTCTGATTAAGCAAATGATTAGTTCAATTAAAGGTATAGTTAAGTAATTGAGAGCTCAGTTGGAATGAAAACCAGCAGACACATGGGGTCCCCAGGACTGAGTTTGAGAAGCCCTGCTTTAAAATAAAGAGTTAAAGTGCATTCTTACCCCTGGCTCTTTTTGTAAAGCCCATGCATGACATTTTGTTTTTCAGTGATCTGAGAGTAGTATAATGTCCCTAGCTGATACTATATATATATATATATATATATATATATATATATATAGCTGTATATATATATATGCTGTATATATATATGCTGTACCGCTACTTGTTTAATGTAGCAGTAGTATGTAACTGTGAAATATTTACTTCACTTGGACATCGAAAGCTGACAACAGAGCAATTATGTTACAAGATATGAAAAGTACTAAAAACTAACAACTATTAGGTTATTAATCGTTATATGGGGAGGAAGGTGTTGCCATTGTGCAAGAAAAAACATTGATTTATCAAAACGTATCGCAGCTAAACATCACACAGGACTGTCAGCAGAAAAACGAAATTAATATAAGAAGAAATAAAATCACTAAGCATTTTACCTAGAGTTAGCTTCTTCTGAAATAAATGCGTTATAGATTGATTTCTTCCTTTAATCTTGGAGTATGTACAGTACCGAACCGTCCATCAAACAATATACTGGACTACCCGCTGCTCCAAGGGTTGTACTAGCCAGAACAAAAAATGGGATTGTATCTTAATTCACTTGAGCCGGATCATAAAGGTGTTATACTAAGCGGATCTGGATTGGGCTCCATTGACCCCTAATCTTAATCCAATTCTGGAGCTACCGTGTCGTAACTAGGAAAACTAACCAATGAGAAGTGAACATTCCTAACTCTGTCCTCCTTTGTTGCTGTCATTGTGACAAACTCAGAACCGTACTTACCTTTTCTTTCGAGTGTCCTTATATATATTGTAGCGATCTTGGTTCCCGCAGGCAGGCGCATCACACAGGACGAGGCAATCCACACACAGACAGAGGGTGGGCGCGAACCTGAGACCTCTCGGAATGAAGCATAGCGCAGATACCGCTGTGCAAAAGAGCCGGCTCCTTTGCAAGGAGCATATATCGGGCTTTTGTCTTTGTGTGTAATTACGTCACCTACCAGCCCTACTGCTGCCTTCTCCCGTGCACGCTACACTCTCCCCTGCCAGCCTCATGTCCGCCTCGGTCTTGCTAACCAGGCTACAGTCCGACGAGTGCGTGCTGGGGTACCTGCATCCCACTTCTAACACTAATGTAGCGATCTCAGTTCCCGCAGGCAGGCGCATCACACAGGGCGAGGCAATCCACACACAGGCGGAGGGCGGGCGCGAACCCGGGACCTCTCGCACTGAAGCATAGCGCAGATACCGCTGTACAAAAGAGCTGGCTCCTTTGCAAGGAGCGTATATCGGGCTTATGTCTTTGTATATATATATATACTATAATACAGTGTGTGTAAAACTTGTGCATAATTCCGCGTGTTGAATTCTGCATGCTCGAATTCCGCGTGACAACTTGCAAATGAATCATTTAGCTCGCTTTATTTGTGCATATAATTAGCTTAGTTAATAGAGCGACCGCTGGTTCATTTTTGCACACAGTGTGGCGCCCCCCTGCCACATGGTAATTCTGGTCATTTCCCGCCGTTTAGTGAATGAGGCCCCGAGTCTGCAATTGTTGTTGTGATGCTTTGCTTTTAGAATCATTTTGCTTTAAAAAAAACAACCATTGGTATTGACTTTAGGGAAGACACCTGACCTTCAATGCAATTAAAGAAAGTACGCTAAGCATCTGGATGATAATGGATGATTAATGATGGAACGGATCCAGTGTGCAAAGCCTTTACTCCGGAGCACTTATTTAGTTTCAGTATAAAACCAATTGGTTCCAAATGGAATTGTTATTTGCTCATTAATGCAGTGCTTCATATTAAACACATATTGACTGTAGTCGAGATGTAAAATGGATATAATGTCCAAGAGCAATGCTGTCCTCTGGAGGACACTGCAGTATGTCATCCCAAGGAGAAAATAGTTTTCTACCATATCCAGTCTATATATGTCATATGAAAACCTTCAAAGGCAGCTTTTTCTCCACATAACTCTTCCAGAAGGGGATTCACACACAGGCAGAGGGTGGGTGCGAACCTGAGACCTCTCGCACTGAAGCTGTACTTCACAGCTTCTAAATCTGTGTTGTTGGAGTGCAGATATTGCTATAGGGTGATAGATGTTTTTATTACAACCTTTGGTTAGAATTTGGAGAAACATGGAGAAATTGCGCTTCCGCTATATTTTTATTGTTTTTTTTATTTTATTTTTTTACATTATTTTCTCCCCTATTTGGAATGTCCAGTTATGTTTTCCCTTCACAGTAGCAATTTCCCACACAGCTCAGGAGACGTTGGGTGCCCTCCGATCCCATGACCAAGCCAGCTTCCTCTTTTACACTCAGGAGCTCGAGGGCAGATGTCAGCGAGCTACCAGCCTCTGGAGGACAAAGTCCAGCCCTGCAGGTGTCTGCTTTTGAGCTCATGGCGCTTGGCCAGCAGGGTTTAGCTGTAGCGCAATGAGAATAAACAGTCCCTGCCAGTTTTGCCTCCCTAACCTACGGTAGCGCCAGAGCCAATGCAATGCTTCCATTGGAATCTCCAGCGAACGCCGATGGCTTTGCATAGCCAAGACGCTAACCTGTGCTGTATGACTCACCCAGCACACCACGTGGCTGTGCTTTTTACCAGATGAGCCACTCAGGAACCGTGTTTATGAAAGTAATTACAAGTCTTGAGTACGTCAGACATTTGAGCCATTGCTATAAATATGTACCCATGCTATGAATGGTTGCTATGTATACTGTATGTAGTGTTGCTATCTGGTTGTTATGAATGTACCGTTAAGGGTTTCTGAGGCTAAAGTTTGAACTATACTAATGTCACGTAATAGTATTTTAACAAATCACAAAATGGATTTTAAAACCACGGTTTAACAATTGCCACTGTTAATGAGGGATTTTATATAGAACCCTTTGGTTTCACATTAATCTTTTACACAGAGCCTTCTGTTGTTCATGGCAACCCTTTTTTTTAAAAAAAAAAGCGTGGAAATGCTGAATATAGTTGCTGATTTGGAAGTTGCAGTTGAAAAATAATTCTTCAATAACAAAAACGATGTGTGTATTAACAGTCAGTTATGTGAAGTTATTTCATATTTAGAATCATTACTATGAACAATTATTATAATCCCCTAAAGTTGTTTTGTCTCTCAAGTTTATTCACGTTAATACTGATAAATACTGATAATATAGCTGCGACCTTTCAGAAATGAAAGGTTAAATTAAAATCACCCTGTTTGTGAAACAAAATGAAAACAACATTGAAAATAAAAGTAACAAACTACAGGATATTAAAGGTAGTGGCTAGCACTGACAAAGTGACTCAATAATAATCCCAGAATTATAAGGATAACTTAATCACTGGACCCAGCAATTTAATGGCTCTGCTTGCCACATCATATTGGTCCATAGTTACCATTTTAAAGTATGTTCGACGACATGAAGACAACCAGAAAGCGAGGAGAGGGGAAGAAAAGTGTATGAAACCAAATAGTTCTGAAACACACGCTGAACCAAAATTGGTCAATATGATTTGGGAATTCTCAAAGGTGAAACCAAACCTGTTGATGTCAGAGCTTGATTAGAAGCCTCTTCGAGGGAGGCACTACCACCCACATACAGTAAAGTGAAATGTTCAGATCTTAGGGAAACTGAAATATAACAACCTTGTAATCTTTTGAGTAGGCAGCCCTTTAATCCATTTTGTTGGTAGTAATTTGGAAGAACTCTTGTGGATACATCGTTTCTTTGCTCAGATGTGTTGTTGTTCTAGAATGCCCCACTGCTAATACTGTTCTCTTGGGCTGCTTCGTAAACCAAGAATTTTTCAGCGCATAGTTTAACTTATCAGTCATCAGACTGCAACCCTCCAGGTCTCAGATGTTTATACTAGCAGCTACTTATTTTACTGGCAAAAAAAGTAATAATTGTTAAAATAAGAACAAACACATTTCTTTTTTTTATTTCCTTTTTTTTCTCTACACCCAAACTCACACAGGCACTGCCCAGTCAGTGGTCCTCATCCCAATATAAAAATTGAAGTTACCACTCTATATCTTATGATTGAGTTTCTAAAGTAGTGAGTTTCTAAAGTGAACATTTACTAAAACCTCATTTCCATTGTGTATATCCAATTTTTATACAGCCTGCTAAAACCTGAATTTAAGCAAACTGAACTGCATTTATAATACCTTCTGGTATGGTATGGGACTCCCAGCATCATTAGTCTTTGGAGAAGAGGGTTATACTAGAGGGTAAAACTCCTTAGCAACCTGTTCCCAGACCCCCTCCCCTCCCTTTAATTCATAACACAGAACTCATTCTACTTGAGAAGGCAGTAATGTTATGAAGTGCCATTAAGAATGTTGCTATTTGCTAACATGTATTATCTGACATGTGATTGTTTGTTTTATAACCAATACCTATAATAGGGTAAGTAGGGAATATTCATAATAGTGCTCCTTTAATACGTTTTTAATGCAACTGGAATATGTTAAGTCTGGCTGCCACTACTGCATTCCAAAAGTCATTATTGGATCGTCGGGACATTGCTGTTACACAGGTACTCGCTTCATCCTCTGCAAAAATATTAATACACAATATGTGGGATTGATTTTTCTGTTTCAGGATACCAGACTAAAATAAATATAGCATTTAACATAATAAAGAACTGTGCATTATACCATATAGTAATATGAGCAATGTCTAAGTTATTCCAAAGTAAAATGTTAATGAGCCCATAAAAATGTAATTGTGGCTTACGCTGTATTACATTGTACCATAATCGGCAAACCACAACTACAGTATATTCAAAAATACAGTAAGAATCTACAATGTCAAATTTTGTTTATTTAGTAGAGTATGGAGTTGTAATGTAATATATTTTGGGCCTCATTTACGAAAGGGTGCTAAAGCTTATGGTGCGCGATAATTGCAATTAGTGTCATGATTTCCGTATTTACTATTGCAATTTTATTCATTATCGCGTGCGATACTTATTATGGCACGCACTAAATTTAGTGCTTCACACTATGGTAATCTGAATAAATATGTGATTTTTATTGTAATGCATGCTGATGTATTTAAATGAGCAGCCAGCTCAGAATGATGAGATGAGCTGTATTCACATGCTATTTACTAAAGGACGTTAATTTTAGTACCCACATTAAAGTGATCATTTATTAGTGCGTATGGAAGGCAGGCTTTAACCACTGATAGATGTGCTATGTAAACCTCTTTTTCTGGTCTGAAAACTAGTGATGTGCAGTTCTATTCTTTTTAGTTTAGTGAATCAATTAAACAGATTTGTTTGTTTAATTCACTGATTCACTAACACAAAATAAATACATCTTGCTGAATTACTTGGTTTTGAAAATTAGTTTGAACGGGAAAATCTGGCAGCAAGGGCCATTTAAGTTAAAACTGTTCACTTGGTGGGCCGCACCATATACATATATATCGTAATGTACATGAAAATGTCTATATAAATTGGATGTAGGCCAATATAGTCAAATATACTACTGTACACAAAACACATTACCCCCACTGCACGATTTCTAGTCAATAAGTATGCAGACAAGGTTTAATTAATCAACATCTTACTTAACGTATTTTATAGTACACAAATATACAGATAGAACTAGAAGCAGCTTTCCTAGAACACTGACAAAAAAATTCAGTATCACAAATGTAATATAATAGAGGAAATAGTATTTTACTTAAATGGAAATCTCAAACACTAAAAAAGATGTCAGACTATACAATGCAAAGTTTCACTTTACGTTGCCTCTGCCTGTCCCCTGCTGAGTGCTGTGTCTGTTGATCGCTCATTTTTGGTCAATGTAAGACACCATCACTTTCATACGCTACTGACCAAAAGATACTCCTGGACTGCTGCGGCTTTTGATATCACGGTGGTCGTGGGTAAATCTCTGAAATTATCATGCACATTAAATTATCGCTCACAATGTAGTGTGCACTGTATGGTTTGCAAATTAGCCAAATACTGTGCACGTAAATGAATGTGGTCTCTGTTCGTAAATAGGGCAGTACATTTAGATTTATCGTTAGGCTCGCTACTTTACCTGCACGCTAACTCCAAATTTAGTGCCCTTTTGTAAATTAGGCCCTTTGCATGGAAGAAAATAAAACTTAAAGAAAACAAACATATCTAAATAGCTGTTATGGTTATTAATGGAGGCTTTCAGTATTTTCTTATTTTAACAAACTTAACATTCATTTACAGATTCCATTCTTTCGATGCCCAGTGTTCTTGTCAAAGTCTTTCTCTACCTGCATTTTGACCCAGCGTCAGTTGATATGTAATTATAGCGATTATGCATTAGGTAAATAGTAATAACATAGGAATTACTAATATACAAGCTCATGGTTCATAGTACTTTTTTTGGTAATAACAAGTCTAGAAATTAAAATATGAACATGTAATTAGATAATGCTATTTATGACCGCTGGCTTTAATGTAGTGCAATTATATTTAGGGCTTCTGATTTTCGTTTTTAACCGATAAAACCCCCCCGATACAAAAAAAAAATGAAATGGGTGGATAGCCAATAAACACCGGAAAAACTGCGGAAATGGTTAATCAATTCACGGTGACTCTACCCTTTTCCCATTAAAAAATAAAACCTACTACAAAAATAATAATAAATATGTTTCCCAGTGCTGCTGGGCAATGTCCCGCCTTCCTGACTTGCATATATCATTGATTCGTGCTCAATACTTTAAACCCGCCCCAACTACTGAATGACAGCACATTCCTACATTCTATTGGAGACTCCGCTTGCGAGATTTAAAACGAGATTAAAATCAGGATGGAGGCTTGTTAGCGGGATTTAAAGCTATTTTACTGTTAAGATATGGAGGATTTAAAATAGAATTGTGGCGAAATGTACAAAAATGCTTACACAAAAAATCCAGAAGAATGTGCCCGCGACCATAGGGATTTCGTTATGGAAGACAGCAAAGGAAAGAAGGTACATGTGTGCAAGTACTGTCGAGTTACTACCATACATATTTTGACTGAAAAAACAAAAAATGCTCAAGCATTTTGAAAAGTAACCGAAAACACTAATTTCATGCAGTATATCAAAAACGAAAGCCCTGAAAAAAAAAAGATTTAAGTAAAGCTCGAAAATAGCTAAAAATAAGCACCAAAAAATACAATTAATAAAATATTTGATATCTAGAACATGCAAGTCAGGGTTCCTCCTTTGTATAAGCAGACATTACACTACACACATATGGTAATATGGAAATCTATTATGAATGTTAACATAATTGTTTTATTTATCTAATGAAATGAAAAGCTGTTCACTATAATTTATGTTCATTTAGATTATTTTTGTTATACAACTTTAATTTATTTTTATTCTGAAGTAAATGTTGGACAAGTTCCCAGATTTCTAATTTGAAGTGACTTTCATTTTGTGTGTGTGTGTGTGTGTGTGTGTGTGTGTGTGTAGAACAAAAATTTCTTGCAATTGTTTATTTCCAGACTGTGGCTCCACCATTCATCTGTCCATGGACTGGTTGGTTTCCAATGTCTGGTAATAATTCTTTTTGCAAGCGCCAATAATATTATCCTGTGTTTTTCTTTAAATGATTATTTAAGGCTGTCAGTGTCAAATATTGTTAAACGTCTGTTCTTTAGTAAATTATGTTAAGGCAAAGTGTCTAAAATATATTGTTTCAAAATGGTTTAATTTCCCTTACACAACAGTAAGGTTTGTATACCAATATTTGTTACTTCAAGGATAAAGTAAACAACAAGCTACCATGGCTGTTTTGTAAACCTCTGATCCATAAATCAAAGCTTTAATAGTAATGTATTGCCTTAGCTCTTGCAATTCAATACACATTACTTGAGTTTTGTTCATTACATTATAATATATTTCTATAGTGCAATGCTTACTCCAGGTGAGAACAGTTTTCAATATTGTGTGCCTTATTTCAAAGCTAAACATTCAAAGCCATTCTTATTTATGCATTAGGTATACATTACATCATGTAACTATATGAAAATAATTAAGTGCATGAAAACTAAATGACATGCATTCAGTTAGAAAATATAATGTCATCAGTTGCTTACCACACTTATGGCCTTGGCCCCTCAATCTGATGTTTTTTTTTTTTATTATTATTCATTTTGTAAATAAATTGTTTTATCCCCTTGAGGTACACAAGGAACTGAACGGTTGTTCAAACGGTTTCTTCTTAAATTACATTTGAGAGTGACTCAAGTATCATGAGGAAACTGACAATGTGGATAATCATATCGAACCTGTCAGTAGATTGTAAACCCTGTTTTGTGCAGCTCATTGCAAAAGTAAGAAAGTTAATATTATCTGACGTGGACCAGTGTTTAAGTAAGCCAGCACAAAGAGAACTGAGCCACTGCTGGTCCAGAAGCAAACATTTCCCGAAAAGAGCCATTCTTCAAATGTACAGAACATAGACACTGAAATAACAACTGTTGGCAAATACTACTGTACTTTTAATATAATCCTAACATAAATGCAATAAAGCAATTGTTTGGTAAGAAATGTAATCTTCATGAGGTTTTCAACTTTGGAAACACTATGCTTCAGGTGGCACAGATAAAGTTTTTCTTGGATATTTTTCTTTGTATTATAATTATGATTTAATGATTGCTAAATTAAATTCTATTTATATTTAATCCCCATGCTATGCTTTATTTGAACATATGTGTTTCAAATGAGTCTGTATGATATCATGCAATTTCCTCTGACATGTTCTCCTGAGAAATCTTCTTAGAATTTTTACTAAACAGTCAAAGCCTTAAAGGGCTGGTGTGATAAACCATTTTAATAAAACATAATTTAAACCTTTTGGATCTCCTATTGAATTGAGAGCAAGCCAGCCTTGCAAAGGGAGCTCCCTAACACTGACAATTCAGTACAGTTTGCATATAGTTTAAGGGTCCCAAGTGTGTGTAGGCTGTTTCAGAAATAATGCAGAAAAAAATACCTAAGGGGATGGGACCACATAGTTTTAAAACTGCATAACCACATTGTTGACATTTCATTTTGCCAATTTCCATTTCTCAGGAACATTTTTTTTGTATTAAAATAATACTTTCACATACGTTTTTTTGTTTGAGGTTTTCTATTTCATTTCTCTTTTGGGCCTTTCGTGTGCTTCCAACACTCCGATTTCCATATAGAATGGTTTCAAATCAGCAGTTTCTGAAAAAGTAGATCCTTTGAATCACAATAAATAAATGAAGATTTTGCTGAAGTGCATTATTTGCATCAGTTGCAATGAAAGTAAAAACATTAAGGGCCTCATTTCCGAAGCGTTTACCGTACGCAAAACATGATTACCGTGCGCAGTTCTGTCCCCATCCTATTTACTATTCCCATTTCCATGCGTAAAACAGAGATTTAGTGCATGCAAAATGACAGGAGCGGAACAGTGCTGCCACCTCGTTTGCATTGAATTAATGATGTTTACGTATGCAAAGCAGCATGTTAAACACAAATAATGAGCAGCCATACATTCATGAGCTATTCACGAAGGTCTGACAAGGATTTTGCACAGGCAAAAATGACCCAAAAGTTCCATCGACTGAATGCTGCAGCAAAGCAGAGAGCATAGGTGGCGGAAGCTGTGTACCGATTTGAAATGGCAGATATTGAAGGTCCTGTATAGTCATAACCTGTTAATGCGACACTATGATTTATTTTGGGCTAAATGTAAGTAGACAAAGATGAAAAGAAAATACGATTAAATCATTTAGTTTCAATTTAAAATAATATTTTATGATCTACGCATCCTACAACAATGTGAAGCCTACAACGCATCAGCATGGTTTGTTTTGTATTACACGTAAGATAGACACAAAAAAAAGCCTGTTACATATTCATTTGATTTTACTACTGTACTGTTTAAGCCTATCGCACATACTGTATCTATATTTTTACATAATGTAATGTGTAGAGAACCTAATATTTATTATGCTAGTAATTTTCTTTTTTTTCATAAACAAACATAAATCGATTGAAAACATACAAATACATATATAGTACTTTAATTCATGTTGAAATAAATATATATCCAAATATATGAATTATGAACTAACTAAACTTACTCATAAATAAATATATACAACCTCCAAAGATAAAGAAACACTTCCCCAAAACCTGAATTAAAAAAAAGTAGTGAAAAAGGTACAGTCAAACCTCTATTAAGAGACCACTCAAGGGACAGTCTAATAGTGGCCTCTTAACAGAGGTGGTCTCTTAAAAGAGGGCCCATAACTTGAATTTTCTATTTGTCTCTGACATGCTTTCCTGTAATTATGTATGTCTTTCATACACTGTAAAAGCCAGAAGATATAATATGAACAAAAGGAAGTATGTAATTTAATAACATTTATTTAGATAATGCATTTGCAAAACAAATTATTTTGTTAAAGTAATGAATGCTTGCTTGTCTCAGGTCACACAAAATGTTTTATATCCTTTGCAAATTTCAATGCCTGTGTCTGCCTTTCAGGTATGTGTTGATTCATTGCATCCTGAAACCAACGCCAGCATAAGCATATGATCTTTTTCGATTACCGCGCACATTGTTTTCATACTCTTATAAGTATGGCTTGAATTTGTCTGTGTTTATTTTCCTTTTAACGGTTTGCCTTTAAGTCTTAAACCACTACATCCTAATTATGAGAACATTCTGTTAAATTAGCAGGAAAGAACAACACAACACAAAACGGACACATTGGAATCTACCTAGTTCCCAGGCAAGTGCAAGAACGAAATGCATGTTAAAGTAGCATCTGGGGAAGTGATTAATATCATTGCTTGCTCTTGTGTTGGAATAATGAAGAAGGTGAAACAGAATCAGCAAGTTAATCAGGACATCAAGGTAAAAAGAAGCGACTTTGTTTAGTAATTAACCGTTTAATTAAGATACTGAACCAGCTTAAAACATGGTCACGTGAACAAAAATAAAAACCTAAAACTTCAAGCCCTTGTTCTTTATGTTTCAAAATTCTGTATCTGCGTCTTTCTAGTGCCACATTTTTCAGCAGTTTTTCTGGCACTTAATGTCTTTACAAGTTTAATAACTTTAATTCTGTCTACTAGGGAGGACCTTTTGCTATTCCATGTTTTCTCTCTTCCTTTACAAGAGACCGCTGTTGTTTTATTGATTACAGCTCCTGTGTGGTCCAGTGAATAAAGAAAGGGGCTTGTAAGCAGGAGGTTCCCAGTTCAAATCCCACCTCAGCCACTGACTCATTGTGCGATCCTGAGCAAGTCACTTAACCTCCTTGTGCTCTGTCTTTCGGGTGAGACATAGTTGTAAGTGACTCTGCAGCTGATGCATAGTTCACACACCCTAGTCTCTGTAAGTCGCGTTGGATAAAGGCGTCTGCTTAATAAACAAATATTAATTATGGATAAAAGACAGCTGAAATGGTTACCGTATTCCTTTGAATTTAGGATGTACCATTTAAAACCATATTTTTCCTATAACAATAGCCCTGTGTAAGTGTGCTTAATATGGGTTTGAGTCCGTTGCTGGGTAAGAGAATTGTGGTCACTGGTCGCGTTCGACAGGTGGTCGCTTAATACAGTTAAATAAAAGCACAAATATCATTGGGAGGAATTTAAAGTGGTCACTTAGACCAGGTGGTCGCATGAGCAGGTTTGACTGTATATTCTTAACCTCAAACAAAAAAAACAAAACAAGCAAAAAACAGAGGTCTGACCTACAGTTGAACTCGGATCTGGAGTTGTAGTGTGGAGTAGTGGTTAGGGCTCTAGACCGTTGACCGGAGGGTGGTGAGTTCAATACCAGGACACTGTTGATGTACCCTTGAGCAATGTATTGCTCCAGTAAAAACCCCACAGTATAAATGGATACTAGAATTTGTATGTAAAATAACTAATTGTAACTCACTTTGGAAAAAAGTGTCAGCTAAATAAATAAGTAATTATTATTATAAAAAATAGGCGAGAGCACCATAGTGCTGACGAGAAACCAGCCCAAACTGACCTTTATTTCACATACCTTCGATAAATAACTACCTTTATTCATAATACCGGCCAGAACACTCGGTTCGAAGTTTCATTTGGGATGAAAATGATGCACATAATAAAACAAAGTGAGTATAACAATAGTACTGAAAAAACCTACCCAACCGACCTTTAACCCTTTGCGGTCCATTGTCGGACTGGGTCCGACATTGCAATTATTCCCATCAGGTCCATTGTCGGGCCCTGTCCGACATCATCCAAAAAACGCAAAAAACGCAAAAAAAGTCGTTTTTTCTCCGGAAAAAGCCGAGAAAACCATTCAATGGCCGAGTGGGAGCGAAAGGAGCCGAGACAAGCCGATAAAAAAAAAATAGTCATACTTGCCCCTGGCATCAGATGGGGCGGTCATAAGGAAACAAGCTGGGTATTACTGTATCAGCGCACAGAGACTATCACAGACATTTGCAGAGCTTTTTCGAGATGTTATAGTAATAAAATAATGACTGCGCGTGTGAAAATAAATTAGACCTGGCGAGCCTGACGCACAATTAATAAATGGACTGCAAAGGGTTAAATACCTTTATTGACACAATGTTCCAAGATTAATCACAGTTTTATTAAACATAGTTACTAACATTGTAACTAAAAATAGTTACACTGTACATTTTTCTGTAGGTTCTTTCTGGCTTTAAAAAAATGGAAGGTTACGTTCCTCTCTCTTTCTCTCTCTCATATTTTTTATCCCTGCCACCACCAGTAAGTACGCTCCTTCATCTGTTAATAGAAGAAATACCATGTGCAACTTCAGACTTGTTGCCACCCACAATTTGTGTGCTAATTTGAATTTTTCCGACCGGTATTTTTGCATCTAATTAGTAAGTAAATAGGGCATGACACTGGGAAATACCATGCACAGTCATCTCAATTTTCCTCCCGCAATTCTGGCCAAATTACAGCCGCTTAGTAAATGAGGCCCTTAGTGTCTTTATTTACTGTGTATTTACATAGTAATTACTTAGTAAATACATGTGCACTTACACATAATTACAGTGTTATTGTGCATAGTTACAATGTACCTAATGTGTATTTTTTGTTTGCATGATATAACCCTATCCCTAACCCTAACCCTAGTCTTATCCCTAACCTTAACCCTTTCCTGATGCATACATATATTGGGCACAAATATTTACATGTTAAGTACATTGTAACTATGAATAATAACATTGTAATTATGTGTACGTCCACATGCATTTACAAAGTAACTACTATGTAAATACACAGTAATTAGAGACACTTAATGTAAAGTCTTACCTAAAACAGTTTATAAGAAACAACAGGTGCGTATACAAAGTAGCAAAATGTCAGAAAGGCTAAGGATGAGATGCAGGATGAGATAGTTTTTTAGGTTGGAAAGCAGTTTACATCAGGGATCAGTGCAGGAGGAACTAATCATCTTATTACATTTTTAATTATAGCATATGTGCGATGTGCTATTCTTATAGCAACATTTAAAAGGTGGCAAATAACAAGGCAAACACCAGTTCCTGACCATGTAGCGTTAGCAGAAATTATTGTGCACGCTTATCACACCTTTTTTCAAGCCCACTATAAGAATAGTGCTGTCATAATAAAATTGAATCCAAAGGTAGATCTGAATGAGATCAAATAAACAGACAACATGCATGCCATTCTTGTTAAAGGGAATACCACAAACTTACAGGAGCCATAAAGCATTCCTCTTAATAAACAGCAAGTGATGGTATACAGTAAATCATTATTAACAACCAACTTAATATTTATGGATGTTGTCAGTGTTGTCAGTGCTTCCACTGCACTGACCTTTCGAAAGTCAACACAGAAACGATTAGTGCCGTCCTTTTTAGCCACTATGACGATAGGACTGCACCACTCACTTCTGGAAGGCTCAATGACCCCAAGTTCAAGCATCGCCCTCACCTCGTTCTGAACGCCACTCCGCCAACTTTCCGGGATCCGGTAAGGCCTCTCCCGAACAGTGATCCCTGGCGGAGTAATAACAGCATATTCGGTAAGGTTAGTTCTGCCGGGCACGTCAGAAAACACATCCCCAAATTTCCCAATCAACTTACGCAATTCCACCTGCTGATCCGGAAGTAAATGTTCCCCCATTGAAATGTGACTGGGGCTAGGGGCCTCTATGCAGGGTCCTAAGTCATCCTCCATCTCGCCTGGGGCTATGAACAAGACCTCCCTTGCCTTCCAGGGCTTTAATAAGTTAACATGGTAAATTTCCGTTTTGTTTCGGCGATCGGGCTGCCTAATTTCATAATTCACTAGTCCTACGGCCCGTATCACCTCATATGGCCCCTGCCATTTAGCACACAGTTTCGACTCCAATGACGGAAGAAGCAGCATTACCTTATCTCCTGGTCGGAAAGTTCGAATTCGTGTATTAGTATTGTAATGCTGCTGTTGCCGATGTTGAGCTGATCTAAGATTGTCTTGAGCTAAGCGACCAATTAAATCAAGACGATCCCGTAGTAGGAGCACATGCTGCACTACATTTTTAGAGGAGCTTTTATGTTCTTCCCAACCTTCTCTCAACAGATCGAGGATGCCCCATGGCTGCCGGCCGTATAACAACTCAAAGGGAGAAAATCCCGTTGAGCTGTGAGGCACCTCTCTCACGGCGAAGAGTAGGTAAGGAAGAAGAGTAGCCCAATGTTTCTGCTCCTGACTCACAAACCGTCTCAACATTTGCTTTAATGTTTGGTTAAAACGCTCCACCAGACCGTCCGCTTGGGGATGATAAACAGACGTCCTGATGGGACGTAGTTTTAGAATTTTGTATACCTGCTGTAGCGCTTTTGATAAGAAGTTCGTTCCGTGATCAGTTAATATTTCTTTGGGAATCCCTACTCTAGCCATAATCTGACTTAATTCTTTCGCAATTGCAATGGCACTAGTGGACCGCAAAGGGACTGCTTCCGGTACCGCGTTGCATAATCCACCATCACTAATATGTGCGTGTACCCAGAATCAGAAGGCAGCACCGCCCAACTATGTCCATTGCAACGCATTCGAGGGAGTGGAGACAATAGGCAGTGGGACCAAAGGGGCGGGGCGCACTCGACCCGGCGCTACTCTCTGGCATTCCGGGCAGGTAGCTACATATCTCGCCACTTCGGTGTAGAGTCCCACCCAATAAAATCGAGCCAGTATTCGGTCCCTCGTCTTGTCAACACCAAGGTGTCCTGCAAAGGGAACGTCATGCGCCAGCCTCATGACCTCTGGTCGACAGGATGGGGGAACCATCAACTGTTTGACAGGCTGTCCTGTGCCCGGGGCTAGATTTACTCTATATAGCAAGTGCCCCTCTACAACAAAGTGGGGATATACCAGCGTCCCGATACCGTCAACATCCTTACCTTCAATAGACCGAACCTGTTCCCAAGCGTGCGCCAGTGTGGGGTTGTTGTTCTGTTCCCACACTAAGTCCGCGCTTGAGGCCCACACGTCCGGGATATTGACAGGGGCTGGAGCAGTCTCTGCCCTCAAGGGTCCAGTAACCTCGCCCGCCCGGTCACACTGTGTTCCCACCCCCTTCGATTGTCGTTTGGGACCACCAGACCCTTCCCCTGCCAGGCCCCAACCGTGTCGGATTAATGCGCCTTCCCCCTTTTCCCTCTGTCTCTCCTTGTGTGTTTTTCTAGGACGAAAAAGTGGAGAAAACAGTTCTGCATGGAAAGGAAAAATGGTGCCAATTATTTCCCTTCCCCGGGGGTCTGCCGTGTTTACACGTGTGGTCGAGTCTGCCGATACTTTTACTAAATCCTTATATTGCGGCCAGTCTCGACCCAGAATAATCGGATGTGGTAACTTTTCGACCACCCCCACTACCAGGTGGCGCTTTATCAGACCTACCGATAGATATACTTTTAGGGTGGGGTATGTCGCCGTGTCTCCATGGATACAGGAGATCGCCACCTGCCCTTGTAGCTGCCACGACACACCGCCGAGGAGAGCGGTCCGAATCAAAGTGTGCTCACACCCTGTGTCCACTAATGCGTGGGTTTTCACATTCCCCAATACAACATCAACCATACACAGGACCTCCCGACCATTTCCCCATTCCTTACCTGTTTCCGACGCCAGATAACACGCGGCCAGGTCACACTCCATGGCTGCCGGGCAGTACCGAGCGATATGACCCGGCTGCTGGCACCTAAAACAGACTGGTGGGGCAGAAGGTAAGGGTGGTACATTTTTGTCCCGCTGTTGGTATGACAGTGGGGCGGGGGAAACCATTCTACCCCAGCTGGGGGCCAACCTCTGCCGCCATGGTAAGGGGACCGGATGGCCCAACGGGGCCGGTGATCTGGCAGGTCTTGGTCTGGGGGGGTTTGATGGCTGTCCTTTGGTAACGGAGGGAGAGGGGCAGTTCAGCAGGGTGGTTTGGGCGGACATGAGGTCGTCCTCAAAGTTTTCAGCCAACGCCACGGCTTGGTCCAGGGTAGTGGGGTTGTGCCGGCGAATCCAGGCCTGCGTCTCAGCCCCGACCAAATGGCAGAATTGCTCCATAACAATGGCCTCCCCCATCTGGACCCCGGTTTTCTGGCTAGGGTTCAGCCATTGTGCCATGTCGTCGCATAATTGCCGTGCCACCACCCTGGGCGGGTGTCTGGTGGCACCGAAACTCCGGAACCTGACCGGTGGGTCTCCCCGTAATGTTAAGACGGCAGAGGATAGCCTGTTTAACCAGGTCGTACTGGGCAGCGTCACCATCCGTCCACGGCCCGGTATGCTGCCTGCGCTTCCCCAATCAGGCACGGGCCAAGTTGGCTCGCCCAGTACTCCCGGGGCCATGCTGCGGTGGTGGCCAGCCGCTCGAATGCCACGAGGTAGGCTTCTGGGTCATCCTCCATCGTCATTTTCTGAGCCCGGGCCTTCGGGGCCACCATCACGGGCCCTGCTGCCGACGTCATCCCCATCCCGACCCTCTCGATGATGGCTGTGTATCGTTCCTCCCTCCTCCGTTCCTCGGCCTCCCTTCGGCTGTCCAAAGCCTCCACAACCGCTGCCAAAGTGGTTGGATCCATTCCCACGATGACACCACATGTGACAGGAAAGGCGTAGAGTGGTGGAATAAAACACTCCAGTCCAGTTCAGTTTAAGCATTTGGGTTTTATTTTCCTTTTCTTACGACCTGGACACCAAACGTACTCAAACAAAAAACAAAACAAAAGGTTGCCGGGGTACACAACAATGTGTAACCCGACAGCACAAAAAAGAAACGGGGTTGCAGTCCCAAATAAAACAAACAACAAAAACAATCCGTCTTCCTTTCGTAATCCAGATCCGGGAAACACGGGTAATGAAAAACAGCACTTCCGGCAATCGCTCCGCCGTCGCACACTGAAGCGTCCGTCAGTGCTCTAGTGCTCTGCAAAAACAAAGAAGTTAGCACAAAAACTCTCGCAGTACAGACGACCCGTCTTTTAAACCCCTTCCTCTGTTTCCCTGCTCGACTCTCTCTCTCTCTCTCGCTCACACGCACGGCACCTTGCAAGAAGCAGCAGAACACTGGGCCACGCCCCCTTTTGTACGCTCCGTCTCGCCCCATTGATCAGCGAGGCAACCGCCGGGTCGACTACCTTGTGCACCGCGGCTCCGCCCCCGTTCCAGGTAGCCGATTTCCACCTACCCTGGGGATGACTGCTCCTCCTCCCCAGCACCCTCACCGGTCGGGAGGGAGATCTAAAACAAGAATTCATTCTCTCTTTGTCACAGTAA
This sequence comes from Acipenser oxyrinchus oxyrinchus, assembly GCA_030684275.1. NCBI lineage: Eukaryota > Metazoa > Chordata > Actinopteri > Acipenseriformes > Acipenseridae > Acipenser > Acipenser oxyrinchus. The sequence continues at coordinate 14,435,093 of CM060252.1, read as the reverse complement.
TGTACAGTAATATTCAACATTTTAACTGTCCCCTGTCCTAACCCAATTCATGACCCATACCTTTACCCGTTAACTTTATATTTACCTTAACAATAGGGGACCCCAAGGCCTACAGTACCTAAGCTCCAGTGGGTACCTGGTCTGAATAGCAGTACAAATAGTTTTACATAGCATTCCAAGTTAAGCATTCCAAGGCAATTTACACAACAACATCCATATAAGAAACCCACAACTTGGCCAAGTAATCTACCTTCTAAAGCTGTTTACCGATGTAGAATATTTCACCAGTAGCATGTTTAACAACTATCAGGTATAACATACCTGCAGACTTCAATGTGTATGTTAGGACAACATCTACCTGCTGTTAGGTTAAAATTCCAGTTGGTTCATACAGTCCCTAATGTATGTTGGACACAAACAAAGATAAACGTGCACCCTAGTTAAAGAACATATATATTTTGTTCTGGTTACCTACACATTTGTGGTACAAAAAGTGGGGTATAAAGGAGTTTTACAAGCACAACCTCATCGGTGTACCTGAGTTTAGCACTCCCTTAGCTGCTTTGCTAGCTGCTGATGTGCGTAGCTTTGTGGATGCAGCACAGAGCCGGAGAAGCTGCCTTCAAATTTAAATATCTGGGTCATTGTGCAAACATTTCGGTTTTTAACCCCTGGTAGTCCTTGGATTTTTTTTTTTATATACATAGTGGAAAAGCAGCTGAGAAATCCATCACCATCTTCCAAAGGACTAGAGTATTTTTATACTCTTCAGCCATAAACCTTGCAAAAGCTGGCAAAACCCTATCCAAAAAACACTGCTACTCAAAATGCTCTTACAACAACAAAACACATTAGCGCGGGTTTTCTGGGAAATAATAAGGCTTTACTTTTATTCAGCATTTTGGATGACTCCAGTTTTTAGCTCACATGAACTAAAGAACAATTCCCCATATATTTGGTTTATGACATTGTATTGCTGTGAATTCATTACACATTATGCATGTGATGACAGGGGACTAAAATAACACTTCTCCCAGTAAAGACTTTAATTCAGGTTTAATCATTTTTATCTTTTCAGACATGTGCAACCCCAGCTCACATATAATCTAATACTGCTTTAGTTAAAAAAAAAAAAGTATATGTGATGTACATTAAGGATGTATTGGATCAAATTACATGGTAGGTCCATGGAAAACTAAATCTCTTTAAAACCTCAAACATCAATTCAAACTGTTAACCCTAATTTTATTTGAATTCCTTGTTAAAGTAATTGTGTCAAGCTGGGATTAAAGTACTTTGTTGCAGTACCATCTAACACTTGACCAGGTTCTAAAACAGAATTATTTATCTTAAAGACATAGTAGCCCCTTTTCCACAACAACATCAGTAATTCAAAAACAGAAACCCTCAGTGCATACACAAAGTACACACCATACTAAAACCTCACTTAAATCTTTCCATTCCATTGGAACATAAGGGGATTTAAGGATAAATTTCAAACCATTCTACAATTATTGCAATCCAGCATTAATGTGTTTGTTCAAATGTGTTCAGCGAGTGCTATACATCAAAAGACAGATAACAACAAGTAAATCTAGCACATAAAATCAAGACTTAAAAATGAGGATTGATGTTAAAAATGAACTTTAAAGAGTTGTATTTCTATTGATAAAAAATAATGTAAAAATAATGTGCATTTGTTTTTATTAAAAAAAAACAACAACATTTTTTCCAAATACTTCCTAAATATTAAAAACATATATATCACCCAATAAGTCACCCAGAGAAACATACAAATCAACCTGCAGGTTGCTTTAGATGGCATCTCATAGCAGCCTGAAAATGAAGCTTCTGATTACCCCTTTTCCTGTTATGCAACTACTGTTTGGGGATCAAGTGGGGCATTTGTTACAACATGTTTGAAGGAAACACAAGGTTAATTAAAACAGACCACTTCATACTCTCCATATACTACTAAAATCCAGCACACCTTCCCACAGATATATCAACTTACTTTCCTGAAATAAAGTGTTAGTATTATTTACTGCATGTAACTAAACAAAGGGCCAGGTGGTTAGTACTGTATATCCATCTTTACAAAGGGTATTGTGAGTTTCATCCAGGGATAACTAGATGTTTACTATCAGGTATTTTACTGCATGTGTAAAGGACGGAAAGCTCATGCTTGCTTATTTTGTTTTGATTAAATTATGTTAAATTAAAAAACTTAAATGTAATGAATTAAATAAACAAATGAAATTCATGAAACTAGTGGAATGCTGTTGATTTCTTTAACAGCCTACAGTGGTTTTCAACCCCGGTCCTGGGTACCCCCTGTGTCTGCTGGTTTTCATTCCAACTGAGCTCTCAATTAATTAACTAGACCCTGAATTGAACTGACAATTTGCTTAAGTAGACCTTTTTAATTGCTTTCAGCTCTTAAACAGTTGCAGACTTCAATTTACTTATAAACTGCAAATTATCGGTTCAATTAAGGGTCTAGTTAAGTAATTATGTTTTTAAATTTCAGCACACTACTCCTTCAGTACTGTGCTACAGATATTGTACCTCAACGTAAGAGGACTAACATTGCCCAAACCACGTCACCTTGCTTGAATTCAGCAATTATTTCTGTGTCACTTGCTTCAAAGCCCAGAAATAGCCTGCTGCACTTGATGGGATTAAGTTTAATGGTGCCTATTTGGCATAGATTTTCTTTTATGACCATTGCACATTAAACCTGTTCAAAATTATATTTGTTGTCAGACTAGCCAAATGACACCAAAGACACCTTGAAGTTATTAAGAGATACCATTGTTTGTTATCAAATCCTTAAGAAACCACACCAAAACCTTCAGGATAAGGTTTTGGATGTCATCACTGCAATAAAAAAAGCTTAAAGAGTAAGTAGAAAGGTTGCTTTTTCTTTCTGTTTCATTTTTTATTTTTCTTTCAGCTCACTCATGTTCCTCCTTCCACCGTGACCAGCAAAAGCTGCTCGTTTGTATACAGGTGATCATCTCCAGATTAGCAATAAATTAATCAATTATCTGGAGATGGTCACATACTGCACAGGGTTTTATATCTGCGTGGTCGACAGTCACCTTGTCAATAATCACTGTCTGCCGACCACGCAGTCTCATGAGCTGTCTGGCAGAGACGAGCTGCTAACACCACCTCTGACAGATCACACTTAAACTAAAAAACAATAAAGAAAATCACTCTTTTTAAAAACACAAAATGTATTCAAATCTTACCACTACATTGAGAAACACAGCAAGTTCAGTTCGCAGTCTGGACCCCCTTACTACAAAAGGAGACGACCCGGTAGTCGTCGTCCAGATCGGCACAGCAACACTGGAAGAGACAGATCAAGATCCCTGCAAAACAAATTCAGAGAGCTAGGAAGGAAATTAAAAGAGAAGACCAAAACTGTGGTATTTTCTGGGATACTGCCAGCACCTTGCAAAGGAGCATACAGACAGCTGGAAATAAATCACCTAAATACATGGCTGAAATCGTGGTGCACACAGGAAGGCTTCACCTTCCTTGAACATTGGACCACATTCTACAAAAAGGACTATCTATATAGGCGGGATGAACTGCACTTAAATAAAAAGGGAACCAATCTATTCAGAGAAAGGATCCTCGAGGAGGTTCAGAAGCAATTAAACTAGAAAGGAAGGGGGGGGAAATCAACAAAAAAACAGAAGGGAGACCGCATCAAAACAAGGGCAACAATTCAGTTAAGATAGCCATTAAATGTATTTATATAAATGCTAGAAGTCTCAGAAACAAAATGTTAGAACTTGAAGCTACTGCACTAACAAGTAACTACAATGTGATAAGTGTTACAGAAACTTGGTTATCCGAGGGTGATGGAGACGAATATAATATTAGTAGGTATACTCTGTATAGGAAAGACAGGCAGGACAAAAGAGGCGGAGGGGTAGCGCTATACATCAAAAATAGTCTTGAAGCCCAGGTTTTAAATATGGAAGAAAAAAAAACAATGCAGAATCAATATGGGTCAGAATAATAGGGGCATGCTATAGACCACCAAATACAGGCACTGAGCAAAATAATCTGTTATACAATGATATTAGAAATGCATGCTGCAAAGGAGGCCATATTAATGGGTGATTTCAACTTCCCCCATATAGAATGGGAAAACCCGGTGGGGAGCACGACAGACGAAATTGAAATGGTGGAAATGACAAATGACTGCTTCCTAATGCAATTTGTCAAGGCACAGACTAGAGGGGAGGCATGCCTTGATTTAGTCTTTTCAAATAATGAAGACAGAATAACTAAAACAGAGGTCAGAGAGCCATTGGCAAAATCAGACCACAACATGGTCTCATTTGAAGTGCTTTTTAAAACCCCAAAAATAGAAAGGCAAACTATAAAGGTATGAAATAAGGTATGACTAACAGAAGTAGATTGGAGTAAAAGAGAGAAAACATCCACAGAAAAAGGATGGCTGTTTTTTTAAAAATGTAGTACTAGAGACGCAAAACAATTACATCCAAAAAGTAGACAAATCTAAATCTAAAACAAAATTGCCAAAATGGTTTAATAGATCAATTAAAAAAATATTCCGAGAAAAAAAGGCACTTTACAGAGCATTTAAAAGGGACCAAGTACACAAGTACACAAGCGACAAAGTACACAGAAAGAGTACTTGGAACTGCAAACACAAGTAAAAAAAATAAGTTAGAAAGGCCATGAGAGGGATAGAAATGAGCATTGTTAAGGGGGCTAAAACCAATTCCAAAAAGTTTTTCCAATATTATAACAGCAAGAGAACATTCAAAGAGGAGGTAAAATGTCTAAGAGATACAAATGGCAAAATCATAGACAAAGAGAAAAAAATAGCAAATATATTAAATGATTACTTTTCATAAGTTTTTACAAAGGAGGATACGGGCAACATACGACATGCCTTTTAAACCCAGGATAATTCTGGTTGCTCTTCTTGCACTCTTTCTAGAGCAGCAATATCCTTTTTGTAACGAGGTGACCAGAACTGAACACAATATTCTAGGTGAGGTCTTACTAATGCACTGTAAAGTTTTAACATTACTTCCCTTGATTTAAATTCAACACTTATCACAATATATCCGAGTATCTTGTTGGCCTTTTTCATAGCTTCCCCATATTGTCTAGATGAAGACATTTCTGAGTCAACATAAACTCCTAGGTCTTATTCATAGTTCCCTTCTTCAATTTCAGTATCTCCCATATGATATTTATAATGCACATTTGTATTGCCTGCATGCAATACATTACACTTTTCTCTATTAAATGTCATTTGCCATGTGTCTGCCCAGTTTTGAATGCTGTCTAGATCATTTTGAATGACCTTTGCTGCTGCAACAGTGTTTGCCACTCCTCCTATTTTTGTGTTGTCTGCAAATTTAACAAGTTTGCTTACTATACCAGAATCTAAATAATCAATGTAGATTAGGAATAGCAGAGGACCTAATACTGATCCCTGTGGTACACCACTGGTTACCTCGCTCCATTTTGAGGTTTCTCCTCTAATCAGTACTTTCTGTTTTCTGCATGTTAACCACTCCCTAATCCATGTGCATGCATTTCCTTGAATCCCTACTGCATTCAGTTTGAGAATTAATCTTTTATGCGGGACTTTGTCAAAAGCTTTCTGGAAATCTAAATAAACCATGTTGTATGCTGTTCATCCAATTGTGCTAGTTCAGAGTGAATATTTTTATTTTATCTTTGTTTTGAGTGCCTGCTTGGAATTTCTTGCAGGTTTTTTGGGGTTATTACATCAACCCTTACTTAACTGGTTGGCTGGGATTTCTGAAAGCTAAATTCAGGAATTTCCCTAACTTCAAGTCAAAATTTGAGCTTAAGTTAAATCCAAGCACGCTCCCACCTGACGGGTCAAAAAAAAAAAAAAAAACAGCTAGGGGCAAATTTCCAATCAGAGTCAACTTGGCTCAAACCAATTCAAATTAAAGAAGAAGAGAAGAGACACAGGTTGTCTTTAACTCATTAACATCAGTTCAAATTAAAGCTAGGTCACCCATTCTAGACCAAACTGTTACAAAGCTTTGCAGACCAGACTTGGCAGTCCATGGTTTTGTAATGAAAAACAAAGCCCTGGGCTTGACATAAACATAGCCCAGCATGCCTCAAAACATTTTCCATTGAATAATGGAGACTTGTAGGAAAGGCAATGTCAGCCACATGCTGCCATTCTAGAAACACCTGGCTTGCATTATATGCTGCTAAAGAATACTTTGCAAACTGAAATTAATTGTAGGCCACCATTCTTATTGTAAATGCTTTAAAGATTCCTCTGTCCTGTTTTTTGAAGTTTGGTTACAGGTGCCTCCTGTCCTGGCATACAAATTATTCAATAAACAAAATAAGAGAACACTTCAAAGTCATTTAAGTTTCTCAACCACCAAAAATATAGAAATAGGTCAGCTCTACATACATACATACATACTTTGGTAATGCATCCCGGCCACGCTGGTTTGCCCCATTAAAACAGTTGAAACCAGACACAGAATGCACTTTTAATAAGTCAAATCCAAAACAGACAAAACACAGGAACAAAATAACAGTTTGAACAAAACACTTCTGAATACACAAAGTACCTTTTGCCCACACAAGTTATACACAGACTGGCTCCACACAGACAGCCCCAGCACAGACGCATTGACCTCATTTTATACCTGACTGCTTAATTATACCCCAAGGCACTCTGGGGGATGTAGTCTACATCTACATTTTTTCTCTCTCCTCCCCCTACTCTGCCACAATACATACATACATACATATATACATACATACATATATATACATACATACATACATACATACATACAACAATTCGATTACTTGCAAAACTGTGAACATTAACAGTTTGGTTTAAAAGAAAAAGAACATGTTTTTACAGTAGCATTCTCAGATTGGTCCAGTGGGGTCTGTGTAACAGTGTGTAATTGCATGACATCACACATTATGTAATATCACATTTCCAGTAGTATATATATATATAGTTATGTTCTGTTAGTTGATACTGTACACACCGTTCTGACTGTTGTGTTTGCAATGTGATCAGTGCTGTTGTGGTTGCTCTGTTACATGTTGCCTGATGTTGTGGAGTGTTGTGTGGTGCTTGCTGTTGCTGGGATACGTGTTGCCGTAAGTGAGCGAGTGGTGTGTGTATGACAGAGACACCATCTGAAGTATTATAGTATGCAACAATAAATAAACGAGTGCTGTGGTTAATCTACAACAACACTGTTTTGTGTCAGTTTGTACAATTCAACATAGGCGATAAGTCCAGTGGACTCGCTGGTTGGACTTGTTTCATACATACCTGCTTGCAATGGGCTTCAAAGATGTGGCCAATCTGCATAAACACGCGATGCTGATACACTGTCTGGACACAGAGGGACAACGTGATGTCGCTCTACATTTTGGAGACGCACACAGCTTCCTCATCCGACAGGTCAAATTCCGACAATGGGGTCAACGGCCTGGTGAGTTAATACTCCAATACATGTCTGCATTGAGAGAGTTAGCACTGCCTTGTAAATTGGGTACACTACACTATAAGATGATTCGAGACCAGTTTATTGAGAAGGCATCTAATACACAAGTGAGGGAGAGATTATTACTGGAATCTGACAATTTAACACTGACTCAGGCCATAAAGATAGCCAGCCAATGTGGAAGCAGCTTTTCACAATGCTAAAAAGCTTACTGGGGCACCCTCACCTGCTACAGCTACAGACTCTGCAGTTCAGAATATGCAGCAACCTTTAATCCCATTAGCCACAGACTCTGACCTTGCTGTAAAACAAACACAGCAACGTTATAGGCCATGTTGTGGGAACTGTGGGTCCACCAGGCACAAGTCCAGAGCCCCTGACTGCCCTGCCCGGGGCCAACAGTGCACAAATTGCAGCAAATTGAACCACTTTGCAAGGTGGTGTCGCTCCACCTCAGTCCCAGACCCCATACTTGGTATCAGCCACAATCCACACTGTGCTCTTGACCCCATCAGGATTTAAAACATGTCTTCTACATCTCAACAACATGTGCATTTCTCTGCTCCTGGACACTGGTGCCAAGGTGTCTCTCCTGAACTTGGAAATGTACACACAGTTTTTTTCAACCCGCTCCTGCAACGCTCCTCCACTGCCCTCAGTGGTTACGGACATGCCAAAATTGATGTACTGGGTACATTGCAGCTGCTGGTACATTATAGTACCCGATCTGTTCCTACATTCATGTTCAACATTACAAAAACTGGGGCCAACTTAATGGACCTTGACTTATTTACTGGCCTTGGTTTTTCCTTGATGGACTACAGTGGCACAGAAATATTGCAAGTCTCCTCTCACTGGCAGCAACAATGGCCGGATCTCTTTGACATTTTGGGCATCCTCTCCACACTCATCCACCAATCCAAAGTCGACCCCACTGTAACTCCAGTCATTCAGTCATTGTGCCGCATTCCCCTCGCCTTGCAGGATTAGGTGTCAATGGAGCTGAAACTCCTGCTGGAAGCTGGCATTATAGAGCTCATTAACGCATCCCCCTGGATCTCCAACCTAGTTATAGCGAAGAAAACATCTGTGGGACTCCGAATTTGTGTGTACTTGCGTGCTGTGAACAAGGCCGTCATTTCTGACAAATATCTGCTCCCAACAGCTGAAGAGCTCACTACCCACTTCTATGGCTCTGCTGTCTTCAGTAAGCTGGACTTACACCAAGGCTACCTCTAAGTTCCCCTTGATCCAGTCAGCAGGGACCTCACACCCGCATGCCATTCCGATTGAGCTCCACACCCAGCTGTTTTAAAAAAAAAAAAGTCATCTATCTTCGTCGGCATCCTGGGAGTATCCTTGTACTTGGATGACATTGTGGTGCATGGTCCCAACACCTCAGTCCACGACAAACGCCTGCTCCAAGTGTTCCAAACACTCGCCCAACACAACTTAATGCTGAACGGTGACAAATGTCTTTTCGTGGTGCCTGAAATAGAGTTTGTGGGCTTGAGATGTGTTCATGTAACTATATCATGGTTTATCTTTTACTGTTGTGCTATTTAAGCCTCCCATGTAACTTGCTGCTATTGGAGTTTGTATCCTGTTATTGTTTATTGTTGCTGCTAATAACCTCCCATGTAAATCGCTGCTATTACAGTGTATACACTGTTATTGTTGCTGCTATTATTAGGCCCCCCATGTAAATTGCTGCTATTACAGTATTTACCCTGTTATTGTTGCTGCTATTAAGCCTCCACGTAAATTGCTGTTACTAGGGTGTCTTTTTTTTATACTATTACTATTGTTGTGCTATCCACGTGTCATTTTATTATATAGGACCAAGTGAGGCTATGCGTCAAGGATTAGGTTGGACAGTGGAATAGCAAACAATAGAGCTGTAGAGGTTAGAGCTCTTAGGGGAGTTGTGGAGGGGTACACCCGTCCTGTGTGAGTATTTTATGTTATATATATATATGTATGTATTGGTGCACGGGGTGTGTTATTATCATTATTATTTAAATGTATGTATTTGGGTATGGGTGTTTTAAAGTAGGCAGGGAAGGGTTAATTGCCTACCCTGCCCAAGCAGTTCATGTGCAGACTGCCAGGACTCGACTGCATGATTAATAAGCAATTGAGTCCCGGCACAGCTGCATAAAAAGAGGAAGTTTTCGCTCACATGGGGTTGGTTGTTCAGAGGTGGAACGTGAGTAACAGAGAAACTAAAAAGAATAATAACAATTGCTACTCGTGCTGGCTTAATAACAGCACGGTACTTATTGTATTTAGTGTTTATTCAGTTTGTGTTTTTGTCTGTCTGTTTTGGCCAACATGCCATTTATTTTGGTGTCTCAGTGTTTTGTTTTGTTTTGTTTAAATATTTTATTTATTATAATTCTGCGCAGCAACACCTTCACTTGCCATACTGTGTCTTGTCTACTACCTGGTCTGAAGTCACCACACCAAACAGGAGGTTCATATTGTTATGCAATAATGTTATTTGGAAGGTATCATTTATGTCTTGTATGTGTAATAAAATCTTTAAAATATCTACTTACTGTTCTTATAGTTTCTGTACCTCTGTTGAGGTCTGGGGTGGTCCAACAGAACCTAAAAATTACCTGTGCAAAGAAAAAAAGAAAGAAAATAAGGTTAATATTATATTACCATATACTTACCTGGTTTTCCCTGCATAGTCCACCCACCAAGGGTAGGGGTGACAACCACATTCCTGAGCCTAAATCTGCTTCTCAGCTCGCCTCCTTCTTGGGTATGACAGCCAACTATCTTCGGTTTTTGCCACAGTACTCAGCCAATACTTCAACTTTACGTCAGCTTCTTAAGAAGGCCTCTTGGGACTGGACTCCAGCTTGCCAAGCGACTGTACACACACTTAAAATGCAACTCACCACAGCACCTCTTCTGGCTCATTTGAGCCCCACGGAGAAGAAATACTCTGTGGGAGAGAGAGAGAGGTGTTAGCATGCATCTGGGCATGTGAATGCTGGTACATATACCTGTACGGCCAGGCGTTCATCCTCAGAACGGATCATCAGTCACGGCTTTGATGTCCACATCAGGCACGGGACACAGACCACTGTACACAGATTGTACAGATGGTCGGACCGGCTACAGCAGTACGATTTCCAGCTTCAGTTCACCCCTGGGTGTGACAATACTGTTGAAGACCTTTTATCCAGATCAGTTACAGCTCCTGAACCCGGACTTCAGCAAGAGGACACCGAGCAAGATCTGATCCATCTGTTACACGGACCCTTCCAGGACGTGGTGTCCCTCCTAGAGCTCCGGCAGGCATCAAAAGAGGACCTCTTTCTCTGCACCCTACGCTCCTATATCACGGAGGGCTGGCCTTCCCATGGGGTGGACAAACTGACACCGTTTCTCAGGATCAAAGAAGAGCTGTGGTGCGCACGGGTGCTGAATATGGCACACAAGGGTCATCTGGGCATTGTTAAGCTTAAGCAACGTTGCTGGGACCTGGTGTTGTGGTCCGGCATTGACCAATATCGAATTATTGGTCAAAGACTGTACAGCTTGTTTGGTCAGTGGCAAATCTGGACAGCCTGTCCCACCACCATTGCAGCCAGTTACCTGGCCATCTCAGCTGCAACTGGACATTTGTAGGGAAATTCAAGGTGTTTCCCATCATCAACTCTATCTGGTGGTGGTGTATGATCGTCACTCTAAATGCCCTGAGGTCGTTCCCGTAAGGTCAGTCACCTCTCAGACCACAATCCACATACTAGACACCCTGATCACCCACTGGGGGTTGCCACGGGTCATTACCACGAGTCATTACCACAGATAATGGCCCACAGTTAATTTTGGCTGAGTTCTCCACTGTCCTCAGTGACAATGGGATTAAACACATCTGTACAGCAGGGTTTAGAAAAGTTTAAACAAACCCTCAAGAACAGCATTCTAGCACATCTAGCTCAAGACTGTGCATTCCAAACAACCTTACTACATACCCTTATACACTACAGGGCAACCCAGCACACCACCACAGGGATCTCGCCAACACTGTTAATGACAGGATGTGAGCTACAACTGCCATTGAACAGGCTCTTCCCCATCTGGTGCCCACATTACCGAGCCAACAGAAGTGCACAGAACAAGGCCATTTGTAATACAGGTCCTGGACTGGGTCCGATTTAAGCAGCCTTACAGAGGCAACAAGCTGCAATCCTTCTTGTCCTCCCCACTTCGTGTCAGCCGACTGCTTGGACCAGCGACCTTTCAGCTCCAGGATGGGTCTCAGTGGCACGTCAGCAGGCTCAGGAAAGCGTTGCCATTTGAAACTCAGTCTGTGAGGGTATTCAGCCAGCTGGGAGCTTCCTTCTGCCCCACAAATGCAGACATTATATTCTATTAGTTAATATTGTACATCCCGTTCAGACTGTTGTGTTTGCAGTGCGATCAATGGTGTTGTGGTTGTTGGGTTACATGTTGCCTGATGTTGTGGAGTGTTCTGTCTTGCTTGCTGTTGCTGGGATACGTGATGCCATAAGTGAGCGAGTGGTTATTGCAGGTGGAATACACACAGAATGCCACCCATTTTGAGGCTACATGTTAGCCAACAGCAATACAGTAGAACAGTAGACCTTGGAAAGCATGACGTAAGGCAGTGGTACTCAACTCTGGCCCTCAAGATCCATTTCAGTCCTGTTCTTTATTCTAGCCAGGTCCTAAATTAGTTAATTGCCTCTTAGTAGCTTCAATTAACTACATGAGAACCTGCTTAAAAACATGGACTGGACTGGATCTCGAGGGCCAGAGTTGAGTACCACTGACGTGAGGTAAGCTTTTTTTACTTTTAGAAAATTACACATAGCTTTAGCCTCCCTAGCCTCTTATGACAAGCTGTCACTTATATATATATATATATATATATATATATATATATATATATCTGCATCCTGAGCAATTAAAAAAAAAAGGCATAATACCACAGTAGTGACGTCAAAAAGTGATAATTCCTCTAAAGGAAAATATACTTGAACTTTGACCCATTCGACTCCTCGAGACCATCACTTTCAATTCAAACACAAAATGTCTTGCTTTCAATCACTCGACAACACACAGTACAGAAATGTTTGTTAACGATCAACAAAATGAGAATATGTTCAAAAAAATATGTAAAGCTGGTACATTTGTATCTCAGAGAAAAGGTTAAGGCAATCATCCAAATAAGGTGAAGCACTAACGGATAATGACATAGAACGTCTGTACAGCACTGAAACACTATGTTTAAAAAAACTGTACAGCTGAACCTCGTCTTCTTTAATATCAGCATTACAAGGGTATCCATGAATTATAAAAAAATAATAGATGGGACTCTTCAGTGAGTTACAGGAAAACAATTCAATCTCGGGTTTCTGTGACAGTTTATAAATGACTCGACCTTCGGTCTTGTAATTTATTTATATATATATATATATATATATATATATATATATATATATATATATATATATATATATATATATATATATATGTATAGGACCGGCCCTAGGCTCTGCGGGGCCCTAGGCGGTGATGATTAAGTGGGGTATAGAACATCAAATGAATGCAACAGTAGCAACTGTATCTTAAAGTTAGTATATAGGTGCATCATGTAATCATAGGCACCTACATATGCTAACGTTAAGATATGGTAAATAATATTAATGATATTAAAATGTTAATGAACAACTGTTTGTAAGACTTTATAATTTTATATAACTCACAACTTCAAAGCACTCAGAATTCTAGTCTACTTCAAACATATCACATATTTATTTCTAAAATGAACATGCCCCAATAGGCTTATTGAAAAATACTGTAATGCCTGACTATAAGTGGGTTCTGACAGGTCAGGTAAATACATAATAATAACAAAAAATCCCTCTTTTCAGAAAAAATAAAATTAACAAATGAACCCCTGGGCATTATCAAATCCTTTTTTCATTATTTTACGCTCTAAATTATGTAAGAACATAAATTACAAAGACATTTTCCTTTCTTTTATCAAATCTGAGTATTCTAAATTCTTGGCAACTTTGTTCTCTTGACAGTTTGGCTAAATTTGACAATCTTTTTTGAGTAATTGTTGAGCACAAATCTCTTGATCAATTTCAGTCTGGAAAAAGTTGCGCTCACTAGAAGCAACCATCACTGGAATGGTCTGTTGGCTAATCTGTTTTCATGCATGTACTGCAGCATTTTCATAGGAGGTGCTGACATGATGATCTGCAGCTATAGCATCAGGGGTGCAAATCATTTTGAAAACTGGTGTTAAACTGTTTTGAAAGTTTAGGACCAGAGAGCCTGCTGGTGCTAAATCAGCCCCTATCCCCCTGCTCTTCAATGAGGTTTTAGTGTTTTGTGTTAGTAAATATTTTAAACAAAATGTACCGTAAAGGAAATTCAGACACATCCATGACAATTCTCTCTCATCCATGGCAAGACTCATAGCAGCCTGTAATATTATTACATTCTTTTTTTCTTAGAAGAAAAATAATCAGTTAACAAACATGGACATAAAAAGAGGGTATTGTTAGATGTGGGTAGATCTAGTTTAATTGGTATTTTTAGATGTGTGTAGATGAAGTTTAATTGTCATTATTATTACCATATATTATTATTTACCTTTCCAACACACGCACACACACACACACAAAATTATATAAAATATAATTTCCACAAGTTTTACTACATAGAATTTATACTGTGGAACATCTAAAAGTTACATTTCATTAACACTAGAACTGCCTTTTACAATACATGGTTTTATTTTGAATATAACCTACAATATTATTGCAGATGTGTCAGCAAGGGTATTTAGTCAACAACAATAACATTATATATATATATTAAAACTGCCACTTGGCAGCCACCTGAGTCACTCAACAACGGGGGAGAGCCTAGCCCCGGTGGAGGACATGCTCCCACACGAGTGAAAGGCTGTAAAAGACGACAACACTGACTCCTTTAAATCAATACTGCACAGGCAGTCGACTCACGTTCCACAGATAGGAAAGCAGCAGCTTGCAACGCAGCCGCACACAGGTTGCTTAGGAAGAAAGAAAGAAAAAGGCTAAATCAGGAGTCACTGATTCCGTGAAAGCAGCAAGCCAACTTTCAGCCTGAAAAGCAAGGGAACTACAGTAGACTCAAAGCTCTTTTTCACAATACGCTCAGATACCAACATAGAAGGTCTTACCTTACTGTCTTGAGAGGCAAAAAGAGAAACGGATTCCTCAGTATGAAGCTTTTAATTCCTCGGTAGGCAGGACTGAGGGTGTCATCCCAGGAAGGGGCCTATTGGCAGCTCTGGTATAGAGAGCGCAGAAAATACCTACTAATAGGCAGGCATATTCCACACATAATGTTGTTGGTGGTTGTTTTCAAATTGAAAGGGAACCGTGACGGTTCTATTGTTGAAGTAGTCCATAAATATACATTGTGTGTGTGTGTGTATGTTGGAGGGTGTCTATGTTTTGTATGGCCTTTGTGCTGGAGATTACATGATATTAAGTCAGAAGAACGGAATCTTGTCTGCTGAAACCTTGTGAGCCACAAGCACGATTCCTACTCCGGTTTACATGATTTTTTACACCTACTTTTATCGTGAGAAATCGATTGACCCTGCCCTTAAAGTCATGCTGCCAAAAGGACGTCCTTTTGCTGTTTCACGATGTATTCGCGTGACAACGTCACACAGTCATGACTGTAGAGTCGATTTTCAAGTGCATGTAAACCCAGCCATTGTAACAAATTTATAAATATATTTGAAACACAACGTTATTTGAGATATTTAATTATTTAGAATCAAATGAAATAAATTGGAAATAATTAAATAAAATCAATATGTATTCCCAGGTCTGATTCACTCATGAGGATGGTCATAAACATATCTATCTATCTATCTATCTATCTATCTATCTATCTATCTATCTATCTATCTATCTATCTATCTATCTATATATATATATATATATATATATATATATATATATATATATATATATATACAGTACTGTGCAAAAGTTTTAGGCAGGTGTGAAAAATGCTGTAAAGTAAGAATGCTTTCAAAATAGACATGTTAATAGTTTATATTTATCAATTAACTAAATGCAAAGTGAGTGAACAGAAGAAAAATCTAAATCAAATCCATATTTGGTGTGACCACCCTTTGCCTTCAAAACAGCATCAAGCATCAATTCTTCTAGGTACACTTGCACACAGTTTTTGAAGGAACTCGGCAGGTAGGTTGGCCCAAACATCTTGGAGAACTAACCACAGTTCTTCTGTGGATTTAGGCAGCCTCAGTTGCTTCTCTCTCTTCATGTAATCCCAGACAGACTCGATGATGTTGAGATCAGGGCTCTGTGGGGGCCATACCATCACTTCCAGGACTCCTTGTTCTTCTTTACGCTGAAGATAGTTCTTAATGACTTTCGCTGTATGTTTGCTGCAGAATAAATTTGGGGCCAATCAGATGCCTCCCTGATGGTATTGCATGATGGATAAGTATCTGCCTGTACTTCTCAGCATTGAGGAGACCATTAATTCTGACCAAATCCCCAACTCCATTTGCAGAAATGCAGCCCCAAACTTGCAAGGAACCTCCACCATGCTTCACTGTTGCCTGCAGACACTCATTCGTGTACCGCTCTCCAGCCCTTCGGCGAACAAACTGCCTTCTGCTACAGCCAAATATTTCAAATTTTGACTAATCAGTCCAGAGCACCTGCTGCCATTTTTCTGCACCCCAGTTCCTGTGTTTTCGTGCATAGTTGAGTAGCTTGGCCTTGTTTCCATGTCGGAGGTATGGCTTTTTGGCCGCAAGTCTTCCATGAAGGCCACTTCTGACCAGACTTCTCCGGACAGTAGATGGGTGTACCAGGGTCCCACTGTTTTCTGCCAATTCTGAGCTGATGGCACTGCTGGACATCTTCCGATTGCGAAGGGAAGTAAGCATGATGTGTCTTTTATCTGCTGCAGTAAGTTTCCTTGGCAGACCACTGCATCTACGGTCCTCAACGTTGCCCGTTTCTTTGTGCTTCTTCAAAAGAGCTTGGACAGCACATCTGGAAACCCCTGTCTGCCTTGAAATTTCTGCCTGGGAGAGACCTTGCTGATGCAGTATAACTACCTTGTGTCTTGTTGCTGTGCTCAGTCTTGCCATGGTGTATGACTTTTGACAGTAAACTGTCTTCAGCAACCTCACCTTGTTAGCTGAGTTTGGCTGTTCCTCACCCAGTTTTATTCCTCCTACACAGCTGTTTCTGTTTCAGTTAATGATTGTGTTTCAACCTACATATTGAATTGATGATCATTAGCACCTGTTTGGTATAATTGTTTAATCATACACCTGACTATATGCCTACAAAGTTTTGAGTGAGGAAAAGAAGGGTTCAATTCTGGCTTTACTGGCAGAGGGATACAGTGAGCGTCAGGTTGCTTCCATCCTTAAAATTTCAAAGACGGCGGTTCATAAGAACAAGGTCAAGCAGCACACATTGGGGACAACAAAGCTACAGACCGGCAGAGGGCGAAAACAACTCTCCACTGACCGGGATGACCGCCAACTCATTCGAATGTCACTCAGCAACCGTAGGATGACATCAAGTGACCTACAAAAAGAATGGCAAACGTCAGCTGGGGTGTAGTGCACGGTGAGGACGGTTCGAAACAGGCTCCTAGGGGCAGGGCTGAAGTCGTGCAAAACTAGAAAAAAGCCCTTCATCAATGAGAAGCAAAGAAGAGCCAGGCTGAGGTTTGCAAAAGACCATAAGGATTGGACCGTAGAGGACTGGAGTAAGGTCATCTTCTCTGATGAGTCCAATTTTCAGCTTTGCCCAACACCTGGTCGTCTAATGGTTAGATGGAGACCTGGAGAAGCCTACAAGCCACAGTGTCTCG
The DNA here is from genome assembly GCA_030684275.1 of Acipenser oxyrinchus oxyrinchus. Lineage (NCBI taxonomy): Eukaryota > Metazoa > Chordata > Actinopteri > Acipenseriformes > Acipenseridae > Acipenser > Acipenser oxyrinchus. The sequence goes on along the minus strand of CM060252.1, from coordinate 14,417,622 downwards.
CACCCACTGTGAAATGTGGTGGAGTATCGGTGATGATCTGGGGGTGCTTCAGCAAGGCTGGAATCGGGCAGATTTGTCTTTGTGAAGGACGCATGAATCAAGCCAAGTACAAGGTTGTCCTGGAAGAAAACTTGCTTCCTTCTGCTCTGACAATGTTCCCCAACTCTGAGGATTGGTTTTTCCAGCAGGACAATGCTCCATGCCACACAGCCAGGTCAATCAAGGTGTGGATGGAGGACCACCAGATCAAGACCCTGTCATGGCCAGCCCAATCTCCAGACCTGAACCCCACTGAAAACCTCTGGAATGTGATCAAGAGGAAGATGGATGGTCACAAGCCATCAAACAAGGCCGAGCTGCTTGAATTTTTGCGCCAGGAGTGGCATAAAGTCACCTAACATCAATGTGAAAGACTGGTGGAGAGCATGCCAAGACGCATGAAAGCTGTGATTGAAAATCAGGGTTATTCCACCAAATATTGATTTCTGAACTCTTCCTAAGTTAAAACATTAGTATTGTGTTGTTTAAAAATGAATATGAACTTATTTTCTTTGCATTATTCGAGGTCTGACAACACTGCATCTTTTTTGTTATTTTGACCAGTTGTCATTTTCTGCAAATAAATGCTCTAAATGACAATATTTTTATTTGGAATTTGGGAGAAATGTTGTCAGTAGTTTATAGAATAAAACAAAAATGTTAATTTTACCCAAACACATACCTATAAATAGTAAAACCAATAATTTTGCAGTGGTCTCTTAATTTTTTCCAGAGCTGTATATATAGCATTCCAGTAGCAAGATATTATCTAGTAGCAAATACTGCAGTTTTAGTTGTAGTTGAAATTCAATAAACTCAATAAATAATGCAGGTTCTGTTGGAATATAAATCTGTGAAATATGTAGTTAGTCTGGACTGTGTTTAAAACAATGGCATGTTAATGGGTTATTGAAGCTTCTGGTGATCTATGTGATGTGTCTGGTTCCTGCTAAGGCCATCCAAGCTGAAGATGCCTGCCGATAATTACAGATGTTTTTGCTTTTTTAAAATTTGATTTTACTGCTAGATGGTGATAAAAACTCTAACATTAGCTATTACAGAAAAGAAAAAAAGATCTAATGCTTTATAATGATCCCATCTGTTAATTCCACAAGGAATCATAAACATGTCATAACTGATTAACCAAAAACTACCAGTACTGTGAACATTTCAACGGTTAATATTTTTAATGACAGTCCTTGATCAAATCTGGTGCAAAGTTTCATACATTTCTGGGATGAGAGATTTTGTAAAAAGGACAGTTATTACTGTGTAATAGAGACATTTACAGGTAATTACATCAGTAATTAAATTTTAAAAGAACTATAGACTGAACCCACAGCAGAAGAACTGTAGAAGTAAAATTGTAAACTTGAATTACCCTTCGGATGCATGTTTACCACAGCCTGACCAGCTGTTTTAAAATATGAACAGAATACAGTATACTCACTGTATAGTATGTATATTTTACACAGGCAGATAATTCATAGCTAATAGATTCACTAAAGTATGTTTTTCATCTTGTCTGAAAAATGTAAATTATGTTTCACTTCTGTTTTTTATTATATACAGGCTTAAAATATTTGATGTGCTTCTGTGGCAGAAGTTGTTTATCAATTCCTCATTCATCAGTCAGTACTTGGCTTGATGGTGCAAGGTTGGCTAGCTTCATATTTCACTTTCCCATAAAATAGACCCTAAAACTAATCGCAGTGTATTCCACCTACAGTCACACAAATACACTGGCTTTGATTCAGCACAACCTTATATCAAAGCAAGACAGAAAGGTTGGGATGCTTTCACCAAACAACAACCTTATCAATTATGTTTATTTTTTAATTGCACTAAATAATATACTATGTAGTACAGCAGTACCTTTAACAAATATAAACAAACTGAGCAGCCAAAGTAATTGAGTATAAAATTGAACTTGACTGTGCAACACTGCAGCTTAATTACTCATAAATGGCTATGCACTCTATTAAGTCTGTGTAAACTATGTGTGATAACTGATGGTGTGAACGCTTGCATTCCTTGGATATATTAATGCACATTTTGTTAGATGCATCAGTTAGACCTCCAAAGGTAGTCTCTCCTGCAGGGTACCATTACTGAGCTGGTCACTAACTGGACCAAAAATGAAAATATCTGAATACAATTCAGAAACATATGGTACATCTGCACACTAGAGATCAGGGACTTAGCTTCTTTGAGTGTTTTTAAAGCTAATTTAAAGACTTACTTTTTTAGAAAGGCGTTTTTATGATTTTTATGATTGTTTTATTTCCTTGTGCTTTTTTATGTATAATCTGTTTATTTATTGCTGTACTTTTAATTGTGAAGCGCTCTGAGATGATTGCTTTTAAGGGCACTATACAAAATAAAGATTATTATTATTATTATTATTATTATTATTATTATTATTATTATTATTATTATTATTATTATTAATTGCCTTTCCTGACTAAGCTTATTTTAACCATTAGCCAAAAAATATATCAACTTCTCAACCTTTGTTGATTTGTATATATTTTTTTTAAATTATGTTTTGCTTGTACAATATAACACTATAGGTTGTGGACCAGCTGCAAAGGCACATTTGCTTTCATGACCTGGGTTTCGACACCCCTAGTAAAACAAATGTATTCTCTGAGATTTTACAAATGACAGGATTACGCCTAATAGATCTCCAGGTTTTCCTTCAAAATCTCCAGAGGGTATGAAAAAAAAAGTTATTCAAAGGCCTTGCTAATGCTAAAGGATATCATCTATATACCAGGGATCTATTCAAAAGATGAGATTCACAGTAATTGGAAATGTGTTCAGTGCTTTTTGGTAGCAAGCTGTTAAAATTCTGGACACATCTGCTTACACATTATTAACATTAATAATGGAGCAGAAGGAATGCACTGTCAACTGATTAAATGTGTAGCCTTAGATAGTTTTTAATACAGTATCACAATGATACATGTTTAGATATACAGTTGAATTAAATAAACAAATACAATTTGTCACGATGACCAACTAGGCCACTGTAAACGTTCTGTTGCAAATAAAAATGTTTCATAAACCCAAACGCAATTGATTTTCGTGAGAGATTCTGCACAAGTTAATTGACCTCCTAAACCTTGCATGATGTGAAGGTCAAATGTGGCCATAATCTTTTTCCTCCAGTCAGAGGAGACTCGGGAGCAGTAGTTTGACCTGCAGCCCCCAAAGGAGCTGCTTTCTCTTTAACAACTTTAAATGCTTCCTCAGTAAGTATGTTGTCTCACTCCTTTCCCTGACTTTTGTACAACTAGCTCTTGTTTTTTGCGAAAATAATGGCAGGCTGTTGCTTATGGCTTCTGAAGACATTACTGACTGCTTTCATTGTAGCTGCATTTCCATTAGCAATAAGATTAAGAAATCAGACTTGGTATATAATACTCCCAACCTCATATACAGTACCAATATGTTTATTGCAATGCTCCAGAAAAACAGATGCTACATTGAACGCACAACAATGTTAAAACATTTACTACTGTTCAGTATGTCATATACTGGCACATGTTTGTGTAATGCAAACATTTACATAGTTTAAATTCACTTGTGGTAGCAGTAGCTGAAGTTATCTATCAGCAACATTGAATTGTTCCAGCTTTTCTTTCATTGTCAATGCATGAAAGCTAACATATATTCTTGGTGATGGAGCCATGCATTTTTTTTTGTTTGTTTTTGTTTTTTGTATGTTAGTTTGGGTAACAAGTGACAGCAACTTGACATCTGCCAAGTAAAGTCAATTTTGAGTCTGTCTAGAATTTGTTTTTGTTAGATAGAATTTACTCATCAGCAGGGCAATTAAGCTAAGCCTATTACCTCTATGGTGAATATATATATACACTACCGGTCAAAAGTTTTAGAACACCCCCATTTTTCCAGTTTTTATTGAAATTTAAGCAGTTCAAGTCCAGTGAATAACCTGAAATGGTACAAAGGTAAGCGGTAAACTGCCAGAGGTTAAAAAAAAAGTTTAGGTTACCAAAAACTGAAAAATAATGTACATTTCAGAGTTATACAAAAGGCCTTTTTCAGGGAACAAGTAATGGGTTAACAACTTACAGCTGTTCTGCAGCAATGGAAGTAAATTAAGCCTTGAAAGTTGATGCTAACAATTCCTACAGGTGTCCCAACTTTTGTTGATTACTTACAAACCCTCTGTCTGTATAAAAGCAGTGTTGGAACAGACTGTGTTACTACACCCTCTTAAGCATTATTTGGACAGTATTGTACTGCAGGAAGTAGTATATTGCTATCATAATGACGAGAAAAAGGCAATTAACAAAGGAAGACAGACAGACCATTATACCCTTAAAAGTGTAGGTCTTTCCTTTAGAGAAATTGCAAAGAAAGCCAAGGTGTCAGTGAGTACAGTTTCCTACACCATCAAAAGGCACTTGGAAACTGGAGGAAACTCTGACAGGAAGAGGTCTGGCAGACCCAAAGCCACAACAGAATCAGAAGACAAGTTTCTGAGAGTCAACAGCTTGCGTGATAGGCGGCTCACAGGACAACAGCTTCAAGCACAGCTTAACACTGGTCGAAGTAAGCAAGTCTCAGTTTCAACTGTGAAGAGAAGACTTCGAGCTGCAGGTTTGACAGGTCGAGTGGCAGTAAGAAAGCCATTGCTAAGATGGCAAAATAAGAAAAGAGGCTTGCCTGGGCCATGAAGCACCGCCAGTGGACTACTGAAGACTGGAAGAAGGTCTTATGGACCGATGAATCAAAATTTGAAATCTTCGGTTCATCACGCAGGGTTTTTGCACGCCGTCGAGTAGGCGAAAGGATGGTTCCTCGGTGTGTGACACCAACTGTCAAACATGGAGGAGGAAGCGTGATGGTCTGGGGCTCTTTTGCTGGATCCAGAGTCGGCGACTTGCACAGAGTGAGTGGCACCCTGAACCAAAACGGCTACCACAGCATTTTGCAGCCCATGCAATACCCTCTGGTATATGCCTAGTTGGTCAGGGGTTCATCCTACAGCAAGATAATGACCCAAAACATACCTCCAGGCTATGTCAGAACTACCTTAGAAGAAAAGAACAAGACGGTAGGCTTCAAATCATGGAATGTCCAGCACAGTCTCCAGACTTAAACCCCATCGAGCTGGTTTGGGATGAACTGGACAGAAGGGTGAAAGCAAAGCAACCTACAAGTGCAACACATTTGTGGGAACTTCTGCAACAGTGTTGGGAAGAACTTTCCGAACAATATTTGATTTCCATTGTAGAAAGAATGCCACGAGTGTGTTCGGCTGTTATATCTGCAAAAGGTGGCTACTTTGATGAGTCAAAAATTTAGATTAAATTTTGTAAAACAAAACGATTCCATGATTTCTTTTTTATCTCCAATTGTTTATTTGTTCTATGCTTTAATTTCAGAGTACATTGAGACATTAAACTGCGTAAATTTCAATAAAAACTGGAAAAATGGTGTTGTAAAACTTTTGACCGGTAGTGTGTATATATATATATATATATATATATATACAGTACCAGTCAAAAATTTGAGTACACCTGCTGGAAACTAGGTTTTTTTCATAATTGACAATGTTTTACGTCGTATACGTTTCTGTAAATATTTGAAAATGAAAACACATGTTACAATATACAAAAAAAACATAAGGAGTATCAAAGCAATGTTCAAGAAAACTGAAAATTGTCTCTAAATCTTGGATTCCTCAAAATAGCCACCCTTTGCCTTAATAACAGCCTCACAAACATGAGGCATTCGGTTAACAAGTTTCAGCAGGAAATCACCCGACATGTCTTCCCAGCTCTTCTGCAGCAATTCCCAGAGATGTAGGGCACTTTTGGATAGCTTTGCTTTGACTCTTCTGTCCAGTTCGTCCCATACAAGTTCTATGGGACTGAGGTCTGGAGACTGGGCAGGCCAGGTCATTAAATTGAGTTGTCCTTCACTTTCCTTCTTCGCCAGATAGTTCTTGCACAACTTTGAGGTGTGTTTCGGGTCATTATCTTGCTGAAGAATGAAGGACTGCCCAACTAGCCGTAATCCTGATGGAATGGCATGCCTCTGAAGTATGCTACGACAGTCATGCTGGTTGAGCTTGCCATGGACTTGGTAAAGATCACCAACTCTGTCACCAGCAAAGCAACCCCAGACCACGACACTGCCTCCTCCATGCTTGACAGTGAGAACCACACATGCAGAACTCATGCGCTCACCCTCTCTGCGTCTTACAAATATTCGGCGGTTGGACCCAAATATTTCAAATTTTGACTCATCTGTCCAGAAGACCGACTTCCACTCCTCAAATGTCCAGTTTCTGTGTTTTTTGGCCCAGGCAAGTCTCTTCCTCTTATTCTGCACTCTTAACAATGGTTTCTTTGCAGCAATTCTTCCAGTTAGGCCAGTTTCACGCAATCTCCTCTGAACAGATGATGTTGAAACATCTGTACTTCTAGTAGCATTTAGCTGAGCTTGTATTTCAGGGGCAGTTAATCGCCGGTTTTGCAGACTTGTGACTCGAATGAACTTGTTCTCTGATTCTGAGGTCACCCTTGGCCTGCCTGACCTTGTTCAGCCCTCATGAGTGCCAGTTTCTTCAAATCGCTCGATGGTCTTGGCCACAGCAGTTGCAGACACTCGCAAAGTTCTTGCGATTTGTCTTAAAGATTGACCTTCATTTCTTAAAGTAATTACAGACTTTTTTCTTTGCTTAACTGAGCGTATTTTGCCATTTTCTGCTCCCTTACATTCAGGAATGACAAACTTGTGCCTATGCTACCTATATTTATAGTAATCATGGACCCTCACCTGTTAACAATAATTGGTGACAAAAGGTTAATTAGGTAACATGCTAGTTGACTCGGAGAACATCTAACTAAGACACTTTTATACTTAGGCCAGTGTTCTAACACCGTGTTATACACATTTCAGACTTTTAAGTGATTATTTCATTGAAATTGACAAGATTTACATTTTCATTTAAAAATAAAATTTTTGAATGCAATTCACTTATGATTATCAGCTTATATAAGTACACATATCATATAATGATAAATTAAGTGCTTATAGACAAGTTTATACAGTTAAAAGCATAGATAATCATGAAAAACCTGGCTTCAAGCAGGTGTACTCAAACTTTTGACTGGTACTGTGTAAATATATATATATATATATATATATATATATATATATATATATATATATATATATATATATATATATATATATATATATATATATATATATATATATATATATATATATATATATATATATATATATATATATATATATATATATATATATATATATATATATATATATATATATATATATATATATATATATATATATATATATATATATATATATATATATATATATATATATATGTGAACAGAAAGGAACAAATAAATGTAGTGTATCGGTGTTTCCATACTTGTAACTACCCTCAACAAATATGGGGATAATGAATATGAAGGGGACTGTTGGTGAGGCATTTGATGTCTTTTGTTTTTAAAACATTCTGAACATCCTATTACTGAAAAGATATTTATAACAGCTATTTTTGTATATAAATATGTATTTATGATTATAAGGGTTTTATCTGATTAACCTATAACATGTCAGAGAGTATTTTACAGTACTAGACATAGGCGTAATTTACACAGGATACACAGAGGACATGTTCCCCTCACTTTTTCAATGATGGGGAAATGTCCCCCTCACATTGCAAGAGTACTAAAACTTTCATGTATTGGTATAATCACTAGTCAGTATAGATGTCAATGGGAAGAAAACTTAAGGTTGAGTTTTTGAGTTTAAAGTTTGGAAATCATTGTCTGGAGTTTGGTGTTATTTACACTATCGCAGAGACACTGCGGTTTGAGGTTCAAGCTACATCTTTTAAGTGGATGGAAAATTAATACCTATAAAACTATATTTACGTTAAGTATTTAAATTATGGGGGAAACCTCAGCATTTCTAGAATATATATTTTAAGGGCAGTTCTCATACCTTCCATTAAATCTGCATTATGCCACACTCACTCTAGGCTTCGTAATTCCATGACTCAATATAATAACTCTAAAAAGATAAACTCGACTGAATAATATAGCTATTTGCCACACTCATTACTCATGACAACATTGTGCCAACAATTTATTGTTTTGAATGATTGCTGCAGGAATGGATCTTTTAATTACACATACAAGGGATGCAATGTTTTGTTATACTTGTTTGTAACATATTTCATTATTTCAGATAGAATAATCTTCAGCTACAGAAACTGTCCCCCCATTGAAACCAGAGTTACACCACTGATACCAGGGAATGTAGATTGCATCTGCCACTTAGTTGTAGTATTTACTAGTTGATTCAAATCAATGTGATTTACCATTGCTGTATAATACTTCTGTGTGTCTCTGTGGGGCAAAACAGCCAACAAATTTCACATGTATTCATCTATCCCAATACTTGTATATGCCACTGCCCTGTTTAACAATCAAAATCCCCATTTGATCATCACCAGAATACAACTGAGTCATCTCCAGCTCCAGCAGCTCAGACATGCTATTGTACAGCAGTGTGGAGTAGTGGTTAGGGCTCTGGACTCTTGACCGGAGGGTCGTGGGTTCAATCCCAGGTGGGGACACTGCTGCTGTACCCTTGAGCAAGGTACTTTACCTAGATTGCTCCAGTAAAAACCCAACTGTATAAATGGGTAATTGCATGTAAAAATAATGTGATATCTTGTAACAATTGTATGTCGCCCTGGATAAGGGCGTCTGCTAAGAAATAAATAATAATAATAATGCTAGACACAGGAGTTCAAACACCTCAGATATCAGGAACACTTGTAAGCGCTTGTGACTGAGCAGTACTGGACAATAGGTTGGGTAATCTTGCCTATATATATATATATATATATATATATATATATATATATCTATAGATAGATCAAGTTCATCCCACATAACCTAAACCTTCTATGGATGACCAAGAGTAGTGTATGAAGGCTTTGTTATGCTCTTCAAAGACGATGCACACCCTGATCTAGATCTATGACTATGGCTGTCTTAGAAGTGCAAATCCACCTCTGCTCGTATCAGTCCATCACCTTTACAATTCCATATATATTTTGCATAGGCTCTTCTTAGAAAAACATAACAATAAACTGGTATGGAAACATACTTTATCTGCTGATTCGTGTACATGAAATTCTCTATGTCTGGCTCTGGGGGAAGCAATTCTGAAAACAAAAAAAGCAATAAACAAACATAAAAATACAGCAACACCATATTACAGTTTCAAATATAAGGAAACTGTCAGGAAATGATAGTGTCTTCATTGAACAGTTTACAAGTCAGGGAATAGTGAATACTGTGTAATTAGTAAGGGAAGCGAGAAGTACAGTTGGCCTACAAAAATGGCAAAATGTGAATACATAAAAAGAAATGCTAACAGCCTATTTTTCAAGAAATGTATTCTTTCTTGTTTAAAAAGTAAATGGTCTGTACAATTGTATATCTTATATTTAGTATAGATAACATTTAGGACATTTGGCAGAAAACAGCTACAGATTTGATATTTTCCAACTGGGAAAACATATTTCTTAAATATATTACTTTTATTTGTGACACTACACCTTAAAATACAAACGTTTAGCCTTTTATAATATTAGTCTGCACCTTGTACTTTTCTAAACAAACAAAAAGGATAGAGCTTGACCTTTTATCAAATCAGCATCTGGTGTAAGACTGATTTATAGTGACATTGCGATTATCACTTTAAACACTAAAGCAGTGCCTTATACGTCCAGTAGATGGCATATTTTCTTCACTAGTCACAAAATGAGAGCTCTAAGAGATACCCCTCGTCTAATCTAAAAAAATTCTAAATCAATGCACACAAAACGTTAGATTGAGCACATGTATAGAATAATATTACCATAATATAATAATAATATATAATAATAATAATAATAATAATAATAATAATAATAATAATAATAATAATAATAATAATAAAAGAGACACATGCTTTTGAATTAAACTTTACAAGAAAATATGAACATTTTCAATGTTATGGATTTTTATCTTGAAAAACACATTAAGCATTACAACAATGTAGGCTGCTGTACCAATTGTTACAACAATTTTAAACAGAAATGCATTGTTTTAATGTTTGATAGTTTTCTTGCCTATAAATAAATAAATAAATAAATAAATAAATACATGCACCTTTTTGTTTCAACATCAACATGAAACGGTCAGATTTTCTAAATGTAAAATGCAAATTATTTGCACACATCGACAAATTAACTATTTTCGTTGAAAATATAGAAAGCAAACGTATTTTAAAAATAACCGTTAAACATGCTTAAATGTATTATATTGTAATGAATAAGTTAGAATAACCCAATTGTTTAAACTAAAGAGAATTGACTTTGACATGTATGCTCGCTTTTCCAAATTGAATTACAGAAGGGAATATCGTTGCCGACTTCAGTTCTTTCTTAGAAAAAGAAAAGAAAAAAAAAACATTAGCTGACGCAATTTAAAAGTAGGCCAAGCTGATTGATTAAACGCTGGGAAAAAAAGTCTTTATAAGAATACAAATATTGTCGACCCATTTTACGATATTCCTTTGTGTTGCATTTGCTAGGAATATAGTTAGTCTATTAGTTATCTTAAAAAAAAAAAAAATAACATAATCACCTTTAACCGTATAAAACATCTGAAATATTGTACCATCTCATTAACGCAGTGTTGCACTTTTATCCATGTATCCTGCTTCTTACAACATGCATCTTTGCCCCCCCTTCCCAAATCTTTGAAAAGGAAAATGAGGGCAGTATGCACGAGTAGCCTACAATCTTACTTTTAAGTGACAAACCGCACCGTGTTTGTCTTTCTTTTTTTAGTCTCTAATACGTGTGTGTAAGCTACCATTTATTTTTCTCGCTTCCAAGTACAAGTGACATTTGTATATTTACATTACTTACCCTAAAGCGGGCGCAGGCCATTCTTTAACGGAAAGGCTAGAGGGGAAATGAATGTAGAAAAATTCTGTACACGTTCAAATTTCTCTTTTCCAATTAATTAAACTGCAATCGAATACTTGTAAAATGATTACACTCTACAGTGTGACAAGTAATGAGTGCAGTTACGTAGGCCTACTACCTACTAGTTTGTATACTATGCTGTCACGTTTTCATCAAAAATAGAAAAAAGAAAAAGTTTTCAAATACAGAACATAGATGAGCAATTTGTGGACTCAGAAAACGGACTCCACAGTATCTTCTACAGAAGTCCCCAAAAACAATACACGTTGAAGATGTTTAATGTTTAATTGCTAACATTTACAAGTGATCATTATTTCGACTTAAGATACAACTAGTGTGTGTGTGTGTGTGTGTGTGTGAGAGAGAGAGAGAGAGAGAGAGAGAGAGAGAGAGAGAGAGAGAGAGAGATAGTAATAGGCCTAAAGATACATATTGCAACAGTTCAAGCCTATCAGTACAACATACTGTATTAATTACAAATGCTTGTATATTCAAATAATGGATGCTATAAATTATTTTATTAAACGCGTCTGGGTTGGAGAAAAGTTTTGGAATTTGCTCCAAACTTAAAAATATATCATTCTTGTTAGAAAAAAATGCCTACAAATTGGGTAATGCGTTAATAAAACTTTTATGATATAATGTCTAAAAAACAAACAAACAAAAAAACTAAAACAAAAAAACTGAATGGCTCCTTTCATATGACTGATTAAATGCATTTTTCCATCAGCCATTATCAACACTATCCCCAAGTGAAGCTGTATGTTGCGTGAAATAGATTTTGTTTCAGCACTGCTTACAGCTGATGTAATGTATTGTTAAGAGTGCGGTATCAGTCCCAAACGTCACCTTAAAATGAATACATTTTGTATAACATGATATAATCAGACACCAAGTGCTTGTGTCGCTGTTTCCCTTTTAAATTAGACCACACGTGTCCATTCAATGAAGTTAAATAGATACCATGTAAATATGTGTTTAATATTAAAATGTATATAAACTTTACTTATATTATGGGGAAAGGTGACCGATAGAGATTTAATTTCATCATAGCAAAACCGTTTTATTGTTACACCAAAAAAAATGTGAAAATTTTATTTGCAGTTACAATGCGATTAAATATTTAACAAGGCCAAACACACACACACACACACACACACACACACACACAGACACAGACACACACACACACACACACACACAGACAAAACAAAAAGTAGGCTATTTTTGGACCGAAAAATTAAATGCTAATTATTGATATCCTTCCTTGCATGCAATATAGTCTTGTTTTTGCTCGTTCTTAAGTGTATAGGTTAATTAGTCTTGTTGAGAGCTATCTTTCCACTGCAAGTCCCAACATTTAATTTTAATAGAAATTGGACTACTCAGGCTACTGTGATTGGGGTAAAGAACGAGACTTTTCAAAGTTGCACTAAAACTTTTTTTTTTGGATGGGCGTTGGCTTGGGAACGCGCCTGCGCATAGGGATGGGCTTGGTTGCAATAAGGAGGCGGTTTGAGCAGAGACAACAGACCAGTGTGAGAAAGACGTCTTACAGAATCACAACCAGGCATTACCCAACCACTTTCAGAACAACTGAATACAACTGTCAACGAACTCCAGTCAAAACTAAAGACATTTTTGTTCATTAAATCAGGACATGCCAAGAACTGCATGCTCCTCTCCAAAACATATTGTTACAGAAAACGCCAATTTACTTCATCCAAGATCCACAGTGAAACTTTCAATTCAGACATCGTCGGACGAGGTGACCAGACCAGGTAAACAACATTACCTTAAGTTTTGTATAGCGGTTAAAACAACCTATAGAGATTTGGTTTAAAACATAATTAACGTATGTTTTGTTATTGTTATGAAGAACTATCTGGAGGAACGTCATAAGTTATGTTGGCTGTATGAAGTTTGCAGTGCATCTAGCAGACTGGTTTTTATATTAGCGGTTTTGTATTTATTTATTTATTTTAAATTACATGGATCAATCATATTTGTCTTTAAAGAGTTCTTAATTGAGTGAAATGCTGATAAATACTTTCCTGTAAAATTGATGCTGGTCTGTTCAAGATGAGGGGGAAGCACAACAGGTGTGATCTGTCAAGAAGCAGCGATACAGCAACGTAACACCTTTTCATTTGCAACGTTTTGAGTGTGTTCAACTTGTGAATCTGGTATTATTTTCTATTTATCACATACATTGCCTACCATTTTTTAAGTCTTACTTGTCCGAATTATGATGACATTTCTACAATTTTACACTGCTTAATACTATGTTGCATTGGTGCTGGTAAGAAATAGGACCGATTTCCAATAATATGTCTTGATAAACTGTATCACCTTTAGTTAACTTTTATTTATTTATTTATTTATTTATTTATTTATTTATTTTTAATGCAAATATTACACATTAGTGGATGTGGTCTTCGTGAAATTTCATGTGTTCTTATTTGAACACATTTTAATTCGCCTAAAGTGTATATTTTACTGTCTTATTTTGATTATGATAAATAGCCTACTTTACGAAAACTGCTTTATAAATTAAACGAATTCTTAAAGCTATGCCTCAGAGACCTTGTTAATGTGAGCATGCCGTTATAATTGTTAGCAAATAAGCAGTAACTTGGTCGACTTTATCAGAAAACCATCTCTTAGCGAGACTAGAAGTTTAAGGTAAAAAAATAAAAAAATAAAACACTGTCAAAGTTTTTGCATTTGCTACAGCAGCTAGACCAAGATAAATATAAGATAAGAGGAAATGTGTTCCCCATAACAGTTGAGTTTTCTGTTACATTTAGTCACCAATACACTGTAGGCTATGCTATGCCCTCTGTATGTGATGCATGCGTGGTAATACAACATTACATTTTAAAATGGATACAAGTATAACAATGTTATTATGTGATGCATCAGATAATGTGTTTTTCGTTATGCTTTCCATATAAATCTTAACAACTTAGATAAAAATATGTAGCTTGTAGCTTACATTTGATAATAAAATAAAGCGAGGTCTTTTTTTTTTTTTTAAATAAATAGCTTTGGGTGATCGTGCTGACGGTTGTCAGCATTAAGTTGTCTCCTATGAAAATTAATACAGTAGCCTAACGAATTTTTTTTTTTTTTTTTTTTTTTTTTTAATATGTTCCATGTAAAATATGTTGAACGTAATGATCCACGCTGGCGAATTGCTTTCATTTCACAACTTTCGAAAATGATGTTCAGGGCATGCATCTTTCATCACCGTAAGCGAGTCTTTTGTTTTTTTTAATTACAAGCTATGTTACTCAGGATTTTGAAACTTGTTTTGCAAAACTTCACGTAACCTAATACTTCAGAATGCAAGTAGAACATTAGAACACATCAGTATACACCGGATACATACATATAAAACGGGTAAGCCTATGAGGTATTATCTGGAGTTATATAGTAAAAGTGAAAATAACAAAAATAACAATACTAGCAATAATGAAACACAAATATTTGGAATCGAAAACAACACAACGTGTTGATTGTACAGTAGCCTATACAAAGACACAGGCGCTCGTGTGTGTGTGTGTATTATTATTATTATTATTATTATTATTATTATTATTATTATTATTATTTAGTCATTTAGCAGACGCTTTTATCCAAAGCGACTTACAGAGACTTGGGGGTGAACCATGCATCACAACTGCTCCAATCAGTTACGATAGGACTTCGGTTTTACGTCTCATCCCAAGGATAAGTAGACTGTTTTAAACCATACAATCTTAACATAAAAAAATGCGCGCTAACTATTATATTCAATTGCACTAGGCTATTTTATGCATTTATTTATTTATTTATTTTTTGAATGTGGGTTGCATATAAATGTTGTATTCATATGTAGCCAGCCGTTGGGAACCTGTATATGTCCTAATGCCTTTATATATATATATATATATATATATATATATATATATATATATATATATATATATATATATATATATATATATATATATTGACTCATTCATGTAAATAATAAAACGCCAGGGTAAAATAGAATGAATAACAGAAGCGTTCGTTAATGTTAGTGTTCTGTTTTGTAGGCTGCATTTCTCTTGATATGCATGGAAGATTTGTGTCAATTGTGTGTCTGTACACAAGTGGTCTGTTCTCAATTACGCAGCAAGCAAGATTTGTGTTTAAAAACTGCCTTGTTTTATTGCGGATCAAGCTCAGATTAAGGGTTCTGCACCAATACATTGATAAGAATATGTTTACGTCTGCGGGACATGTGAAACAGTCTAATCAAACGGACCATCCTAACATCTAACACAAAGGTCAGATTTAATTGAACTCATATCGAATAGCAGTTTTACATTAACAGTGTACTATATTTGCGTCTTTAAACTGAAAGAAAATGTGACTTTCTAATATCCGACTCATGTGCATGGAAATGAAACATACCAGTTATTTAAATCAAATATTGTACGATGTTTTATTTCAAATTTAAAGTGTATTATTTATTTATAAACGAATACAAAAATCCTATAAAATAGTAATCTGATAGGGGTTACTGGCCTTTGTTTTTCTGGTTATTCTGAATAAATCAGAAACATTTTCCAAAAATACAAATAAAAACCGAAATGTTTTAATGTATTAAAAAGCAGATGGCTATGCAGTATCATGCATATTGATTCAATGATTATAAGAACCACCACATGTTTTGCATAGCCTGTGTGTTTGTAAACAAACGTGGATCTGTGGGATAGACGATCCAAACCGAACAGTCATGTCAGAGAACGAGCTGGAAGATCAAGGGCGGATAAAGTTGTAGAAATATATCGTGATCCATGAAGTCTTTCATCACCTGTACCTTTGACAAATTTGTGGGAAGCAAAGCTGCCCTGAGCCTTATCCATCTTGGTTTTTGGAGAACAAAATGTGGGTAGGATTACTGGTGTGGTTTTTCTTACCAGCACCAATGCAAAATCTCACCAGTTATTTCTGGTCACCTGCGAAGGAATTCCCTTGATTTACCATTTAGTTTCAAATTGTGTTCAGTTTGGTGTGAAATGCCGAGACATCATCTTTCTTTTAGAATTGGTAACTAGTAACGCGTGAATGTCTAATGCACTTCTCACTTAAACTGAAATACAACATTCAGGATAAAAAAAAACAAATCTCAAAGAAATAAAAATAAGAGTTTAAAACAGGATTTAGGCTAAAAAAAAACCTCATAATCACAGTTTTGAAAGGAGTCACTTGAAATGTCGGTCGTTGTCGCTTTTTGAACTTTAAATTGCGCAAAGCCGGAATTGTATTTTAAGTCAACAAATTGTTACACTGACAAAGTCATATGTCATGTTACATTCTTTCTTAAGCAAATTGGATTCACACTCTTTTGACTGCAGGGATGTCAATAGGTTGTTATACTGAAAGCAAACACATAATCTAAATCCATGCATATGCATGGTTATCTTTATGCAGGCTAACCCGTATCCATGCATGCATGGATGTTGTATCACACTTCAAAGGGTTAAAGATACGAGACTTTGAGCCGCTGCTGATCATCTTAATGACCAAGTAAGTAAAAGTCAGTTACTTCTGCGTCATGACCAGAAAACGAAAAACCCTGCGGATCTAAAAGCCTGCACATTTAATTAGTGTTTTTCTTTGTATTTATTATGATTTTGTTTTTATTATTATTAAATTGAATAAAAGGTATACATTTTTCCATTAAAATGTTGGCAGTGTAATACATTTTTAAAAAAAGTTAAATAAATCCAAAACGCTGTTTAATACTGTAAACAAGGAACACGTTTATTTATATTTACAAGTGAAACATAAATCTTCCAAATATAAGGAAACATCTGCCAGACTGTATGAAACCTGACCCATTTTAAAATCACTGCTGAGTGCGTGTGAAACTAAAAGACAATTTTCCAGACAACTCTATTAAGGTTACATGGGGCTCTATAAAGAGAAACACAGTAAATTCATTTAAAACATTCCATGCCTTAGTTAGGCAGGTAGCTTTTTTCAGTTCAACAGCCTATAGGTCTATGTGAGACACAACGTAATAATTACAGTGTTTGGTATCAAACAATGATCATACGCATGACACCTGTGCGTTGGAAGTTTATTTATTAAGCATTATGACATTTCAATGCATGTTACATGAAAGGTGTTTTCTTTTTGTCAATGCAGATTTACTTGATCTCATATTTGCTGTTTTGAATGTTAAATGTTGGTTTGCAACAGCTCTTTAATCCACAGAGCTATGGTTGTGTCAAGAAACAAAGAGGCATGTTGTAAACTCTACACTGTTGCTCTTTATTAAAATTCAGAAAAGGTATTCACTGTTCTCAATGGTTCTATTCTATCTACCTGTTCAAAGCCCCAAGGACAAATTACTCAGTGAATATGAAAACACCTACTACACAATCGTGAATTAAGTAGTTTAGGGAATTCGGGTCCTTCTACCTGAAGCCTTATGACTAATATAATCTGATGAATAGAACAAACAAAGTCGTTAAAAATAAAACTTTGTGCTGTCTGAGGAAAGCTTTAACACATCCTTATCAACAACAGTTTATTGAGAAGATCAATAGCTCTCTCAGTGATGTAGTTACATGCCTGGGGTGTAAAAAATACATACATTTGTATAAAGTCGCTAAAAAGCCTCTGTTATTGAAAACCCCTAACAGATTAACAGACTACAATAAGTGTTGCCAAAGTAAAGCAAATAACCATTGTGTATTGTCCTAGTCGGTGTGTATTGAAGGAAAAACAGCCACCCTTTTAATTAACGGTTGTCTAACTTTAAAAATTATGGATACAGCATACGATAGTTAATTTTCAGGATTATAATAGGTTAAAAACATGATCATAGCAATGTCATGTTACTGAAAAATAAATAAACAAACAAATACATAACTAAATAAATAAATAAATAAATAAATGGTGAAGAATCAGTGAGTAAAAATAAATAAATAGATCAATAAAATAAAACAAATAAAAATAAATAAATAAAATGCATTAAAGCCCAGATCTTTTTTTAGGAGGATGATATGAAAATGGAATGCATAGATTTGAATCATGACCAGTGGCATGTTCTTACTCTTATTATTTCCTTTGTTCACAGAGGTAATCTACCACTTGCCAGATTCGCCTTTAAGTATATCATCGCTGGTATCCATCATGGGAAGCAAGACTCTTGCAGCACCTGTTCCCATTCATCCATCGTTACAACTGGCCAACTACTCTCTTTTGCAAGCTTCCAGTGGGTTTCAACTGCCATCTGACCAGCTACCAAACATCTATGGCTTTAGTGCCTTTCAAGCTGTCCATCTCCACCACTGGACCCTCGGATACCCTCCAATGGGGCTACCTCGCTCTTCCTTCTCCAAAATCCCTGCTCTGGTGGATGGCAGGTTCCAGTTACCTGCTGTTCCAATCTTCCCCCACATCATCCTGCCAAAACAAGATGCCACCAACCTGCCCGCCAAAACCAAGCCCAGGTTTGATTTTGCCAACCTGGCGGTAGCTGCCACACAAGAGGACCATTCCACTTCTAAGGCAGAAGATCTGAGCTCCCCTCCGGCCATCAGCTCCTATCTTGACATCACAAAGCTGTCACCGGACAGGAAACCTAGCAGAGGGAGGTTGCCTTCAAAAACCAAAAAGGAGTTTGTATGTAAATTCTGTGGGAGGCACTTCACCAAATCATATAATCTTCTAATTCATGAAAGAACGCATACCGACGAGAGACCGTACACATGTGACATTTGCCATAAAGCTTTCAGGAGGCAAGATCATCTCAGAGATCACAGGTAACCTTATTTTACACTATTGTATTGAATATTACAGAGCATAGAAAACTTAATGTATGGACCAAACAGTTCAGTCAAAGACAGTTTTACATGGTAGTCAAAATAGAACCCCCCATTAGAGAAATTGCATTTTTCTAGAAAATCTGATTTAAAATGAACCGCAGTAAAATATATATTTTTAAATAGTCTTCAAACAAGTTATTGATTCCCTTTGTTTTTTCATTACTGCCATCCATATCTTTTACCTCCAGATATTTAGTTTAACCCACTTTTTATTTATTTGTCATGTTTCTCAGGTATATCCATTCCAAAGAAAAGCCCTTCAAGTGTCAGGAATGTGGGAAAGGATTTTGCCAATCGAGGACATTGGCTGTCCACAAAACACTGCACATGCAGGTCAAGGAGCTCAAACCTTCAAAGATAAAATGTTAGAAGGCCTTCTGCGAAGCAATAAAATAAATAAAAAAGTGACAAGGGTGCACTGGAAAAGAAAATACTCAAAATAAAATGTGTGCATGCAAGAGCACAACAAAAATGTGCTGGTGACAAAGGAGGGTGTGGTGCGATCAACTCAAATCACTGTAAAAGACAACAGTCTTCATTCTGAGGAGAAGCTGCACCGCCTGAACATGGATGCCTAAAAGCAACCTGGAAAGTTGCCTTCTAAAATCAAAAAAGCCATAATTTATGACTAATGTAATGTAATTGTAAATCTTGGACTAAGATTTTACTTAAAACGTTTGATGAAAGGAATGCTTTTGCCTCAAATAAAGTTTATTTAGGGCATCCAAACTTCTTGTGATGGACACAGGAACTTTATGAACCCTATCAGTCTTGTGTAATAGACTGCAACTGTAAGTGAGCAGCAGAATAAATCTCTGGAATGTGATCCCACTCCTCCAGAAGCTTCATGGACTATAAGCTTTTACCAAACTGTAGCTCTGAGGCTGAGAAAGCCACAGGTGACAACAAAAAAAATATGCTATGCTCAGTGCAAGTGTTAAAACTGTCAGAATCAAGGACATCTACCATTTTATAGGATACATTCCAGTGTGTTGTTTTTGTACAGATCGTTTGTTAAAACTGTTATTTGGCACTTTATGCTGGTTATTGATTATTTACATATATCACTGGATTTCCTAAACTTATTTTTAAATAAATAGTCATTTTCAAAAACATTCTCAATGGTGTGTAATATTGAGAGGGTAAGGTGGGTGAGACCTCTGCCACTCGTGGGAAAACAAACACAGGTAGGAATATAAAGAGGCTTACAAATATACGTTCAGTATTAAATAATGGGTGGCTGGTAAACCTCATAGCTACAAGTAACCCTGAATACCTGCATATTAATATATTTATAAATCTTTTACAGAATCTCTGAGACTAATAAAACACTGCAGTAGAAAAATACAAATACATTGATACCTTACTTACCAGGAACTGAAAAGCACGTCCTGTTTTACTTTTAATAACCGAATCTAATGTTGTTAACATTTTTGTATGAATTAATTTCTTTGAGCTGATTAGAGAGACTTTGATTTTAGCCAGATGCTTAACATTTGGCATGTTTATTCCAAAAGAATAAAAGCATGGATAGAGACACATAAATGAGACATTTACACATGACACCGGGCTCCCCTTTGAAGTGTGGAATACCTTACGAGTTCCACAGACATCACACACTGACAATAGCAGGGGATGCCAAGAAAGAGCAGACAACACTGACAACTAAACGTACTGCTACAGATCACATTATGTTAGAACAGCTATGGTTTTTCAATGTCTATAAAGCCTAAAGGCTCCAAATTGAGTGTCTTAGCAGTTGCCATTGCAGAAACACAATTCTGTATATTCAAATCGTTTGCATTTATTCCAAGATGGGCAAATGATCTATTCAAGATATTTAGTAATGACAGAGTTTGAGTGAGCTGTATAAACACATGCCCCACCCCACTAGCTGAGCATTTATTAATCCTTCCCAATACTTGTGCAGATTCCCACATGTTTAAGTTAAAAGCTTGTCTCAATTATCCACTGTTTACACTTGACTGCTGCACGAACCTCATCATTCATAAAAGCAAAATCACATACAGGAACCTCATCAAAGTGCAGAGTACTATTCTGAACTTGTACAGGAGTACATTTGATCTGGGATGCTCTTCTACTCCCTCTGCTATCTTGTAATCACTACCGTTACCCCCCAACACAACACAAATCATCCTTCTCCTTCACCTCCGTTTCTCTACAACTGTCCTTCCTGTTCCCTTCCCCCTGCCTGATATCAAGACAGTCCTTGCAGCCCTCTCTCTCTTTTCTTCCCTTTTATCTCTCCATTGTAATTTAATGATGTATTTTAACTATAAGGCTGTAATGGGCCCTGCTGATATATTTAAACCCCCGTTTATAAGTAGAAAGATACATCAATAAATGCATTGGAATGGAAACTAGCTGAACCACATGGCTGTTGTGCCTTATATAAGGCCTAAAGATTTTTGTTTGTTAGTTGCAAAATTATGAAAAGCAAAAATGTATCTAAGTTTAAAGGGGCAGGTTAGTAGAAATAACTGTATTCCATTACAGTATGACCATACCCTGTCGCCTGGCGTATTTTTTAAATATATTTAAAATATTGGGAATTACTATATATGTTGTGAAGTGCACATTTTCTAAGAGTAATAAAACAATTGTAATTATATAAAATTTGCAAGAACAACATCTGCAGGAAGCAGCAGTTAAATGAATGTTCTGCAGTTTCTTGATAGTATCCATTTAAATGATTTTGTTCCTCTCTGAAAAATTCTCAGTAGCAGCACAGCTGGGATTAAGAGATGTGTTTTTAATCCACAACCACCGTCACCTATAATGTGTTCAGGGGATCCAAGTTTATTTCACAGTTTGATTTGGGACAACTTCAAGCACATTCAATTTGAAAGCTTTTTGATTATACCATTGTATAATCAGTAATGGTTATATCAAATGACTCAACTGTATAATAATAATAATAATAATAATAATAATAATAATAATAATAATTATTATTATTATTATTATTATTATTATTATTATTATTATTACCAGAGTTCATTAAACAGCAGAACTCCACTATACATTAGTGTCATGTATCTGGCTTGAAATGAGAAGTCACCGGGTATGTATGTCTTCTTGAGCTTCAAAGGCTTCAGGATGAACACACAGCAGAACGTGAAGTGAAACTTCCCTGGTCAACACACTTCTTGACAAGCAGACCGCATTTATACCTTCTGCCAACAGAGGTCACTAATGGTGCCACATATAAGACTTACCTAAAAAATATGGTAAATTGCCCATTTTAACTCTTTGGTTTAGGGGTCATCAGGAGTTTTCACTCTTGTGTTCAGTGGCTGTTAATGTTGCTAACACAATCACCTTATGTTTTAATTTTATTTTTTGTTCTATTTTTTTATCCACTAAAATAAATGTCATGTTTTCTTTCAGGTATGTAAGCCAACAGGAAAATAATGTCTGGCTGCTGAGTTACTGGTTTCCAAGAGAACAGTTATCAAGAGTGACAAGAAGGTAGTGGGCAAGACCAAGCAGAAGCCTTAACTGTTAAGCCATTAACTGTTTAACATGAGAAAACATTGATTTATTATGAATAAATATCACCCTTGTTTAAATCATTACAAGAGGATCCTGAGTGGTGCTTTACATATCTTACTGACGGAAATACACTAAACACTAAAAAGTTTCCATGCAGTTTTAGTTGTTTCATTGTCATAACAGTAGAACAGAAATTTCTCAGTTTTAATTTTCTAAATAGTGGCTACATAGAGCCACCGTTGTTTAGATAATTTTAATAGACCCAATCAGTTGTCCAGATAAGCTGCGTACCTGCTGTTTTTATGCATTCAATAATAATTTTGCTGCACAGCTTGTTTGCCTCCCCTCCCACCTCCCCTAAAACTTCCACTAATAACTACATCTCCCAGAATGCAATTTCTTCAATTACTAGGAAACTGTACACAAGAAAAACCAACCCAACAAACATTATCCAATAAATGGCTAGCCCTATTGTCTTTGCAACCAATCACAGTAATAATAAGTAAAATTTGAAGCTACACAGGTTGAAGCAAAAATACCCCAGTCCAGCTACAAATCCAACTGGAACCATTATCAGACGCAACCGCTAAGAAAAGGTGCCTAAAATATTAAACAAATTACTTTATAACTTATTAATGCATTTCCTTTTTTATTTAGCTGTATGGCTTTATATTTAAGCTTTAACATGTTCACTGAGTTTAAGAATTTAATATAATGTAACATAATTAATTTGCAGAGTCAGTGTGATACCTCAAAAAAAATACGCGATAAAGAACCTTGTAGAACACACACATGGTTGTACATTGTAGTTAAAAAGGAAGGCTCTTTTTTCAATGCCTAGCCCGTTAGCATTAAAGATTGAACAGTAGTTATATTCTGATAATGTTCCAAATAATAATAATAATAATAATAATAATAATAATAATAATAATAATAATAATGGACCAAATCATCCATATCTAGATAACTAATAGAGTAAAAAAGTGTTTTTTTGACCCTTCCCTAGAGAGAATTATTTTAAACTACTGTTTTTCAGCTGTATTGTTCCCAAAGGCACTGGTGCAGGAAAAGCACACGGCAGACAACCAAAATGTGGTGACAAGTTTAGTACATCGCATGGCAGGCCAGTGGCCAACAGGATGGCTGAACAGAGGGTAACAACATCATTGTGAATTAAACTTGAGGGCATATGGTCACGTCCTCCCTTTGCCAGGAAAGGAGAAAGGAAGACCAAGCAGAAATAAGATCGTAAGGAAACTAAATTAGAAAAGAACAGGGAAATGCAGAAAGTTGAAAGCCAGGACTTGTTGAAAAGCATTTCCAAAATGGTTCAAAGCACAAGCTGAACTCAAGTTCAGCTCTAAAAAAAAAAAAATTTCTGTGTATGTAAGTTATACTCAGTCTTCACTCAGCAATGATTGTTTCCCTTTTCATGCTGCGTGGGGCATATCTGTGGACTTGTATTAGAGGAAAACGCAAAAGCTTGGAAAAAATATAAAAATATATCTGTTTTGAAAATGTTCTATTAATGAACATGAATATCCACATTAAGAAAACATACAAGAGCTGTACCAACAATGCAAAGGAAATGCACATCTGTCTTCTTTTTTATTTTCAAAATGGGAGATAATGCATTTGTAACATAAGAACATAAGAAAGTTTACAAACGAGAGGAGGCCATTCGGCCCATCTTGCTCGTTTGGTTGTTAGTAGCTTATTGATCCCAGAATCTCGTCGAGCAGCTTCTTGAAGGATCCCAGGGTGTCAGCTTCAACAACATAACTGGGGAGTAACAATGATGACAAGATTCAGAGCTTCAAAGTCTGAGTTTGGATGATTTTAATTTGTTCTAGATGAGTAGCTTTTCTTGCCCTATGTATGTTATATAATAAAGACAGCCCTGTCAGTTTCCATGGCATTTGTAAAAACATACTTTTTTAAATACATGATTGTGGAAGACAACTGGATCTGTGAATAAAATAGATGCTAAGGGATCGGAGTGTGTTTATTGGTTGAGTGATATCATGTAAAACACCGGTATGCAAAGTTTATCTTTATACATTACTGGTGTATTTTCATCTGAAATACATTCAAGAAATAGTAATACAAAATATGTTGTTAAATGTTAAGCCAGGTTTAAAAATCAACTGTTTTGTTTTTTCTTGTAAAATGTTATATATATATATATATATATATATATATATATATATATATATATATATATATAAATTCAGGTGTTGCAGCAGTCAGCCAGGTTGAATAATAATTGGACACACAATTTGGTATAAAAAGGGCAACCCCTCTGTATCCTGGTTATATGTCTGTAACATTTGCAATTGTAAGAGCTCAAGTGATTAGTAAAAATGTCCTTACACACAAAAATGTTATACCAGTACACAGTTATCTCCAGAACTATAAATGTCACACATGTGTTGTGTGTGTCTGTTTATTTTGCTAGCAACAGCGAATATCAACAGTTATATGGTAATTATTAAGTAAAACAGAAAATGCCTGGCTAAAGCAAAAGTAAATACATTGCAGGTTTCACTAATTTGTTGTAATCTTTTGAAACAGAATGAAATGAATAGTTGGCAGACAAATTGGACTATTTTGGCAAATTGGTTTTATGATCATTCTATGGTCAATTAAACAAATGTATAATGCCACTGTTTTGCTGCAATAAAAACTAATATTTTAGATTTTGAGTTCTTATTTACTTCGGTTTCACCCATGACACAGGTTAAAGCTAGAAATATAGCAGAAACAAATACTAAACGGACGTAAACATTATAATGAGATGTAAGGATTTTGTCTTGCACTTGGGCAATTGCTGACCCTCCAAAAACTTTGCACCTCCTCTTACAAGGTGCAAACCATTGTAGAAGCGAGTAGTTAAGAGCTGGATAAAATCACACACCTTCAGACACCTGTCATTGGGCCTCAGGATGGCTGCTCTGGTTACACTTCCTGGTGCTGCAATGCTTGGATCTTTTTGAGGACAGGCAGGAAAACATTTGGAGGAGAAGGGTAAGACAGAGAAGACCCCACATATTCAAACCCTTTGTTTGGGATGTCGGAGGATGCGATGGGAAGGTGTTATCGTCTCGCTCCGCAGGTCATCCTAGACCTAATAGCTGAATTTCACCTTTTCCTCACCTGGTTCACTGTCCTCCTGGTAACACCGACAGCATTGACTTTCTCCACTATAGAGGACCATATGACCTCTTTGGTAGCATAGCTGATGTTGGCTGAACTCAATTTCATGCTGAGTGACCTCAGCTGTAAGGACTCAGCTCCTCCTCAGAAAACACCAAGAGGACTTTGCTGCCCTTTTTCTGACATATTTCTTTGTTTGTTGATTTTCGTGCTCCACAAATGCGCCTACTGCTTACCTCACCTCTGGGCTGTAAGAGCATCCGCTAAATACCCCGATGCACAGGCGGCGCTCATTGCGACCCTCATTATCATGATTGCAGCTCATTATTTGTGCTTGTTGAGTATTTTGCATTGCTCTTAATTACGTAGGCCGCAGTGCAAAATAATTTCCTGGCCGCTAGGAAATTTGATATTTTGCAGCCACAACTGTTTGCACTACACCCATCCTTACATCAGCCCCTTAATGGTAGAGTGTCTAGATCTGGCTCAATACAGCCCTTACTCCTAACTTATGAGGATGGCAGTCTAGTGTTGTATTTCTCTTTGTCCGCTCACTGTGATGGGCAATCCTGTTGTAACACAGAGAGACTGCTAAGATGAACATGAAAACATCTTATCATACTGAAAGTAAAAGTAAGTTTTGAGCAATAACACAAGTAATGAGATAATAAGAAATTGAATAATGGTTCAGTTTTTGCTCCTGAAATAGTTATAAACTTTTATATTGGTCAGTTGGGCTACAGAAGTTTTGGTTTGCTGTACTCACATATCGCTGGGCCTTGCAGTTGTAATACTTTTTAATGATCTAAACAATTATAGAGCTAAATACCGCCACCCAAAGAATTGATTTCACTGCATTTTTAGTAAACTGTATGTTGCATTACTGTTAAATAAACAGAACCCTGGAAGAATACTAGCAGCATTCATATTTAAAGAATGGCAGTATTAAGTTACACCACTGTTAAGATCATAAATATAGACTCCTGTGGATGTGTAGTTTGGCATACAGAAAAGATCTGTATTGTACCTAATTCGTCTAGTGTCCGTGGCACTGTCTGATTGCACCCAGATCTCAGCTTCATGTTACCTAATCAAGTATTTTATTACAGTTGTTCCTTTTTGTTTCATGATTCAATACTTCACAAATGTATGGTTTTGCCATGCTGACAATACATTTAGCATTTTATGTACTTTACTGCATAAGGACATTTACACATTTTCTGTCCGTGTTAAGTTTATTTTATTTTTAATGTTTATATTATTATTATTATTATGAAGAAGAAGAAGAAGAAGAAGAAGAAGAAGAAGAAGAAGAAGAAGAAGAAGAAGAAGAAGAAGAAGTTTCAATCCCTTTCTGTAACCTTATTGAGTTCACCCAGTAAATTCCAATCTGACTTGTTAAACCGTCAAAGCTTTATGTAACTCCACTTTCGTTTGTGTTCTGGTACCTTTTTACAAAGCCAAATCCTTAACCTTTGGATGCATCTATGGACCACCACAAACAGTTCAGGTGGCTGCCCATATTGGCACAATCAGTTATTCATTTGGAATTGAGTGAAATAACTGTGACTGTAACATAAACTGGTAAACCAAGTCATTGGCTAAAGGCTAAAGTATTACTATATGTCTCTAACTGAGTTTAATAATCTCACTGCAGTCCAAAAATAGTCCCCAAAAACGGATGTTTATTTCTTGAGTTACTACCAGTGTTCCATAGTCATGGTCGTTAATCCAGAAGAAATCATGCAGAGCGGTAAAAGTGAATGCGTTGTGAGTAGAGTGACTCTTATTGTTAAAAGAAATGTCATCTTGTCCAATCTGAGGAAAGGATCACAAAAATAAACTAAACAATTCTGTCTGTCCAAACTAGGCAAAATTGCCTCTTATAATAACAGACACCCTGCATGACCTATTAACTTATTATAAATCACAAAACTGATACTCTAGTCAGGAACTACTATTCAACATAAAAAAAAAGTGTCATTGCTTTTTAACTTTAGAATTCTGTCATGTTTTCTATGCACTGGAGGACAGCTATTCTTATTCAGCTTTTAATTGATGATAGCACAAAGCTCTTGTGATTGCCTTCAATTTTGTTATTTGGAGAAAAAAAGAAGAAAACTTATCCAGTAGTAACAAGGCTCAATACTATTTAAATTACTTAAATATAAATTTTACCTCCAAAAAAAACTTTCAGAAACGTATTAATAAGCTGTTCTAACAGCTCTCTATGGTCCAATATCCATTTTTTTCAATTCTGTTACACTGCTAAACACTGACAATCCTAATGGCTGTACAGGTGAAAACACAAACCTTTATGGCTGTCATTTATTTAGAAAACGGTTCCACTATATCATCTTCCTTTTTTTACATTTGTTTTATTTCTATGTTACCCAAAGGAGTGGCCAGTACAGTGAACTCACGTAAAACAAACAAAAAGACCCAGTCCAAATGAACTAGAGCCAGTATTATTAAAAATTATCTCCTCATGATATGTGGAAAGCCCTTGCAGACTTGTAAAATCTATCCATTAAACTAATGAGTGACCAGCTGTTTGGGAGCAGGCTAATGTTACACCTTGAGTGGTGACAGATATGAAATAAATAATTTTCACCCAGTTTCTTAGGAAAAAAAAAGGATCTACACCCTTACTGCTTAATCATATATATATATATATATATATATATATATATATATATATATATATATATATATATATATATATATACTACTCAATCCAGTTATATTTTGTTGGCATATATATTTTTTAAATGTATAAATTCAAGGAAACAAACGTAGGTGGATCCCAAATCTGAATGAGGTAATGATCATTCACAACTAAAGCCATCAGTGCAAGTACATGTCTTCTCATGTTAACAAAGCCTTGCAAGTGACCTTAAACACTTATAGAACTGAAGTCTCATGTGTCATTGTTTCAGACCACTACATGGAGGATTTATGGTGCTTAGTAAGAGCAAGATGAACTCTTATTACAACCGGCCTTTAAGAGACTTCTCAGTTTCAAAATGGGGATATATCATGTGCTCTTGCCTTTTATAAATAATTACCAGGAATTTCAGAGAGGATTGAGACTAAGGTTAAGGGGAAAACAAATAAGTGAATGATACAAAACTTGTTATTTAGGATCTTTCTTTTATCTGTAGGCGGATGGGACTTTTCATGCATGTTTAAATTCTTCTAAAGTGTAATCTGCAGCTATACTTGGCAAAATTCCTTCTGCATCAAGTATTAAGTTAAAAAGTCACATAGCTTTTCAGTTTACACTACAGGTAACTAGTTTAAAATACACACAACAGGTTTTATTGATTAATCCATCCAACATGTTGAATAGTAAATAAAATAATTAATTGAATGTTCTTGGCAAACCCTGATGCAGTTACCATTGTAAGAGCCCCAACTGGGTCGTCAAGATTTTAATGAAAACAAGTAACCAAAAAATACAATATGAAAGGCAGCATTTTAAAATGGTTTAAAAAGGTGAACTTATATAAGCCATAAGGATGTGAATTATTATTATTATTATTATTATTATTATTATTATTATTATTATTATTATTATTATTATTATAAACAAATTATTTGTAAAAAAAAGATTTTACTGTATATTCCTAATACAGAGAAGAAAAAAAAGGGTATCAATCTGAACACATTTTAAAAGCATTTAGCAATCCCTTGTTTTTAAACTTCTAAAAACTTTCAACACATTTTAATGGACCTCTAAATCTAGCTTGGCTGCCTCACACACTTAGGATTTTGGCCCTGTAATGCTAAAAGGAAGTATATATGGCATTGTAAAATCCAAGGCCAAAATAAGGAATTGCACAATAATGAAGGCATTCATGCATTTTACAAGAACTACAAGGTGCCAAAATATTTAGTTGTTTTAGCACTAAAATATTTGTAGTCTCAACTAATCCAATACATTTTAGTCTAGAGATGATAACCAGTAACTGTTTCCACCTTTTTTGTTTGTTAAAACTTTCAATTTGATATTTTTTTGCTTGTTAAAGCTTTCAATTTGATATTGTTTTGTTTATTAAAGCTTTCAATTTGATATTTTTATGTTTCAACACAGAAAATCTAGATGTTTCCATCTAAAAAAAACTTTCTTCTTCTCTTTCTGTGTAAGCACTGTAAGATCATAAGCAGATGGGAACTAATTTTAGTATATTGCCAGATATTTTCAATTATACTTCTCCCACATACTAAACCTAGTACCTGATTGACATTCTTAAACACAATATTTTATCTATAGATAAAATAATCCTGGAATATGAAAATGAAAAGAGCAGATAACAGTGACTTGTTACCACAAATATGGAACCGTTTTACAAGTGTTTATTGCTTTAGTTCTGCTCGAATCAACCATGTTGTTTTTTTTGTTTGCTTGTTTGATGGTTATTTTACACCAGGAGACTCATTAAAATGGACTGTCTAGTTTCCATGGAGGCATGAAGGAACAATAACATTCAATAGTGTTTAAACCAGAATATCATTTTAACAAATAGTTGTTATTGTTATACTTTATCTCCAGATGTGTTATGGTCTGTATCATTATTATTTTGGTATTATTTTTGAATTATTAACAGGAGCAAGAATACAGGTTGTCTTATGGACTGACAAACAGACAAAAGTAAGTGGTGAACTTTTCTTATTACTGCATGTACTCCTTTTTAAGTTCACCATAAAAGCGCAGTTGAGCATTTGTTTCCAAGACAATCATGTAGTTAGAGAATTGAAGCAGGGTACACAGTCATACACCAGTGGTAAAGTCAACAACTCCCATAAATTACAAAGATGTATTTTCCTTGGCTCGTTTTGCCATTCAGAATGGACAGGTGCAGTTGGTATTTAAGTGGTTATATGCTTTCCAACAAAAATTGCTTATGTTTGTGGGGGCTTAATAGAGTCCAGAAATAATTCCAGTCATATGGGGCTTATAAGAAAAAGGGTAAGCTGACAAGCAGCATATTTAAGCACTGGCAAAAAAACAACTGGACTACAATGGCCTCTCTAGGAACATATTTGTTTGATTATATTCAGAAGAAGCTTGTGCATGCCCAGGTTTTATTGAGCACACACACCTATCTCCATCTCAAGCATAAAATAAATCAAGATTCTAACATATATTTTTCTGCTTATGTGGTAGATTATAATTATGTGTTTACTGCAGTTGTGGGTATGTACAGTACAGTGCTGATATCTGCCAAGACCCTCTGGTAAATGAGATGTGAATATCAGTGAATATTTAATGAATGATGACAATTGAAAAATATTGGAAATATCCTGATAGCCCATGTGTCACACAGACAGTAAAATCTACTCTGCTGATAATTATTAAGGTACCGGCACCAGTACTGCATTTAATCCAGTTAGATAGAGGCCATGTCTATGTATATTTCATTTCCCTAGTTTTCTTTAAATTTGAACCCAAGGCATTTGAACCCAGGACTTTTGGAAGCAATCTTTTTTTTAGGTTACAATTACTACAATATATGACAACCAGAATATTGCGTTCAGTGCTCAATGTGTTGCTCACCTACACATATCTGGAGTCAGGTCTTCAGATAACTCAAGGTGGTGAGATTAAGCTCAAGACTGGGCAGCGCAGTGACTAACCTTGCACCCAGAATGAACTGGAAACTGACAGGAATCTAGTCTGACTCACTCCAGCTGTTTCAAACCAGACTTTGACCCGGCTTGCTGGGTGCTGCTTTATCTCTGTCCCATGCCTTTTTACAGAGATGTCAAATTTAGAATTCTACTGTTGGAAATGTAACAAGTGAAAAAGTACGGTTTATGTTGCTATATTTCTGTTCCGTGACTGTTTCTCAGTTCAGGTTATTAAACTATGAAGCAATTACCAATGTTTATAAAACAGAAAATGGATAAATACCACATTACCTATGATTTAAACTATTAGTCATCATTTAAAAAAAACAAAACAGTATAATTGTATAATGTGCATAAAAAATGTAAGCTACCTTCTTTAGCACTGCATTGCACTAAAAACCTGTGCTAAAAAGGTGAATATGACAGTCTTCATCGCAAGATCTTTTTAATTAGCTTGAATAACTTAGTTGTCAACTTGTGTGTTACTTTTGGACATTATGCCCGCTGAGCTATTTATTTTTAAGTGTGCCATTTACCACCACTAGCAGGCAATCGCGTCATAATTCTAAACAAACAGTGCCCCTTTTTAGGAAGCGGTGTTTACAGAACTCTGTCAAGAGTGCTGTCCCCATTGTGGCACCTGACTGCACAGCAGGAAGATGCATGGTCCCTCCTTGTAGCACCAATTTGCAGCTTGGTTTAAAAAAGGGCCAGGGGTCTCTTTGAATAAACAAACCTGAAGACAGTGCTGTGTCAGGCCTGTGTTTCTGTGCTGTGTTTGTAAACTGTTAGATAAACATGGCAGCTAGTTCTAAAATGTTTGCAGCTCCAGGCCTCTTAGCCATGTGTCAAGCCAGAGGACACTTTGTCACTGCAGATAACATCTATTCAAAGACGCATTTTTGGTATTTTGGGCAAAAAAACCTCAAAAACTTTTCTATGATATGGTCTGTTAAGTCACTGTAAGAAGTTGTTTGTAAAACAACATAGAATACATCAATCTCAGTCTATTTACTGTGTGTAAGCTGGCAAGTGCATAATACACTTCAAGTAGTTTTGTTATATTTGCAAGTGTTTTTTATC
This sequence comes from Acipenser oxyrinchus oxyrinchus, assembly GCA_030684275.1. Classification (NCBI taxonomy): domain Eukaryota; kingdom Metazoa; phylum Chordata; class Actinopteri; order Acipenseriformes; family Acipenseridae; genus Acipenser; species Acipenser oxyrinchus. The sequence continues at coordinate 14,385,240 of CM060252.1, read as the reverse complement.
TCTAAGTAAAGCTATGCTAGCTTTTGTTGCAAAAACAAACATGTAAATGTTGCATTAAACTAGAAACAAACAATTGTAAATTAATACCTACCTAAGTTGTTATACAATATGGTTCATATATATATATATATATATATATATATATATATATATATATATAAGCATGAAGCAAAGCTAGGGCAGAGTTTGAAATCCATTGAAATTATACAGAAATGATTGTAAGTATATGAGCCTTGGGATATTCTGTATTAGATATTAAGGACAATATAATACTAATATGATATATATGGCAGTTATTTGTTGGTATAATTATTTCCTTCAACTGTCCTGCAATACAATACAAGTAGTGAGGAGGCTGTGTGGTCCAGTGGTTAAAGAAAAGGGCTTCTAACCAGGAGGTCCCCGGTTCAAATCCCACCTCAGCCACTGACTCATTGTGTGACCCTGAGTAAGTCACTTAACCTCCTTGTGCTCCGTCTTTCGGGTGAGACGTTATTGTAAGTGACTCTGCAGCTGATGCATAGTTCACACACCCTAGTCTCTGTAAGTCGCCTTGGATAAAGGCGTCTGCTAAATAATAATAATAATAACATTCACCTCATAATATACTTCACAGCCATCATAAAGGTCATTGAATTATTTTGTAAAATGTTACTAATTGAATCACTGTAAAAAAAAAAAAAAAGGAGGATCCCTGTTTATAGTCTGAGAATGTGTTTAAAAACAATCTGACGAATAAAACTTGGATGGAAAGTATTATTCACTAACTTCTCACTAAACAGATTAGAAGGTTTATACTTGAAGGACATGACAGAATGCCCAGTTTACCATTTGAAATGACAGAAACAAACAAAACACCTCCACAATGTAATAAAAAAAAGGTTTTTGGACAGAAAGTCTTGTTCCCAAAGATTTCACAGAACAGATGGGAGTTATTATTGCAGTTTGAAACTCTTCTTCAGCTGGCTCAGATCCTTCCATCTTGTGTTTCCAAACATATAATTTAACATTTTGATAAGTCATTACTGTACTTGTGAGGTTGATGAATGGTGATTTCACTGAATAAACTTTAAATGACAATTTCCCTTACCATTTGCATACCCAAGGGGAAGTTTAACAATTATACAAGTCAAAGGCTACACAGTTGTTAAAACAATACAGTATATGAATAATATTCCTAAAATAGTTAGCTATTAAGTAGCATGTTTAATTTGAAGATGTTACTTCCAAAAGGCCTGACATGATTTATCTCCACACGTATTATTATATATTCTACTCCAAAATATACTTTTAGATGCTGTGTCCACCAGAGGTGATTTTTTTCAGCAAACATGATTTTTAGTCTGTCATAGATTATAGTATGTAAAATTACTATACTAGGCATTCTGCCATATTTTCACTAGAAAAGTAAGAAGGTACACTTACAGTGGCATATATGTCAACCCCCCTTCTCCTCCTTAAATAAGAATGGTAAACTGAGTTGATCAGATCAGTGAAAAGGAGTACAACTTAAAGTTGGGCTTATCAAGGAAACTGACCCAGAAGGTTCAGAGGTCATGGGAACAATTTGTCTACACCTAAAATGGGCCTACATTTAGTCAAACTCAGATTTCATGAAAAATGTTATTTGGCCCACCCCATGAAATAAGCAATTTCATGAACACTGTGCCACACTCCCTTTATTTTTTAGGGTCTAACTATTGTATAATCAGTTACTTTTTCTTCAAATGTGATTTTTTTTTAATGAACATACAAGGGTATTTGTACACCAGGATCCAACAGTGAAAGAAAAGAAAATTAGATCTAGTAATACTAACTAATGACTGACAGCCTCTCTGAAGGCTATAGTACATGAGTTATAATGGGGTAATGAGCAAAGGTCACCTTATAATTAGAAACAGTGCACAAAGAACCTCACAAAAGCATGTAAAACCTTGGCTTCTATAGAAAACTCATGTTTGACATATGTTTGAAAAGACATCTGTCAATATTTCATGAGAGACACTCATTTGTGGTTAAAATTAAGTATTTCCTTTTTGTTTTCAACACTGAATATACAACTAATTATATATATATATATATATATATATATATATATATATATATATATATATATATATATATATATATATATATATACTGTGTCATTTACTAAATTATAAAATGTTCCTGGTCCATGCCTGGTCCCTTTACCCTAAATCTGTTGGACTCGAATGAATACTCTGTTTATCAAAGGCTTTTTAAAGTCTTACTTATTAGGCTATCTATTGCTATAGTTCAGTTTCATTGTTCAACTGACTTGTCGGACTAGTTTAAAAAATAATACAACTGACTTCTTGCGTAATCTGAAATTTGATGCGTTGCTATTTGCAATGATAGTGAATGTAAGTAGTGTCTACATTACTACATATATAAAACTATGGCAAACTTGTCTGCAATCATTGGTTTATATTTCAACCAACTGATACATGGAATGCCAGCTACTGGGTGAAGGAGTTTGCACAGATACTGTATAGTTCAAATGTCTTGCTATCACAACAAATCCAACAAAAACAAAACATACTATTTAAAATTGCATAAGCATTTTGTGCTTAACATCTTCAATTTCAGTAGTAATTTAATGTAACTTTTTTTTTAAATTTATTATCATCTTCGTAACTTAATTCTTCCATTTAGTTGGAGTTTAAAATCAGCAACAATTGTTTTTTTTTTGGGGGGGGGTACAGTTTGACTTAAGAGGTTCAGGTGACCAAAGAATGCTAGAATTACTGTCAGCTGCAAATTCACTCTGTCGACATCACTAAGCAACTTGACATTGAATCTCTATGAAAACATTTAGTGCAGGCATAATGAGTATTCCATTTCATAACGATGTTGGAATAAATTGGAATTCTACAAATCAAGCCAAGCAATTCAATCATTAGCTAGCTGGTGCTATATATCGACCATGGGGTACTGTATTTTATTATAGGCTTTATAATATAACACACTTATATAAATGCTTCTTCTTTTAAATACACTGTATACAAAACACTGGGGACTGATACATTTGTTAAATAACATCTTCAAATACCTTTAAATGTGGATTCATGTTATGTTTTAAACATGAATCTACACTCCCACTTTTGGCATTTATTATATGTGTTTTCCCTCAGACTGGTTTTAGCTAAAGCTGTTAAGCTTGTGAGGTAAATGTTTCTTTCCTGCACTCAACACTTCCAGGAAAGTGGGCATAAAGAAGCTGATCCTGATAAATACCGCAGATCATTGCCTGTTTGGTTTTCTTCTTTGAATCACCAGTATCAAGTTGATTGACCTGCTCAGGTCCCTGGCATTTGAGCTTTGCCAGCTGGCAGCGTGCTTCATGGAAATGTGTGGGGAATGTGGGCATAGCCTAATCTATGAAAGTCCCTGGAGTGATTTGTAATCATTTTTACTTAAAGCCCTTGCAGAAACGAACTTGAGCATGTTGATTCCATTTGAATTAAGAATGATTTTTTTTTTTTTTTTTAACATTTTTCTCAAACCAAATGCACATTTAACTTCCGGTAAAAAAAAAAAAAAAAGACTTATTGGATTGTGCGTTCGTATAGGGTATGTGTACCTTGTTGTTAGTGCCATGCGTTCTTGGTTGTTGACCTGATTTTTGTTTTTAATTTTTAATTTTTATTTTATTTTATACATTTTCTTGACAATGCTCAGATATAGAGAACACACAGCAAGTTTGGGAAAGGGCTGTGTAAGTGTGATCGCTGGAAGACTACAAGGCGTTTTCAAAGTGTATACTATTCTTAAAATAACTGACTCTTTAAAATTTGATTTTTTTTAAATTACAATATCTAAATCTCCCTAAAGTCGCATTCTTGTCATACATACAGCAGAAAACTCAACTTAAAAGCTTAATTCTGGTAATATAACTATTTGTCATACAACTAAAGGATTACATATTGTGGAAATATGAAAATGTATATCCTGGGCTACTGATTTCGCGGAATTAGTAATTTAACGGAATTAGGCATTTTGGGAACGGAATTTTGCACTGTTGTTTTATCCTCGCAACTCAAATTTTCAGCGTTTTTTATGTTTTGTATTATTATTTGTATTTATTTATGTATTTGTTCGTTTGTTTGCACTGCACCCAGCCAAATTGAGTTAATTTATGATGTGACTTCACTCACGTGTCTCTGCTGAAACTCAACATGGCGACTGCACCAACGAAAAAAAAAAGTCTCAGCAAAAGACAGAGCTAAACATTTTCTGATTAAATATATGAAGATGGTGGGACACTGTTCTGCAAACCTGGCCGTCATTCGATTGATCATGTACGAGTCGGTACCATTAAAGATCATGTTGCCAGTCGTAAACACGTAGAAAAAAAAGAATGCAAAAAAAGATGGCAACAAAAAACGGCAAAGCACTGCATTCATTCTTCTACGCTGAAAAACTTAGACCCAAGGTACTGTACTCGAGGCGGAACTTTCCCGAAGTAAGTAAGCTAAATTAATTGCATATTTCATTATTGTTTAGTTTATTTCTTTCCACTCTACCTGCATTTATTATAGCTGTAATTTGCAATGTTAAACCATGACCGTTTCTTAATTAAATTATATTATCTGTCGATGAAGAAACAAACTCAAAGCTATTTTTTCTAGCTATATATTCCTTAAAGGAAAGTGATCGCTTTACTGTACAAATACTCACTACACCGTTTGTTTCATAAAGACAATCAGCAAAGAAACAATTGTAAGGGTTAATTTTACGTTTATAGTAAAAGGGACGCTATTTAAATTACAATCCGGTGATACCCAGCAGTAAACCTGTGTAGCAACACAGTCAACACACTTTTTTTTTTAATGAAACGTTTTCATATTTTATCCAGGTTATAGTGCCAGCAAGAAGCTAAAGAGGTCTTTTCAAAATACCTTTATTTGTACACGGAACTAGTGTCTGTGGAAGACTGTAAATATCAACAGTGCTGGACATGTGTTTTCTAAACTGCTGTTCTATAATTAAATTGTCCTGACTGAAAATCTAGGCTATAATAATAATAAGAAGAAGAAGAAGAAGAAGAAGAAGAAGAAAGACAATTATAATATTTATAAATGTACTAATTTTAACTATTAACATTATATGTATGTTCAAATGCCATGTTTAATTATCAATAAATTGATAAAAAGTGAGAAAAAAAAGAAATTGGGCATTTTAGAAAAACGGAATGAATTTGCTATTCCCCAGAATGGAAAATCATCAGCCCTGCTGGGGAGTTGTAGCTATGCGTAACAAATAAAGGCATAAGAAAATAAACAGAACAGCATGCAGGCACTGGCCTTGTTTCCCGTCACATTAAGAATAGAAACAGAAGGGGAACATGACTGTGTGAAGTGACTCAAAGTGAAGACCAGATAGGTGTGAAGTGGAGGTGCTTGGTGAGAGTTGTGTTAAGTGCAGTTTATATGTAGGGAAAACGAAGTGGCAAGGACCCATCAAGGTAAACCATTTTAACCTTTCCTAAACAGTGTGGTTTTAATTGCATTTGGACCATTACAACTGTGTTTTGTTTTTCAATTTTGTTGACATATACCATAGACAGAGCATATGAATACTAATTCCTAAATGATATATTATAAAAGTATTATTGTGTTGGTAAATGCTCTGGTGTGTTGTAAATGCATGGTATGAATATGGACTATATGGTTTAAAAATGATTTATTTACACAGCAGCAGTTTTTAATAATTCAATAGAAAGGGATCGTATAGGTATCTGTATTCACATGTTTTCTTACTTGAAATCATTCTCTTCCATTCATTGTACTTCCTACATGCTCATACTGGACTTTACTATTATAAGCAAATAAATATAAGTTAACTGCTCTTAGGTGAAACTGCTCTTACATGTAATTATTTACTGTATTCTCTATTTTTAGCTCTTATTTGAGTGTGATCTTTTGCTACTGATTTTATTGTACTTTACAACTGCTCTTATCTGTAATGTGATATTATGAAATGTGATACTTTACAATCTGATGTTTTGTAATGTGATACTTTTGTACTGTGATATTTTGTAACAATTGTAAGTCGCCCTGGATAAGGGTATCTGCTAATAAACAAATAAATACATAATAATAATAATAATAATAATAATAATAATAATAATAATAAAGGGCAAAAGGGTTCTCACTCAGTGATTGACATTTCAGAAAGTGATAACTTTTGCCACTATGTGCAATAACAGTGCATTTGACAAAGTTACATTTAATCAAAATGTGTATTTGCCCTGTCTATAAAGGGTTAAAGTTTCCTCTGTAGACTTCCTAGAGCTGTTACTATGGCAGTGTTTAAAATGGAATGATGCTGATTCAAACAAAAGGACCTTTGAAGTTAGAGCTTAGGACGGGTAAACATAATTGGTAATTGGTTTTGGTTAGGTAATTGGTTTTGACTTTAGCAGTCTAAATACCGAGTGACCAAGTTAATGGTAGAAATGGGTCTAACTGGATAACCAGTAAAAATGGGCTGTTACAGTTTAATTAGATTATTCTGGATCAGCAATTCAAATCTCTGACATTTTAGGTGCTTACTATGTATTAAAGTTGGAAAACAGGGAATTTACTAATGATAATAATAACATAATGAATTACGCTGTTCCATGCTAGGGTTGCAGCTGGTTATGTTACTGTAGCTGTCTTATTCACAACAGTTTGGTCAAGTACTAAAGGATACAATTCTTACTGTTAAAAGGTTTATAGGAAAAAATATATAAATTGAAAATATATTATACGAATAATAAGAAGTATTATTATTATTTGTTTATTTAGCAGACGCCTTTATCCAAGGCGACTTACAGAGACTAGGGTGTGTGAACTATGCATCAGTTGCAGAGTCACTTACAACTACGTCTCACCTGAAAGACGGAGCACAAGGAGGGTAAGTGACTTGCTCAGGGTCACACAATGAGTCAGTGGCTGAGGTGGGATTTGAACCAGGGACCTCCTGGTTACAAGCCCTTTTCTTTAACCACTGGACCACACAGCCTCCTACAGCCTCCTCCTAAGTACAAGATGGTACAGCCTTCTCTCAAGCGATCTGAAATCCTGTTAAACGTGAATATCATTTGGTTTCCTTCATGTCAAGATTTTCAAGGAGTTGATTGTTCCCATGGGGAAGACTGGGAAAGACAAAGCGGCCCCACCTCAGCATGACACTTCATCCGCAACCTTTAAATAATAGGTGAAACAACTCTGGGTGTTTATTTATCCACCTTCTGTTTGGAAACATTCCTTGATTAATTGCTCCCTTGTAATTACTGCTGTTAACCAATGTCAAATCTAATTAACCTGCATTCAGCTGGTACCTCAACAGTTGTAGGCACATGCAGGGGGTCTGTAAGTGAGAGGTTCCAAGGACGGCCACACTACTTACCTACTTGCTTATTTTCTTTGTGCATTGTTTGCTATTTCTGCTGCACACCCTGGCGACAGCTTTCTAGAATTTCCATCAAGCCTAATCGGCCGCAGTGAGAGCAAGACTTCAGAAATGTTTTCTCAAAAAACTTCTAGTACTTTAGACACTTTGAGATTGAGTTTCACTTAGGCTGAATCACTGAGTCATCCCTGTGACTTTCCATGAGAAAAAACTCAGGGGGTCACTGTAAAAGAAACACATCCCTGTGTCTTGAAGGAACTAATGACCATGGGGTTGGATAGGGGGTGGTGGTAACATAGCAAAGCATCCACAGAACCTTTAGAAGTTGCCAAAGTTAACAGATACAAGGTATTCAGTATCAAAGTTTCCAATAGTTGGTTCCACAAACACAACAGTGATTGCAAAAACAAAGCTAAGAGTTTCATGCTGATTATTTAAATAGAGAATGTTTAATTGTGAACATTTGGGAAATCAAGTTATGAAGCGCTGAGCGATTTCTTCACAGTTCCCTACTGGCCTTCAGTAGATGATGGGAAATGTGCCAGCACCCCAACAGTGAACACAAAACGAACTGTGATGGCTTTTTGCTTTTGAAGTAAAAAAAAAAAATGTGGGATTATTTTGCAATCAATGTGTTACAAATTTTGTAAATATGAAAAAAATAGCTGATTTTTCTTACATTTTATAATCATGTTTAAATATGAACCATGCTCAACTGGGCAAATTAGTGGTAGCTAATGGAACAAAGCGCTTTTTAGAGATCTAATGAGAGATTTGGTTAATATCCTTAAAGATCAAGATCATTTCATGCGCGTCAAGCAAAGAACAAAGTTCTGTTTAGTGAATATTTACATAAGAGAATATTCATTTATTAAGCATTTAACAGGTTATATATTTGAAGACAACTGAATCTGAATTTGCCTAAAGATTATTTGTAGTTCAAAGTTGAAACCCCAATTAATGACAAGAATGAAAAGAAAATAATCTGTGCATCTTTGCACTGTGGATGAACCTCCTAAAAAACTTCATTTCTAGTATTGAAGTACAAATAAAATCCCAGTTAACGTAAGGGACCACCACATTAATTTATATGTATCTATTTGCTCAAAAGAGCCAGCCTCCCAATGTTTTGGTATGTTTAACATACCTTTGTCAAGGGACCGTGTTTGAAAATAAACAGTGGAGGTACTTATAGGCTTTTGATGCCATGGTAACTACACTCTCTTATGATTAGTGTGTGTGTTGTAATTTACTACATATGTTAATGATGTAACAATGTACTATTCCTTTATATTTAAACCTTCAGTCATCATGGTATTCAGCCTATTTATCCATTTATTTTCCTTTATTCTCCTGTATTGTTCATTATCAAATTGTATTTGTTCAAAAACTACATAGGAATAGGAAACTGAAATAGGAATAAAAATATATGCTTTGTAGAGTTATGTTCTTAACCAGAAATTGTAAATTGTAAATCTCATATTTATATTTCCAGTGCTAATGTCTTGCATGTTTTTTTCTTTTTTAATTTTTACCTCTAACATGTGTTTTAATGATTGAAATGACACATTCTTTCTTTTCCACACTCTACAAAATATCTTATCCTATTTTATATAACTATTTTAAACCTAAGAAAAATAGGTCACAATACAAATGATAAGCAGTAAAGACATTATTAATTGTTATGTTACTGTATGTTTGGCATAGGAAATGGTTATGGTTTTTAGGGGTTTCTCTTTAGGCAGGTGTTCTGTATAACCAGGGTTACTGTTGAGTGAGTTTCATTGTATATTTAAATTAATCAAACCCTGGAAGATGGAATATATCCAACTAATCACATGAAAATAAGTCTAAGAAGAACAACCTTAGGAATTGTATAGGATCCACTTAATGAAAAGTGACTGTACAAATAAATCTTACTGGTAAAATATTAATTTGCTCTTTACCTGAAGTTTTGAGTTACAATTACAGCAAAATAATAATAACGAAAAAAAAATTGGCTGTCAACACTAATGTAATTTAGTTGTTATTGTAAGAAAATCATTTATATTTGTTTTATGGTATCACAGAAAACAACGAAGGGCTGGATTTTATCAAAATATACAACACCCATGTTTTTTTTTTTCTCCTAGTTCTATATTATCATTCAAAAAAACACACATACATAGGTATGGTGTATTGTAATATATATATATATATATATATATATATATATATATATATATATATATAGGGGGACACTGCTGCAGTACCCTTGAGCAAGGTACTTTACCTAGATTGCTCCAGTAAAAACCCAACTGTATAAATGGGTAATTGTATGTAAAAAATAATGTAAAATCTTGTAACAATTGTAAGTCACCCTGGATAAGGGTGTCTGCTAAGAAATAAATAATAATAATAATAATTATATATATATAGAGAGAGAGAGAGAGAGAGAGAGAGAGAGAGAGAGAGAGAGAGTCATTTTTGGTTAAAACAATTCAACTTATTTTCAGACAAGATTAGATTATATTCATTATGTGCAAAGACTGTTGTATTATACTGTATACTACAAAACACACCAGTGCTTGAAAATACTTCATTTTGTACAGTATGCAGAAGACTTGTCCAGGAAGTTCCCACAAAGATCAGAATTCATGGCAGATATTTGCCAAATGCAGCATGACAGATCTTTATCTTTTAACAAAAACCAACATCTCTTAATAGTGTGTGTCACACTATTTAAAATCTCTCCCCAGTCATCTTTTCAAATGTCAAATCACATCAATATAATGCAGAAAACATTATATTGCACTACTCAACACTAGACCGGTGGTCTACGCCTTGTAGATTCCCCCATGTTATTTTAACATAACAGCTTTAAGTTGTTTAGTTGTAAAGCATTTATGAATGAATTCTTTTGTTATGTCATGATAGTAGTGACAAAGCAGAAGATATTAATTACATTTGCATACTGCACATATCTCGTTACTTTTACATACCTAATCTCTGTTTTAAAGTGAAAAAAATAAGCGTATTCTGTATATAATTTGGATCTCTACAGAAATTAAGTTTGGAACACAGCAAAAAAATGTATTTGTTTGAATTTCATACATGATTCTATGGTCACCTCTACTGGTGGTGACGGGTAGATATTAATATTTAGAGAAAGTGTACGACAGTGCCTCTTTAGGAGCAAATGGAGCTGGATAAAGTTGCATACATGTCATGGCTGCAGCTGTGCATGAAGCCCCCAGGACTTTCTCCACAGCCCCAGCCACTGGCCGTGCTGCTATAAACTGCAGGTGGCTTCTGGTCAAATCCAGCTTTTCTTCCTGAACACACAGCTTATTATCAGCACTACGATTTGCTTGCCAAGCATAACAGTTACAATACCTCCATGCTCTGTGCCAAATACTTTCTTTTATCTGTGTTTTGCAAAAAATATTTTTAGATTTTTGTTCTGTGTTTGAGTTTTGAGGCTTGGAATTTGTTGTTAATGTTTACATTTGTATCTTTTTTAATTTCCTTTGTTGGTTTATATTAGGTGCTTTAAATGTGGGAGTCATTGTAATGTGTGTGGGTGTTGTATGCTAACAGATGGCTACTCTTTACTTGAAGGAAGGACAAGAAGGAGTGACTGATTGGCCTACTGCTGAAAGGAACATGACAGGAATGTAGAAAACTTCATGAGAGGGTGTAGCTTTATTAGGGGTTGTTTTTATTTATGAGATGAAAACAACAGTGCACAGCAGTGAAAATATTATTTAAAAAAGTTATAGTGAAAGTCAAGCTTAGAAAGAGAGGTTGACAAATGGTTCTCAGTCGTCTTCATCCATGGCTAACATGATGCATCTGATCAGTATGTTGAATTTATTCTTACTGTACAGGAAGATGCATTCTACAGTAGTTTCAGAATACCAACCGGCCAGGTGTCATTTTTCCTGTATGAACCTTGCTGACAACAAGTGGACTTAAAGAGCTAGAAAATGGAAAACCCTAAATAGGTTTAGTTTACTAAATTTAAAAAGATGACTAAATAGTTGCAAGGAAATTAGATGAAACAAATACTGTTTCAGTATTATTATTCTTTTTGCTTATCATGTTAGTTTTGAATATTTTGACTCTTTTCCTTTTGGCCCTTTATCTGTAATTAAACATGTCAATGAGCCAAACATTGGACTGCTTATTTTATTCATACAAACAGACTTTAAATAACTCCTGAACGTAGGCTTTGCGAATAGGGCATGTTGTTTCCAATTCATTGCTTTAACGTTTTCACTGTCTTTGATTAGAGGTCCTTTTACTGTGTTTAATACTGTACTCAATGTAGATATGGTGTTAGAAACACTTGAATCCAACAAAAAGAGTGGTCTCTTTAAAACAGAAAATTCCAGGTATTGATCAAGTGAGGTATCTTCAAATCCCTTTGGGAAGTTGTATCAGACTGAGTAAAAAATAAACAGGAAAATGTCTATGTGGAAGAGAACTGCACTGTCTGATCTGAATTATTATTTTATTTCTAGAAGCCCGCATCAGAAAACATTAATGGCCTTAATAAATAAATAAAAGATATTGCAAAGTTGCCATGTTTACTGTAGCACAGCAGAAGATGTAGCTCGAGCTTGGCAGTGATGTGGTTAAGTAATCATTTCAACAGTTGAGGAATTTCTGCACACTTACACTGTTGATATCCCCCTAGAGAAGAGCACAAATGAAGAAATAATAATGAAGAAAGTCCAGATTTAAGGATCACAGATTATCACATACAATTCTGAGGGTTAGTTGGAAAATGTTCAGCAGATGAATATTTAAGGTAGTAACATGTGGATGCATGGTTAGGTGTTTAGAAAAGGTACACCCATCAAAAGCTGCCAGTAAGATTTGCTTCCCCAGTAAAAGTTCCCAGTAGGGGTTGCTGATATCCCCTTAATCCAACTAGAGATGCTATTTGTTTTAAATGTAGCCCTTGCAATTATAAGCATTTTTTCTACTGTAACTGAAACCTTTAGGAGATACATTATTGATTATATTTATTACAGCCAATTGCATGTTTACAGGCCAAACAATTATGATTTAGTAAAGCTATTTCTTTTTGAGAGTTTTTTTTTTTTTTTTTTACTGTGTAACACCAGAAAAGGAAATAAAATGGCAGGAGTTAAGAATTTTCTTTTTACTTCTGAATTACCTTTTGTATAAATATTTTCTGAAGCAAACAATATATACACAACACGGTGTTATTTCCTAAATTTGTGGGTTTAGAGCCATGTAAAAAGAGAAAGAGACATTATTTAACAGTGCAGGTCACCACCTTCCCCAAGACTGAGCTGAATACCAACGGGATTAAGGGCTGATTTTTTAAACCAAGCTACGCCAGTTCACTAAGTCTGTGTCAGATTTTAAATGTAACACTATAGGAAGTTTCTCAGGTACCGAATATAAACAAAGAATTAACTTTCAAAATGCCGCTACCACAAAGGAGCCGTTTGTGACCAAGAGGTGTTTTTTTTTTTCAATCCTTTTAATCTTTAAAAATGTGCTTTTGTACACTTAGAAAGCACCTAAACCAAACAGTGTTCTTGGCATTTGTATTAGTATTGAGTGATCCTGCTGCAAAGATTCTAAAAAGTGTTCTTAAGGAATATTGTAATTTTGTTTTCTGCCAAGCACATCTTCTGCAAAATCAGCTGCTGTTTTGCTGCTACTATTTCATGTATTATGCACTTTCCACTTTATTTAATGTACTGTATTAAGCTTCTTTTTTTTTTTTTACTGTATATCACGTATTATGCATTTCTCTGTATTTAAAGTATTATGGATTTTCTTGTTGTTACTGCATATTGTAAAGTGCTTTGTGATGGTGGTCCACTATGAAGGGCGCTATATAAAATAAAGATTAATTGATTGATTGAAAATGGCACATTTTGTACTTTCCCATTGTCCTTTTTTATGTCAATGACTTCTTCCTTATCTCAGTTGGGACCAATATTTAAACAACTGCATGAAACTACTCAAGAATGGATTTGGATAACTCTTGCTCCAATCAAATCCAACCCACCTATTTCATTTCAAATATGGCTCCTATTCACAAAATGGTAAGATCTGTTTTGTTAAGGTTAACTAAATGGTTACAAAGCTCATCGCACTGAGAATATTTCTTCTTTTTTCTAGATTGATATTAATAGTTATTTTGGATTTACTGTCAACAGACCCTTTCAGGAGTCATGACAACTGTTTTCAGCCTTTTAAGCTAATACAGTAAAAAAAATCAAATGATATTTTATAAAATATTGTGTATGTTTAGATCATTTTTTTATGGATTTCATGGCAGGAGAATGTTTGCCCCTTGAATTTACTCAAAACCATCCATAAAATGCCTCAAAGCGGTTGTGTGTTGTTATTTTAGCTTTAGACTTCGCCGGTGTGTAACGTGACTTGATAGAAGGACAGCAGATTACATTATCCTATAAAGCCATTTTTAAAGGGACTTGGCACAAAAAGTATTATTGCATGTCTGCAGGTGTTTGGTAATTGGATTCATTCAAAGCAAAACGAATGTCTGCTGCCTTAGCATTGAGAAACACTGAGGAAACACATTTCAGAGAGATTTCAGAGAGAACCTGGAATGTACGATGACAAGCCTGTTCATACACAAAGCCAGATCTAAGCCTTCAAGTTTAAAATTAACTGCTGTGAGCGATCACCTTCCAGAGAAAAGTTTATCTAAACCTAAACATAATAACAGCAGTGGAGCAAAGAAGAGGTAGGCAGCAGCTCTGGTCTGGGGCTTGATCCTTCTCCAAGAGAAACTTTTGTAACCTTAGCCCAACACTAATAACACATACATAATGCCCTTAGTAAACAGTATACTTTTATCACAAGTGTATCCCATATTGATCCTGTATCGCTGGTGAAGGGCTTTCAAGATGAATTGATGCACTTTTGATCACACATTTATTCATGGAAAGAGGTATTGCAGTGCTTTTTAAAAAATTGTAATCCAATACATCTAAAGCTATTATTAAAGCATGGTTAGAAAACATAACGTATATAAAACCAACTGAAAAAGGTCTGGTCTGCCAAGTACTAATCATTATATAAAAATAATTAAGTGTTTGGAAGTATACAAAATAAAAAGGAACAGCTTGTTTTATATCATTAAGAACAGCTTCTCTATAAAATAATATTTTCTAAAAGGCTTTGATTAATATAAAGCCTCTGAACAAACAAAGACTTCTCACTTTGACACACCTTTTATATGACTAATCTAAGATTTTCCTTTTGCAGTTGACTCGATCTTGAAGAAAGGTGAGTTAAAATAAGCTTTTAACACAAGCTGTAATCTGACGGTTGCTTTTCTTTGTATCTAAAAGTGTGTCTTGCAGGAATGTTTTAAGGTACTGGAACAACAAAAACAAATATTGAATCTAATTTTAAAGCAATCAACCAAGGAAAATGTATAGGAGACTTTAGATATAATTGAATGAAATGTATAAGAAATGGCAACTTAATTCCATTTTAATCACACATTAAATATCTGTAACAATACAATATTTACTAAGCAGGATTACAAACCTCTTTAAAATGATCATTACACAAGTAAAATCTCCAAACCTCATGTTTAAAACGAGGGCCTTAAAGCACTTTACATAAAACACAAACTGCCCATTGTGGAAAGCTATTGCAATTTTATTTTACTAAATCTGTTGTTTCTGAGTCATAAGATAGTACCCATGAGCTGTTTTTTTTTTTTCAAATTGGGGTTACAATTAATGACCAGGGGTTTGCAACGTGTACAAATCTATTTTCTTCACAACTCATTTTTCCAACTTTCTATATAATATTCCTGATCAATCCCCCACGAACACACAGTACGCACATTACCCCCCCCCACCCATGTTAATACATTGGATCTCTCTCTGCAAGTGCCAACCTCCATGTATCACCTTTTGGCTCTGAAAAAGGGTTTCTCATTGGTATGGACTAAGTTTCATCTCAACTCAGTTCAAATTGCAAATCTTCACATAACTACCTCACAGTGTGCTTTAACTCAGCGGAGGGAGGCAGTAGATTAAATCAGCATGAATTACTGCTATCTTATGATCTCAGTGCAGAGTGAGTTATCTTGGAAAGAACTGAAATACAACAGCACAGGGCTTTGGGGAAATGCATTTTTTTTTTAAATTTTATTTTTTAATTTTTATTCTACCTGACCTTTGGATGTCAGAAGAGCCTTTTTAGCATTTACCAATTAAAAAAAAAAAATGTGTTCAGTTCCACCCTACTCTCATTCCAATGTCATTGTGTAGTGTGTACTGTCAATCAAAGGCAAGGGGCAGCCCCTGTATTGCCCCATAAGCGTTCATGAATTAGAATATCTCACATGCTTACAATAGGTGGTGAAGACAGCAACCAGTGACATAGGCTCGTAGGCCACTGTGACGGAGTGTCCCGCCCCTTTGTTTATTATTTATTTATATTATGATTTATGTTTATATGACGACGAAAGCCAATATTATTTGTTATTGTTATATATATATTTTAAAAACCCTGTGAGGATGCATGACTGATCAGCTAGTTATTTATTTAACGAGCTGACAGTCACACATCCTTATTAAACTCGTGCAGACTGTGGCCAAGGGGTAATAGGATAATTAATTAATTAATACCTCGTTAACCCCTCGGCCAGAATATAAAAGCCTGCAGCGGTCTGCGCTCGAAGGAGAGTGTCAGAGGAGAGACGCAAGTCTGGAGAATAGAAATAAACAATTGCTACGTATACTGGTTTCGCAACCAGCATACTACTTGTTTTAGTGTTTGTCAGTTTGGCCCTTGGGCCCTTTTTGTCGGTGTTTTATTTTAATTTTTTTGTTTTGTTGTTATTTAATAAACAGGCTGAGCGCCGTTGCGCTTCAGTTTCATCCGCTATTCATTGTTTTGGTTTTGTGTTCCTGGTCCATGACGTCACCACACCTGCGCATAGCAACCACTCTGTCACAGCCACTTTGGTGTATTTTTGTAAATTGTAATTTTTTTAAATATCTTTAGCTATTATAATCAATTGAATTTAAACTCTTGTCCTGCTAGAGTTCCGAACAGTCCTTAAATTGTACAAGCAAAAGATAATACAGTAAATAATAATAGCAACTGAATTTCTTTGTATGTAATCATTCATTGTAACATATTTAAGATACAGCTTACCTATGCCAGATAACATTTTTAACTGACTATGGTATAGATTGATTTGGATGTTGACATTGTAGAGCTATTTCAATTACTGCTTAAATAAATTATCAATCCTGTTTATACACTAAATGGCAACCATGGAGAGAAAACAGCTATTCTGATTTATTCTGGTCACTTAGACGGGGACAGGCTTTTTTTTTGAAGAAAACAAAATCTTTAATTAAAAGAAAATGTCAAGCTTGGTAACGGTATATTGCTTTCAAATGAAACAATAAAATACAGTGTTATTTATTGAAAATGAAATTATTTGAAATGTGTTCATCTAGACCACCTGTTGGCAATGTAAAATGTGAACTTTGAAGACAGGTGGCCTTCATATTCAGGCTGTTTTGAATTAAGCCTGAGTGACTGTTAAAAGAAAATGTCACGACAGACATGTGATTCGCGTTTAGAGGTGACCCTAAATATTTGCCGTACAGCACTATTGTACAGATTTTTCCAATTAAACGGTGATATTTACTTTAAAGTCCTGAAATTCAGTCTAGCAGG
Source organism: Acipenser oxyrinchus oxyrinchus (assembly GCA_030684275.1). NCBI lineage: Eukaryota > Metazoa > Chordata > Actinopteri > Acipenseriformes > Acipenseridae > Acipenser > Acipenser oxyrinchus. The sequence goes on along the minus strand of CM060252.1, from coordinate 14,368,104 downwards.
GGCTGTCATGGCCATGGCCTAGTCAAAACTTAATACTATGACAAGGGCATTCTGGTTATCAAGGATACTGTAGGACTTCTAATACAGCAACATAATTATATTGGAATTTAAGGTCTACCAGAACATATTTATCAAAAAAATCATTAAGTAAACGTAACTTATGCATGTTAGACTATGGATTGAAATTGTTATCGTGTCCTTTGACAGTATAGGCCGCAAGTTCAGGTTCAATAAAAAAAAAAAAGCTTCACATTCATTTTTTTCACATTTAAATGACTCCAACTAAGTGACAAAGGTATATATTAACAGTATGATTACAAAAAAAAAAAGTGATTTATAATACTTATTGCTTGGCTTGCAGTAGCATATATTTTCAAATGGGCAGATTGATCTCTCCTTCAAGAAGTTGATGTATAAATCTTCCTCAGGTAGCAGCTCATACTAACTCCTCCCTTTGCAGGAGTTTGAAAAGAGAATGTACAGTATAAAAGTTTTGATTAGAGGCAAACTAGGTAATTAAATTATTTTCACATGCATATGTTTTGCTTTTGATTTACCTGTAGGTTTTTAGATTACTGTACACTGTCAAAGTTATTATTATTTTTTATTATTATTTGTTTATTTAGCAGACGCCTTTATCCAAGGCGACTTACAGAGACTAGGGTGTGTGAACTATGCATCAGCTGCAGAGTCACTTACAATTATGTCTCACCCAAAAGACGGAGCACAAGGAGGTTAAGTGACTTGCTCAGGGTCACACAATGTGTCAGTGGCTGAGGTGGGATTTGAACCGGGGACCTCCTGGTTACAAGCCCTTTTTCTTTAACCACTGGACCACACAGCCTCCTAAAGTAAAATAAAAGACCTTTTGTTTGGTTTGTACAGGGCCGGTGCTAGGCAACTTCTATGGCACCCTTACACCAGTCAGGTCATGATTGTTTATTTCAACAGGTTTGTGATTTAGCTTGTATTGCGCAATCTCTGTGTGCTTGTATATTACCTGGTTTCTGTTTTGAAAAATTGTACGGACCATGTACAGATTTTAACTTGGGTTTCCCGGTGGTATATGGGATTTTGAAATGACTGTTTCATAAGTTCAATAACATAATTTTAAACTGTAATATGAAATAAAATGTATGGGTTGAAAACTAATGTTTTGGCAAAAGCATTAATGTTCCTTGGATATTGCAAATTAGCTTTTTCATGCTTTACTATTCTACAGAAGAACACACCACTATAGGGAAATATCCAACCATTTTAAAATGGTAGTGTGGAAGGCCACGAAATAACCCACGGAGAGTGCAGTTTCAGATGAAGGGATACGCAAAATTTATTTACACACAAACAAAATAAAACTGGTTCACAGAAATAAAAATGGGTACTGCCCCTTTATATACAGACAACTGTTTACACAGTATATTATGTATTAAATGTTTGTATATGTAAAATAACCATGTACAGCATTTACATTGATAAATAATGTATTGATAAAGAATATTAAACAGCTGTCTACAAAGTATTTGTTTAGCTTTAATAGTCTACCTAAAGGCTAGCTATTTTTTTTTTTTTAAGTTCAACTGTTTTTTACTGATTCGGACACAAATTGGGTGAAATGGCAACAAATGTCTCAGCAGTCTTCTATAGTGTGTAACAAAATGTACGGCAGAGTAGTTTGTGGAGTTTAAATCAGGCCTAGGCTTGTGCAGGAGGGTGTTTGTTTTAAGTTCTCTGTAAAAGGAAGTGTAGTTCAGGCTTCCCTAAAACCCTAAACTACATTTCCCATAAGGCCAGAGTCGGCCAATTGACCACTCACCCGGGGTCAATCTCATGCACCTGTTGTAGCTACTTAGGCAGGTATAAAAACATGATAGAGACAAATGGTGGGCCCTTTTTGTCAAGGCTTCGACACAGACCCAATGTTTGCTGCACTCTGATAGAAGAAAAGAGTTTTGTTTTTGAATGAAAAATTTGGAGAAGTGTTGTTTTTGTATCGGTAAATGGTTTAGCCATCCGATTAAGGACTGTTTTAAAATAAGTTTCGGTAGTTCTCCATTGTGGAGATAGGTTTTTGTTTTGTTCTTGTCATTTTGGTTAAAAGTGAATGTTGTGGTTGGCATTGTTTTTGTTGATGCTTCTTGTTTAGCAGATGCAGGGGAGAAACTCATTTGTAAAGCACACTCTGCTGTTGGATGTCTTGCAGCTTCTTGTGCATTTGTCGAATTTCCAAATGCAAGGACTGAAACGTGGATCAAGAAGAGTACAAACAGAAAGCATTCTTATTGTTTCCACATTAGCACACCTCCTCTGTATGTTAGCTTGTTGCTCTGCTGTCAAAACTTCTGCTGTAGGTTAGATAACAAGCGCATGTGTCACACATTGGAGCATTCTGGTCAATGGAATTATTTTGGATGCTGAAACACTTCTTTCTGAAGACAGCTCTGAAGTTGCTGTATAGAAATTGTTGTAAAACCCAAAGGCACTGATTTTAATAATGTCACATTCAGCTGAGGTCAGGGGAAAAATGTCTGACTTTAAAGTGACAAGAGCTGCAGCAATGCATTATCTTTGAAACATTTCATAAGTGCTGTTCCATCTAGTATCTACCTCCTGCACTAGCTTTTGCTGTGGTTTGGTAAGTTGCACTTTGACTTCTGCTAGCTTTTCTTTGGCGTTTGTACTTGATCTGAAGAATCCAACTATTTTCCTTGCCTTCACTCGGATAAGCTACAGGTCTGGCGTACTCTGCAAGGCATTCTTCACAATCAAGTTTAAAGTGTGTGCAAAACAAGGTAAATGACAGACATTCATTTGCCAAACTGCTGCTACCATGTTTGCTGCATTATCAGTAATAAAGGCAGTAACCTTTTCACGGACATTCCAAGTGTCCCATTACATTCTGTAGTGACTCTGTTATGTGATTGGATGTATGCGTTGTTTTAAAATGGGAGATGACAAGTAAGAAAACGGTGAGTTAGAACTGGTTGGTAATGAGATGCCACGACACTGCAATATATGCTTCAGTGTTTATGAACGTCCACATATCCTTCATCAGACAAACATGGTCAGCTCTCTGCACCTCTGCCATTACTCTCTGTTTATGGATTACATACTGACAAGTAACCATGTTTTTCAGAGTCTTCCTGCTGGGGAGTGTATATTGGGGATCCATGAGTCTTACAAAGCTTCTGAAGCCTTCATTCTCAACAACTGAAAAAGGCTGGCAGTCACTTGTAATTATATCAACCAGCGCATCATCCAGCTTTCTTTTCGTCATGGTCCTCGCTGAATACTCAAAATAAAAAAAACCTTCAATTCAACATAATTTATTTTTACACCAAGAAAATTGTAACCTTAAATTAACAAGGTCAGTTATCAAGTTGCTAATTTCATAGTAAACTAACTGTGATAGTCCAACCTTGTCCCTCTGTGGTGGAATGACCTGGTCACAGATATCAGTACTGCACAGTCCCCGACCAGCTTCAGACACCTCCTCAAGACTCACCTGTTCCATTAGCACTGCTCTCAACCGCACTGGATTATATTTACCCCATCCACTGCTGTGACTCTCCCTGCTTTGCACAATGGAATGGACTTCCTACATCGCTCTCTGTACTTCAGCACTTGTCTTGATGAACAAGACCCACGGCACTTCTACTGTCCTGCACTTGAACTCTGCTCCCTCACGCATCCCTCTGTTGGCACAACTTGTATTGCTCTTCATGTGTACCTCTCAACTGCTCTCATACTTATTTATACTTTGCATCCTATTTGTTTTTGTTGTAATGTGTCTTAACCATAAGAGAGATTGCTCTTAATTATAACTATGCTCCTAATTATAACTTGATTTATTGTTTTCCTATGCACTGTAACTTTTGATTTATTTATTTTAGTCACTTATCTGTATTGTATGACCTGTAAGTATAGAAAAAAAAAGAAATGAAGGTGCAACACCAATAGTTTATGATTTATCAAAATCTCAATTATTATAATACAGAGCAAAAGAGTAAAAACAGCAATGTTTCGGACCAAAGACCTTCATCAGGCTTCACACAGGCTTCCATTTTCACCAACAACCCCCTAGTGTGAAGCAGTGATTATTTTAATTTGAATGCAACTTACCTGGTTCATTGTGTACTGAATATGTAGCACTACCACTGTCTGGTAGCATAGCATACTGTTTAGTATGCTTTGCTTGCAAGTGTCAGACCATTCCTGAAGTGTTCCTGTTGTAAGACAGAACAACCCCACACCAGCATTGCACCTTGCTAATGGCAAACAAGGTAAAAGCTTCCCACACTTTGGATTGTTTTTGACTCCGTGCAGACATGCTAAAGATAATTTGATGAAGGGTTAACAGTGACACAATAAAATATACCTGTGTGTGTGTGTGTGTGTGTATATACGCACACACACACACACACACATACACATACATTATTACAATAATAATGACACCTTCCTATTGCCTTGTATAAGTCTTTAAAAATATAAACCTTTCTTTTTAATGCAATACTGAAAAATATTAAACCAACATTTATTTGATGAATATATGCAGCCAAGACCAATTGAAACATTATTGTTTTGTAATTACTTTAGCTAATTGTATATACATTTGCTCCCATTGTAAAACTACATAAACTGTATCACATAATTGCATTCAGGTTCTTCATTATTTGTAATTCAAAGGGTTCAACAGACGATATCATAAATATGTCTATTCTAAGTAATCTAAATTTGTCATTTTTAACAGTTCTTAGTATATAATACTGAAACACTTAAGATTGTATTGTATCTAACTTTTCAATGGCAGTTATTTTTAAAAGTTTAACAATTAATATAGCCAGAATAGTAATTGTCAAGTACCTCAAATAATCAGCATTTTAATAGGATTGGTATTTTGAAATTCCTTTTCCATTAATTAATATTACAAGCAAGGTGTAAATCTGTAACTCTCCTTAAAGAATGGAGTTTAGCGGGATTGCTTCTGTGCTGCACTACACAAGGTATGTATGTGACTACAGTTCAATGATGCTGACCTTGTGATACTTTCATTAATTTGTTTGCTTCATATGAAACACTAACCTTTTTTTTAATTTAGTAGTTGCCAAGTATTTTTTGCATTTTCTCCCAATTTAGAATATCCAATTATTTTTAGGCTCAGCTCACTCCTACCACCCTCGCGCTGACTCGGGAGCGGCGAAGACGAACACATACTGTCCTCCGAAGCGTGAGGCGTCAGCCGACCACTTATTTTCACTCAGCAGGCCCACCATGCCGCCAGCCCAGAGCTACAGCATCGGAGGACAACGCAGCTCCGGGCAGCTTACACTACAGTGGTCGCTAGTACGTGGTGAGCCGAGGACACCCTGGCCGACCTAAGCCCCTGCCCCCCCTAGGGCAGGGCTCGGCTAATTCTACGCTGCCCCCTGGGAGCTCCCGTCCACGGTCAGCAGTAGAATAGCCTGGAATGAGACCATCGACTTCCAGCTACCACAGACCATCGACGTCCAGGCTATAGGGTGCATCTTGCACTCCACGCTGAGCGCCTTTACAGGATGCACCACTTGGGAGCCCCCATGAAACAATAATCTAAACAATGCCCACGTGAATCACCTAAAACATGAATAAGTTACCAAAGTACTTGTTTGCTTCATACGAAACATTAAAACAGTGTTCATTTTAATTAGCTGAAGCTTCAATGAGACACTGAAGCATCTGAATTGTGTGAACCCCCAATAAACCACTGAATCACTTGAATCCCCAATAAGCCACTGAATCACCTGAAGCCCCAATGAATCAGTGAAGCACTTGAAGCCCCAATGAACCATTGAAGCACTTAAGTTTATTGTAACTTAGGTTCTTGCCGCATTGCTATAGCCCTCGCTCGTAACGAACTCATTCAAAGTGTCAAGTGCACACTGCAAAATCATGACATAAGATATCGTTGAGCTGTTCTTTGTATCCGTTTGTATATATATTACATTTTGTTAAAATTATGTTTTATCCTTTTGGGATTGTTTTGTAATAATTGTGATTGTGTTTGCCACCTTGTAAAAGAGACTTTAATCTCAAGACTAACTTAAATAAAATACAAATGTTTCAATTTTTAATAATTTAGCTTTTGATTTGATTTATTCTAACCTGTCTATCTGACTAAAGTTAGCATTATACAACACAGTTTAAAAAAGTTACAGTCAATAATTCTCCAAAACCCAAACAGTCTAAATGAATCCACAGATTGCTGTGTTAGAGATTCTTCACCTGACACAGAACAGTGTCATTGGAAAACAACACAAACAGAAATAAACTCATTGTGGTTTTTAAAAACATCTGTGTACTGTATGTGTGCATGTGATAAAATCACTGTCCATGTCCAGTCAAGACTAAACTCATTTCTTATCTTTCCCCATTAAAACACTGGAACAAAGCTTTCTTTGAAATAGTTATGTACAGCTGGGTTACACCAAAGGGCTGTCTCCACAGTCTGCTTGCAGAACCACCAGACGCTACTATAGCTGGGAATTCCTTGATGGTGAAATATCGTTATCAGTTGGGCTTATACCTAGTTGTGTGACGTATTCTCAATAAAGAAAAAGCAGTTAAAATTAAGTCAGAGTGTCATTTTAAGTTGGGCCTCTTAAGTGAGAATAATAATAGGCAGATAGGGATGCTAACTAAAATACATGCAGTTGTATATAGCTCAATAATGAATGCACCCATTATGCAACAATAGTAATCCTTAAGTCAGACTGTAGTCAGTTTAAAGTACTATTTATAAATAGACAAGAGTGTTTTTTTTTGTTTGTTTGTTTTTTGCTACTGCAGGTAATGTGTTTCTGACAAATCATCCTAAAGGACTCAAGTATTCAAGATGTTTCTTTAGAGCTGACATGAGTTCATGTACCTGATATTTACAGTTTTAGCCACTACAACTGCATGACTTAAAATGCTGCATAGAATTGGATGCCTTCACATTGAATGAAACCGTTTAGAAACTGGTCTTAAATTAGGAGAAGCAACTGTTGCAAGTATTAACATCAGCCTACTTTGGGAACAATTCTGCAGCCTCTATGTCTTACATTAATCATACATGCCAAAAAAGAAAAAAACAGATCAAATATTTCTACTCCCTAAGTACAATGTGGTACAGACATAATTGCTGAGATCTGGAAAAATGTCTTCAAGTTGACAGTCGATTTCCTACAGAGGCAACAGATTATTGCACTGGCCTTCGATTTAGATTTAGGGTTAGAATGTTTTACCTTCATATAGCTATTTATTATGTATTTAAATATAAACAATACAATAACCCCTTGCATCCAATAAGCCAGCTGCTGCATTACATACTATTATACTTGAATTGGGGAAGCTATGTATCCCAAAGCAATGAACCATACTTAATAATATAATTACTTAATTATAATATCCACTGTGGAGCAATGTGTTACTTTTCAAGCACTGGTAATTATTGTTCAAACAAAATATGTGTTTATGATACATACGGATGTTTTGAAGTATCCCATTGAATGCTTCTGTAGTAACAGCATTAAATATGAGAAAACACTTTTTCAACATACAATAATAATCTTGTTCCATCTTGTTAAGGAAGCTTTAAATGCTGACATACGCATAAGTGATATGTCACTCGCAGTCTAAGTGGTAATTGCACTCTTTTGTAACACCACCAAAGTGGTGAAAACAGCAAAGTAAACTCCACCCCAATTAAACCCTTAAAACATGGGAACCAAATGCTGTTGCTTTTTCTTACAAGTGGAAAAACATGACATTTTGTGGTTGAATGCAACACTTTAGCTCCCTAATTTTGGAGATAATCATACCATAATATATATATATATATATATATATATATATATATATATATATATATATATATATATATATATATATATATATATATATATAACATTTAGAATAAACAATAAAATAAAAGAAATAAATAAATAAAAAGTCTGAAACCTATAGGCTACGGGGATTCATGTTTTATTTAGTCAGGCAATAAAATAAAACAAAACAAGAAGAAAAAAATATTATGCACAAAATTTGAAACAAATAGTTGGAGGTGTCACTTGTTTTAACACAATGTGTATAATAATAATAATAATAATAATAATAATAATAATAATAATAATAATAATAATAATAATAATAACAGAAAAAACATAAAATGTTATCAGGGCGGATTAATTTAGGAGACTTTATACAAGCCAGCTTTTCCTGGCAGGGGCTACATTATGTGTGGTCACTGTAAAAAGCAACTTGTACAAAACAGAGGTATTCAATTACAGCACTGTTTATTACCCCCTACACATATCTGTAACCTTGGTCAGCATGTTGAGTCATAGTGAAGGGAGCATCTCTGAATGGGGTAAAAAAATAAAAATTGAAAGAAAAAGGTAAGGCTGCCACCTTTAACAGTGTAAATTCCTCTGTTTAGTTTACTGTACCAGTCTTACTTTATATTACAATGCAGTGTCAACATTTTTTTTTTTTTTTACATCTCCATTTGGAAAAGGCTTGGCAAAGTTCAATTCAAAAGAGTTGTTTAAAATTACAATATACAATAACCAACCACTGATACAATCACTAATAATATATCTTTTTATTCTAAAGCCCCTTTCACACTGGCATGCTCTACCCGGGTTGCGACCTGGTATCATGTGGGTCTGCTATGCGATTTCACTCTGCATTTGAAGACGCAGGGACGACCTGGGTGACAGAATCAAATGCACAACACGCGCATGAATGCCCCGGAAGCAGCTTGGTACGGATGCTTCCATCCAAGCTTCTCTGGATTGAACCGTTGGCCCAAATGTTGATGAGAGCAAATGTTTCTTCATCCCTGCTGCAATCTGGCTCATGGTGTGACTCAAGCAACAAAAATATGGCTAAACATAACCACCAGAAATGTTGCTTGCGGAAGTGAAACCTTCACGCAGGCGTGGCTGTTTGTTATTTTGTCGGCTTACGAATGGCCGTCATGCATTTTGTCTCGTTCGACCCACATCCTGAGGTGGGTCGCTGCCGACCCGGGTCAACCCGGGTACGACCCAGGTGCGTGACACAGACGCACATGTGTGTACACAACTTTTCCTTTTTTATTTATTTTCCTTAATCAAAAAAGTGTATTATGAATTACTTAGTACTATAGTAATGAGAAATAATGTTTAATGCCAAATTTAAACTTTTTTGTGTTTTTGTGCTTTCACATATTAATTTAATAAACCACTTTTGTTTTTCTCAAAAAGGCCCTGCTTATTGTTTAAACGGTGCTGTTTAGTTTACTGCAGATAGTTTAAACTTTTAGAAAAAAATGTAAATGTGGCAGCCTTAGGAAGAGGTATAGTACATAGCAGGCCTTGTTCAAAAAGCTCGAACTCAGTTTTAACTGTTTTTGCTGTTTTGATTGATTAAATAAAGTCTGATATTCATGCTCGAGACAGTTGTTGGCTTCTTTAGGTTTTTACATTGCTCTTGATAAAACAATGCTAATCCTGCTTAGCTACCAGTGATATTTTACTGGCTATAAAATAACTGACAGTTTATTTTTTAGGCATATGATAGCATTTGGTTTGGCAGCTTTCGAAACCATCAAAACTGCCAATCCAAACATCAAGTGCCTACATACCCTCCTTGCAATATTAAAAATGAAAGGACCCACTTAGTTCATTTGGTCTTGCTGCTTGATCCCATACATTGTTTCCTTTGCTATCAAAAAAAAAGCTGAATATACCATTACCACTAAACTAGTCCTGGATTTTTGGAGCCTATAAAACAAACAGAGTCATTAAAAATAATTTGCAGAAAAGGGGTAACCTGATATTATAATGTTACCCACATTTGTTTGAAAAAACTTTAAGATCCCTTCTTTCATCTTGCTAAACAGATCTCTGGGTATGGGGGAAAGCTGATTAATAAATTGTCCTCTATAAATCTTAAGATAACTGCAACAGACTGGAGAATTTTGAATGCACATCTGGAAAAAGTAATCATTTTATACTCTGCAGCCTATAAAACAGCATGCTGTGCACTTTACTAGTATATTTTAGGAAGTCAACAATGTATATATCCATTTTCTTTACCTACCATTAATCTGCAGAGCTCCTGTCAAATGTATGCAGTGTGCAGTGATGCGATAGACCCTGGTCACTAACAGACCCCTGTAAACGTAAGTACAGCCTTGGCCTTTTATCCATTTCTGAGTATTTTACAAGACGCTTCTTTTTTAACCCCACGCTAGCTTTATGTATTTTTTTACAAGACCACATTGAGGGAAAACTGCAAACAGAAGCAAGTGTACAGTTAAAGTAAAAGGTCAATTTGCTATTATTAAGAAAACGTCCTTGGCAAACAATACGTGAAAGTGTAGACTTTTATTCTTATGTGTAAGATGTATAGTATGTCATGTATCATGCAACGTAATTCATTTCTTTCTTTAAAAGGTGCTATACCTCTATCATTTAAACCAGGACTGTCCTACAGACAGACTTTTAACCATATATGGCTTGTTGAACTTCACAATATGGCTCCTTTGAAGTATCCCATTTAACTTGGCTTCTGTAGTTTTAGGCAGTAGCAAGTACAGTTAATAAAATGCAGCATATTGATGTGTTTAAAATATGCAACATATTTAATGAGCAAGAAACTGCTGAAGGATAGTTTTAGTGTTTTTTTTGTTTGTTTGTTTTTGTGGCTCTTTCAGCCAAAAAGCTTGGAAATCTGTGCTTTAAACTGCTGTTCACAATAATGTGGTCTATATAGGAATGTACTCATATTTATAAATTATTATTGCTTGACTAATTTTTCAAGTAGTGCTGGATGAATGTGGCTTACTTTCCAGATAGACTTAATTTAAACAAAAAAATGTTTAAAAATATTTGCAAAAAGGTCACATTAATCTTTGGTTTTTTGTTGATTGTATGTATTTATAAAATTGGCATGCTGTTGGAAACATTTTAGCTCAGATGCAGTATTATTTTCAGGAATTAACAGAGCAAACATTGGTCACAGTTAGGAGAATCACCTGCAGCCAAATCTATCTATTGTAAACTCGAAACCTGTTATTCGTGCAGGTGTTAACAATAAGAAAAGACTGGCGAGTGAAGGGGAAGCACACCATTAGGCAGACCTTGAAGATTATAGTCCAGTTCTGTAATCATGCAAGCTGCTGTAGTATTATTTATTATTATTATGTATTTCTTAGCTGACGCCCTTATCCAGGGCGACTTACAATTGTTACAAGATATCACATTATTTTTACATGCAATTACCCATTTATACAGTTGGGTTTTTGCTGGAGCAATCTAGGTAAGGTACCTTGCTCAAGGGTACAGCAGCAGTGTCCACCACCAGGGATTGAACCCACGACCCTCTGGTCAAGAGTCCAGAGCCCTAACCACTACTCCACACTGCTGCCCTCACTCCACACTGCTGCCCTAGAAATAAATATCACTGATTGTTATGCACCAGGTTTTATTTTTATTTTGAAATAGGCTGTTGGATGTATATTAGGCATATCTGTGAAACTCACTGTATCACTGTTACAGGAGCCACTTAACAATCCAATAAAGAATACAAGAGAAAACTAGAAACAGATTGACCTCACTGCATATAAGATCCACAATGTAATTCCCCCATGCAGGGGAGAATTCTCATGAAGTGAGTAAATGCTTGATTGAAAAATCTTTCTGTTAAGTGATATTATTTCCAAGGTACTATTATAAGAAAGGTTAAGCAGACAAACATTTCGGCCATTATCTTCATACAGTACAACTGAATTACATGAAACATTAAATGAATGAATGCATACATAGCAATAATCATAATCCCAACAAAGAGATTGTAAGTTGCGTTTGCTTTAATATTATATTTATTATCAAATTTACTCAAGTATCCAACATTATCCGGTATGTATTCACATTGCTTGTATTATACAGGACTGTAGTGAAACTGTAGATGTTTATATGTTACTTGTTGCAATTCCGAACAGAGAAAGTTTGAGCATTTCCATTTTGTATAATACAATCAACAACTATTATTAAAGAAACTATTAAAGATTGAAGAAACTTGTTTAGGGATTGAAACACAGCTAAAACAAATGACATTCTGGATCATTTTTATTTTTTCATTAAGGATTAAGAGTGTGCACTTTTTTGCATTGGTTGGTTATATTTTTACCTTTTTATAAAAAGTATTTACAAATTCTGCATGTGATTTCTTTGCAGTGAAGGTCTTTGGCTTAAACCTTTTTAAAACTATGATGCGGCACCCGACATGTCATTTAATGCTAGCTAATAAGAGGTATAAGTACAAAAGTCGTTAAGTCTTATTTATTAAGTCTTAATTTAGAGATACCGAACATCTCTAAATATAATACATATTCTTTGTATAACCCTAACACCATGCACCTATAACACCTAGTGTACCTATATACACACAGTATAGTGCAAAATGACATTGATTTTCTAAACTATGTAAAGTTGGCTATTAGTTACCTTATACATAACACATAAGCAGCATATAGCTCACTGAAAAGCTTGTAAAAGGTGCACAGTGTATATTCTAAAATTTCGGCTCTCTAATCTGCCTTTTCTAAATGCTGTACCGCCATCTTCCACATTAAGTCTGGAATAAAGCACAAAACTGCACCTGACCAATCACTTTAAATGTTTTCATATGTATTGGAACTCTTTTGTCATTGCATTTTGTTTGTTTGTTCAACCCTATCTATGATAATGTACATGATGAAATTATGAAATTAGTTTTGTTTGTAAGTAAACCTACTAATACCAGGACCTCTAAAAAGCTGAAATAGACAACTGCGTGACTGATAGTGGACCAGGAGAGGGGCCACACTTTAATTCAGGACCATAGTTGTAGAACTGGTATTGTGCCTGTAATTTAACAAAAAGATGATAAATTGAGAACCCTTTGGTTATACATTGAACCCATCATATTATATCCCTGCCTGTTTTGTGAATAAGAATAACTCCTTAAAGCAAAGTACCTAATCTAAATAAGATGCCAGAGTCCTAAAAAGCCATATGGTTTTACATAGGATGTAAACCCGAACCACACTCTTCTAAGAGGGGCCCTGTGGCAGGGCTCAGGCATGTATACAGCTAAAGGTTTTGCATCATCCTATAGAATTAACTAATTTTGCTTCATAAAGTCAAATGAAACCTGCTCAATAACGTTACGTTAACGTATTGAATTACATACCGCTTCATAGCTTTCCACATACTTAACGAAAAACTGACAAATTTTAAAATGTGACATTTTGAAATAAAAAAATACTGTACTACTATTATGGCTTCCGGTAGACTCTTGCAATATCATTTTGTAGTTTCTTTGATTGCACAATGTTAAAATATCTCATGTTAGATATGTTAAAATATCTAAATTATATATATATATATATATATATATATATATATATATATATTCCAATTATGTCTCAATCCTAAAATTCTAGGTAATGCAAAACTTTTGGCCATAGCTATATATAGCATGATTTGTATTTAGTTTCTTTTTGGTAAACAGTTCAATAAAGTTAAAAGAAGCCGGACTCTCGGCGGAGACTTGCTTACCGGCTGAGTGTGCTGACAGGGCATGGCAGCCAGGGATGGGATGACTGCGGATCCCTGACCAGCCGGTGGGGGGATTTCAGCAGAACGTCTCACAATTAAAGGGAGCTGCTGACACACCCTCAATGCTAATGAGCCGGAGCATGACAGTCTATGTGATAGCGACAGTTTGGGAGTGCTACCAAAGACATGGCCACTGTGTGTATAACCAGGGTCGCTCTTTCAAACAACTATATCTACCACTGTGTGTGGAAACGGGGTCTGGATTCTACGAAGCCTAAGTTTAGTGGATTCTTTATATCCCACAAAAGTATAACAAGGGTGTGTCAGTCTAGGTTCAAGCAACGGGACCTTCTTTTTTAGTGGGAGCAATGCTTGGCTGATTTAAGCAGGTTTTGTTTTGTAGCTGTTTTTTCCCCTCTGTGTTTTATTTTGCATTTTTTTTCCCTTTTTGTATGTATTTTTGTGTACACTCTGCCGGTGTAGATGCATCACTGTGCTGTTCTGTTGTTGGTATAACCCTGCACTAGGGACGCCATGCTGGTAACACAGTGCAGCTTACCACTACTGCAACCTGAGTTGTGAAAACAACTGTAAATATTGTAAATAAACCTGGGCGCCTGTGTGGTATTTGCAACTGCAACCTCCTGTGTGCCTCTCCCTGTTAGCGGGTATTCCTACACCCCTTTAACAGACCCCTTTCTTGAAATGTGGAGGAAAACAGTCTTTAATATACAAGGAGTAGTCATTGAGTCCAGAGCTGCTGAAAGTAAACCTATTTTTTAAAAAAAATAGTAAAGTAAAGGTTGTACCTGTGACCTAATCTGCACACGGTTGTGAAGTGTCTTACAATAAGCTCCTATCCACGGCTGGAGAATCACTGCATTTTCCCAGTAATCAGGTGATATTCAGGTCTTTGGGGTCTGCAGATGAGAAATGAGCTTCACCCGCTTCCGTTTCCCTTCTATAGTGCCGAGATCTTAAACATGTTACTGTTCTTGACTCACTGTAGAAGAGACACATTGGGCTGAGTTTCAAAGCTCTGTTTGCAACTGAACAAATTCTTTAGGGATATTGTAGAGGTTTGCCAGGACTTTACTTTTAAAAACCTTATGTCAGACAAATGAAATTCTTCTAATTTCCATATACAATTAACTTGCCAAATCAAAAGGTCTTTGCTTCCCCTTGTTTTATGGTACTGAGCCCTGAATATACTATACACTCATACAGGATTCAACAGCCTGGGATGATAACTCTTTTGAGCAGAGTGTATAGCCCCTAAGCAGAAAAATAACCTTTATTAAAAGCATAGACCATCACAAATAAAAATGGTTAAAAAATGTTAATATTGTATACTGTGATGTTAATAAAGTTCAACTTTGTATAGCAGGGTGTATTTAGACTGAACCACCCAATACACCATATCCAACATTTCTGTGTCAAATTCTATTAGTGTCAAGTAATATGGTACTTGTTTATTATGCTTTTGCAACAGCATGAAATGAATTCTATTTTTTTTTTTCTGAAGGAAACTAGATAGCTTTTGAAACAAAAAATACATTGTTTTAATAATACAAGAAACAAGCTTACCCCTAAAAGAATAAGAAACTTAAAATTACCTTTTTCGTTTTGTTACTGCCCCTTTGCCTTTTTATAAAGTTTACCATCATTTTGACTCATTCTTAATGCAGTTGCTTAAATAGTGTGTTTTTTGTTGCTAAATTGTTTTACTATGTTGTTACCTTGCTTCACAACAGCACGTTATTAAGAGGTAAAGGGTACTCTTATGCTTCTTTCTAGTGCGGTAACATTTATTTTTCTTTTAAAAGAATGTTACATTGTTGCAAAAGCTAAGTAAATCCAGCCTGATAACATTGTGGTCTCATGCCCTACTCAGAAATGTTTTAGTGTTGATATATTATCTGTATAAAAATAAATTCATAGTAGGGATCCGTTTACTTTGTACACATTATAGGCAATACCATAGCTGCTGTTTAAAAAAAGGTTCTGTTTAAGCAGTGCATTGGATTAGCTTTAATACTGACCCACATGTCACGGAATGCTAATAAAAACACTGTGTAAATTCCTCATTGCTTCCAGATACAGCATTTTGTTATTAAGAAATGCTGTAAACTGTACTTGCTTCCTGACATCCAGCTGAACAGTGGCATGGGCCTGTGTTTACAGGAATCATCTGATGGCTATAGATAAGAGAAAGGCCTAGTGTATGTCATCACTTCTGAGGCACTGTGTCCAACTCTTAAACCCGTCTTTCAGTGATTTGTCATGCGTGTGCAATTCCAGAACCTCACACACACATTGTGAAGCACATACCAGCTTTTCATTCGTAACAGGCACTGTTTAAACAGAAGCTGGAGGTTTTCAAATGAAGTGGTGCTCCTTATGAATTAAGAAGGTTACTGACAAGGAGAAATGTTTTTGTTTGAAAATACATTTCATCCGTAGGAAAAAAAAGTTGTGTTATTTCAGCAAAAGTCACAGCTATGCTTAGGACTACAGACAGTACACTGGAAGATGACACTGGGGAGCTAAAATGGTGCCCAGCATTACTGTATCAGACCCACAAGGTTTCCAGCACTTAACAACAAGAACAGGCCTTCTATAATAATAAATTATAATAAATACTCAAAGAAGTTTCTGTATTCACCCTCAACTGCTTACTGTTTTCCATTTCACTATTTAAGAGAAACATAGCTGTGAACACTTTAATGGGATACCCTTGAGCAGTTTGGCCTTTGGAAGATGTCCTGTTATGCACCATAACATATGCTACTAATTACTCCACTTTACTATTTATCAGTTAAATTAATAACAGTAATCCAGCTGGCAGTAAACATTTCAGAAATGGCATTCAATCTCTTAATTGACTCTTTGCTTCCTCTTTAGGGTGACCAGATTTTCAAAGCTCAAAACCGTGACACATTGTTAAATAATTGATAAGACTAATGAAACCATTTAAAAATAGGCTATTTAATGGTTATTTAAATAGCCATCCTCTCACTCTTAGTATTATCTTCTTTGTTAAGCAGCTAATTTTAGTACACTCCCGGGTTTATAATTTCTGGCTAATTAGTTTAACTTGCCATATTGTGTTATATGTATTGCTGCTGTTATATTTAGTTTATTATTATTATTATTATTATTATTATTATTATTATTATTATTATTATTATAATAATAATAATCCATTCTGTAGATCGCCGTTAAATATACATTTGGGTTTTGGCATCTTTCTTTCTTTTTTTACTCACTGCATCAGATGGCTGTATTTACTGATGTTGTTGATGTGGTTTTACCTAAGTAAGTGGATTCAGATGCTTGCAACCTCTTGCTGCTCTGTCTAGGCTAAATGGCACCAGATCTGAACAGCTACGAAATCACCGTATTACACATAATTGTAGATTCATATTGAATATAAACTTAATGAAAACGCATTGCAGACTGAGGAATATGTTAATCAATTTATAAAAATAATGTTCTTGATTACTCTAGTAGTTTTTATTTTATTTAGTTTTCACTGCAGGTGCCATGAACTTGTATAGGAAGCGGGACATTTTCAAGATTTTGAGAAAAAACGTTGGGACACTGGGACCTTTGATGGAAAACCAGGACTGTCCTGGCTAAATCAGGACGTCTGGTCACCCTATTCCTCTTGCTCTGTACCCCAGGTATGCCCCAGCTTGTCTTGTCATTCACTTAGGGTGGAGGGTGGCACCGGGCCGACTGCAAGAAACACCAGTTGTCAGTGGTGAGATGTCTGGATTCACTGATAAACAGATACTGGTAGGCATAATAACTGACACCTCCAAGGTGATAATGGGCCAAAAGGTAAAGGTGAGGCCTTCCCTTGGTCTTAAGCTCAACAGCAAACTACACCACACACAATAGGATGAAGGCCAAATTGGTAGAATTTACATTGTAGAAGGTAACTTAGATATCTACCACACCATCTTTTTAAGTAATTTCACTTAGCGTGAATGTATATATATATATTTGTAATATCTTGTAACTCTTGGGGTATTGGGTGTTTTACTACTGTGTGTGAGTGCAGATATTTAAATAAGATCAAAGTGTAAAGCTGATTATCCAGGAGAGTTCAGTTTTACAGTTGCTGTAGCTTTAGATTTGACACATGCGCTGTCTATGTGGTGACGTGTTTTGATAAGAATTGTGAAGATGGAACCACAATGTCTGTCATCTTAGTCACTGTATAATTGACCCCCAACTGGCTTTCCAAAATTTGAGTAAGTTCAGGGAACCAGGGTTACATCCATAACATTCCCTTTCAATTCGAAGATGACCAACAACCTTACTTTTGGGAAAGTATATCAAAGACTTTGCGAGGGAGTGTGAGCAAAGACAGCTGACGAGGGACGTCTTGCTACCGCAAGACCTGGTGTGAGTGTGCAAGCTCAGGGACCCTTGTGCCGAATGACAGAGCCTGTAGCTTATTAACCCGCTTTGCAGGGGTGATGGCTAACAAAAAGTCTGTCTTCATAGAAAGATATTTCAACTCTATGAAATGTATAGGCTCAACCGGGCTTTAGTGAGAGCATACAATACCACGTCTAGACTCCATTCTAGGACGTACCTGCCGAGCACCCTTTAGAAAACGGGTCGCCAAAAGATGAGCGCCCAGGGACACTGAGTCAGTGGGGACATGGCATGCTGATATGGCTGCTAGGTACACTTTCAGCGTAGAGGGGGACCTGCCCGCCTCTTCCAAATCTTAAAGAAACTGTAAAATAATTGCTAGGCAATAAATGGGGTCATGACCTCTGGTCATACACCAATTTTGAAAATACTTCCACTTATAGGCATACAACGACCTTGTGGAGGAGGCCCTAGCATTCTGCAGTGCACTGATGACTGCGTCTGAGAGCCCTAAAGCGGACAGACGGTCCCGCTCAGGGGCCAGACCCACAGTTGGAGTCTGCCCGGTTCTGAGTGCCAGAGGGTGTCACTCGCCTGCCTAAGGAGATCCAGGTTAGTGGAATCTCCCAGGGCTGGCCTGTAGCAGCTGGCCAAGGTTTGAAAAACAGATTCTCCTGGGCCATCTGGGGGCCACCAGGAGAACTGTCACCTCTTCTCTCCATACTTTCTCCAGGAAAGCCAGGAGCAACGGTATTGGCGGAAATGCGTACAAGAGTGATGAACCGCTTGCAACTCCAGCGCATTTATGTGCAGGGATGCCCAACAGTCTGACCAGGACCCGCAGACTCTTCTCCCGGCCCAGACTGCACCCCATCCTGAGTTGGATGCATCCGTCGTCACCATCTGATGGCAGTGGATTACCCCCATTCTTACACTTTCGTGCATGTGAGAGGCTTGCCTCCACCAGCGCATGTGCTCAACCAGTCGCCCAGGTAATTCAACACCCTGATCCCCTGCAGCCGCAAAGGGCTAGGATGGCATCTACGCACTTTGAAAACGTGCGGGGGGCTAAGGAGAGGTCGAATGGCAGCACAGAAAACTCGAAGACGCTTCCTTGAAAAACAAAGTTCTGTAACATCGGGGGTGACCACCGGTGCAGGCGGGGTCAGCTCCAGGGCCGGCGTTATTGTCTGAGCCAGGGCCAGAGCAAGGGCTTGAGCCTGCTACCTGGCCAGAACATAGCCAAATCCGTAATATCCTGTGCTTGTCTCAAGTTGCTTGGCCCTCTCAGCACTCCGTGTAGGAGACTAAGAGCGAGTGTGAGACAGAGGGATCTGAGCCTGAGTGCAGGGAATACTCCGCAAAGGGCTCAGGGACAGATTGAGGAGGGGGGAGGGAGGGGCTCCAAACGCCACACATGGCTCAGCCGTGATAGCAGGGGACGTTGTGCAGGATGTGCAAGCGTGGAATTTAGCCATGCTTGATGTCTCTATGGTGCCATGGACGTTGTTTAAACACCAGAGGGTGTAAACCTGTGTATTGAAGCACTCAGGCACCAAGGGTGCAGAAGCACCAAGGACACTGAGTGAGGTAGAATTCAGTACTGGTGCACTGAAGAATCGGGGCACCGAGTGCAGGTATTATTGACATGCTGCGGCACTGAAGCACATACACGCACACAACAGCAAAGCTGTGAGTGTAAATAGAACAGTCACCACAGCAATGCGGGTGTACTGAATTTTTAAGCGCACCGAGAGGGCGGGCCAAGACAATCCAGTGGAGTCAACTCAACAGTGGGACACTCAGTGCCAGCTCACCGAAGGGCCTTATCACCAAAGGGCTGGTAGCCTACACTGGTAGTCACAGAAGGGCCTCATCACTAAAGGGCCCATAGTCTACATTGTGGTAGTCCACATGAGGGCAGGCCAACGTGGACTGGCTGCAAAATCTCCCTGCTGCCTTGGATCTTCTCTTCCACACTCACCTCTGCCAAACGATCCTCCTTCCACTCTATCATTCAGTCTTAAAAATCCCTGTAAAGTTCTATACCTTCTCCTCCATCTTTACCCCCCCTTCCACCTTCCTCTATCTCGGCTGCAGCTCCTAGTTCAGGCCCTGGTACTGTCCCGCCTTGACTCCTTCCTGGCCGGCCTCCCTGCCTCTGCCATCTGTCCGCTCCAAATCATCCAAAACTCTGCTGCTTGCCTTGTCTCTTTTCCCTTCCTTGTTTCTCTCCCACTACACCGCTGCTCCCTATTGCTGCATGCATCCAGTTCAAAACTCTTGTACTTGTCTATCACTGTCTTGACCTTTCTGCTCCCTCCTATCTCCAGACTATCCTTTCTCCCTACACCCCCTCTTGCCCCCTCCGCTTCTCCACCTCTGGCAGATAAGCTGTACCCCCCTCCGCTCCCCTGCCTCCAGAGCCTGCTCCTTCTCCACCCTTGCCTCTCAGTGATGGAACGACCTACCCACGGATATCAGCATTGCTCAGTCCCTGACCACTTTCTGGCACAAGACACCTGTTCAGACAGCATCTGTAAACCTCAGAACTCTCGACAATACTAGACTATATGGCACCCAATTGTACCAGTACAAAAAAGACAGGAAATTGTCAGATAAGGCCGCCACTGCACCCTTACCTGACCCATGTTCTGACAAGGCTTTCCAGCACACACTGCTTAACTGATACAATAGGTGGGTTGCTGAGGATTCAAAAGTTCCCTTAAGCAGCCTAATACATATCCTTCAGAAGTTTAGAAGAGTCGCTGTCATAAATGGATAAGAAAGATCTATAAAGTTAAAGGATTGATTGGTTGGACAATTCTTGTGTAACATAGTATTTGTCTCTTTTCAATGATCTTATTACTACGGAACCCCTAAAGGGACATGGTGTAAATTAAAAAGGGAGGCTACAATCTCGTGCACACGACTTACTATCTTGTCAGCACGAGATATAATAGTAAGTCATACGCACAAGATAGTAGCCTCCCATTTTAATTTTAGAGGTTCTGTACATTACCATGCCACACATACATCAAATTTCTTTCCCACCATATCAAACACATGTTTTTGTGTCCTTCATAAACAAAACCAAAATCCCCCAAAAAGCTGATATAATATTGACAGTTGTAAATATCTGTATACTTGAAAAAGTACACAATAAATAACTCACATCTCACTCCAGATGTGTTAATATTCAAACTATTCTAATTATCTTTTTCAATTCACATATAATTCTATAACAACATGAAAACAACCATGGCTGTTCTGGTTTTAGACCTTGCCTGACCTACCCAGTGGTTCCTACACATGCTGTCTGAAGTGAACCCACCTACTGCACCAGTTAAGCAGTGTGTGCTGGAAAGCTTTGTCAGAACATGGATCAGGTAAGAGCTCAGTGGCAGCCTTAACTGACAATTTCCCATCTTTTTTGGAATTGTCAGCTCTTACCGTCAAGTAAAACACAGTTTTTTGTGTTTAAATGTTTGGCATCCTATACAATTATAAAAAGATGGTTACGGAAGTAATTTTCCCTCTTTGAATATACAGAACATGGGATACAGAAAGCAACACAGACCAACCAGAAATTACAAGGCTAAAACTAAGAATAAAAATAACAACCAAAATACAAACATCTTAAAAATCTGGTACGAACACTGTACAGTTGAAGAAAAAGCGAACATACACAAAGTCAAAACAAGTTAATTATGATTAGCAAACGTATGCCTTTTTAGTCTTTGCAGATTTTATTTGAAATATTTTTCAAGGCTGTAACAAAGTTTCCTAAACAGCCTCATGCTGCAGAGGTTTAGTTTCAGCCTTGAGATATTTACTTTTCAAGAGCCAAAGTCGACCACACCGCAAACCTTTTTAAAGGCAAAAATGGGACAAGTGTATAAGACAGGGATTCAGAGAAAGTCCAAATGTAAACTTTACCCCTTGCCTTGGAAGTAATACTTCTATAGGAATATTATATGTTTTCAAATTTTACATGTCATTTAATCCAATTTCATTTGGGATCGCTATAAAAATAGATCATGTCACACACAGGAATGTAAACTCTAACAAGGGAGAAAATTAGCTACCCACAAATTATTACTAAAGTATAAAGTTTTCCACAACATTCCCTTAGGTATGCCTTAGCCAAGGGCACAGCATTCTAACTCCACATGTTTTCATTTGAACAGATGGCAACAGAATATTTTGTTATACTTACAAGTTGAAGTAAGAACTAGAACAGGGCCTGTTCTCAGGATGCACAATCAGTTTTGACTGGGGAGGTTCTGACCTGTGTCCTCACAATTTTGACCCATAAAAATACCTAAATATAGTATAAATGAAAATAAAGGCAGTTACATTTTAGGTCACAGTATAACATTCAAAAAATGTTATTGAAATTCATGTTCACATATGCAGCTATTCTCAATCTGGGTCATACAAGATTGTGGTAGAGTGGGAGATGTCTGTGTTTGATGATACAGTTTCAGATGCATGTGTTTTTGTCATTGCAGTGTTGGTTGCATAATTACTGTATGCATTTCCTCCTTTGCTTTGTGATATATTTGCTCTCTCAAGCCTAAGGCACATAGGAAGTAAAAAATAACTGAATGGAACTCTTTAGATTTTTCTTTATTGTGGAGCGGAGAGAGGGGTATACGTATAATTAAAAAGTTAAACAAAAAAAAAATCTGTTTAAACTCCATTTAAACTCTTCCAGCCCTAGTCCGGGAGTTCATTTTTATAGTGAGATGTTCTACCGGAACACGACCAGCAGCTGGTTAAAGAACTGCAGCCGACCAATCTCCGGCTACAATTCCCTACAAACAAAACCCAGCTAGCTACATGTCACAAGCAAAGTGTTTGGCTCTCTCCTGCAAACACACGTGTCCAAGATGCCAGTGATGGGACTATTACAATCACAGTGACTTTGTGAATAATGATATCATACATCTCATCTTCCTGAAAAAAATGCTATTCTGATGTAACTTATTACTGGACTAATTTGTACATCACTGTATCTTTACTCCCTGCATCAAGTGGAATATAATCAAACATCCATTTGTACATACAGTACGTACTGTATCACAATGAAGCATGACACTTCATTGATTTTAATGAGTAATCTGCCTCACAGGTGCAGTCAACCCTAAGTATCTACTATCTAAAACTTGTGCAAAATGACTGAGATTTGTTCTTTCTTTTACCTCCAAAAATGTGTTTCTGCAATGGTGATTGACAAGACTCATACCACACTTGTCTGAATACAAGATATTTATGACAAAAATGGCTTGCTGTATTCATTCTGCATTAAAAGAAAATAGTATTTGGGCTTATTTCTGCACTTGTGATATGGATTGCATGTACCGTATTTAAAAAAACGTTGTTATGCATCAATTCATGCATAACAACTTGTTGAAAGAGAGACATAAACATTTTTTCCAAGCAATACATATTGACATTTCTTTTCAAGGCACTCCGCGTGGAGTGCAGGATGTGCCCTATAGTCTGGACATCGCAAGTTCGAGTCCAGTGTGTGCCTAGAAGCAAGATCTCTATATAAAACATCAAATTAAATGCCACAAAATGTCCTTTCATATGGTTAAGGTATCTGAAAAAAAACTATCAGTAAGTTTCACTCAGGCTGCCATCAGTAAAACTGCAAATAAATGGTTAAATGCATTCTTTTGTGGTATCCATTACTGTACATCCAACCCAACTGAGCATAGGTAAAAGGGTCTCTGTATGGTCAATAACACAATCTGCTTATAAATAAAAATTGTGAATTCACTGAAATGGAGAGACAAAACACAAGGCAGAAACCGTGGCTCTTTAATGGTGAACATCAGTGGGCAAGTATGACCCCAATGGGGAGGAGCCGTTGCCGTCTCCAGTGCCGAAAGGAGAGGAGCCGTTGCTGACTCCAGCTGCACGTCAAGAGGCTCCAGCGTCCGAACATTTAGAGGGTCCAGAGCATGCATATCTGGAGGGTCCAGAGACTGCACGTCAAGAGGGTCCAGAGCATGCATATCCAGAGGGTCCAGAGACTGCACGTCAAGAGGGTCCACAGCATGCATATCCGGAGGGTCCAGAGACTGCACGTCAAGAGGGTCCAGAGCATGCATATCCGGAGGGTCCAGAGACTGCACGTCAAGAGGGTCCAGAGCATGCATATGCGGAGGGTCCAGAGCCTGCAAGTCCGGAGGGTCCAGAGACTGCATGTCTGGAGTGCCCCATCCTGCGACCTGCGCTGTCGGAGAGCCCTGTGGCGTGTGTTGCACTGTCACTGCCGGGCTACTCCATGCCGTGGCCTGCACTGCCACTGTGGGTGTGCCCCGTGCCATGGCTCGCGCTGCTGGAGTACTCTGCGCCGTGCCCACCACCGGAGTACCCACCGCCCTTGTCACCCCTGCTGGAGTGCGCAGCTTTGCCACTGCCGGAGGGCCCCGCACCATTGCCAGCATTGCCACAGCTGGAGTGCCCAGCAGTGCCACTACTGCAGTGCCCTGTGCTGCTACCAGCTTCACTACCACTGGAGTGCCCCACACTGCTGCCAGCATTGGGGCCACCCTCTGTAGAGGAGCCCTGAAAGGCGAAGAGTCACTCAGTCTTAGGGGGTAGAAAGGGGATTAAACAGTCACCCCCTCACAGAAGCTCAGGGGTCAGCATGGGGGTTAAACGGGCAACCCCTTACAAAAGCCCAGTGGTAACCACAGGAGTTAAATGGGTGCCCCTTACACAAGACCCAGGACCACGTCGGCCGAAGGAGGTAGAGATAGGACCACCTCCACCACAACCGCATCTGTCAGTACCACAGTCAGGACCAACCTGCCGTCCAACTCACCCACAAGAATCCAGACGGGGAAAGATGGACATGGGGAGGGGGTTGGTGTTTCAAGGGGGGGGGGTGGGGGGTGGCAGGGCGAAAGCCCTAAACGTAAATTGTGTTTTGGGAATATAGGGTGGGCAGGGAGGGGGTTAAAATCCTCCCTGCCATAAAACATGTGAGAATGTGGCTGGAGCCTTAATTGAATGATTAATGATTAATTAGGCTCTAGCCACATGGTGTTTAAGGAGGAGAAAATCCCTAGTTTGGAGGTTGGTGTGAAGGTGAGTGGAACCTGTGTTAAACTAAACTAAACTAAACTAAACTAAAGTGTGTTGTGGATACTCTGTCGGTCAGTGAAGGCGACTGCCCAGGCTGACAGGATGTATTTAGTATTCTTTTGTTTAAACCTTTCATTTCTGTATTTTGTGTATTAAAAGTTCACAACAGCGCTTGAAATGCAGCTATTCCTAACTGAGTCTCATTCTTGACACTATCCTGTTACACAGATGTAGAAGGAAGAATTACAAATATACATGTTTGGATGACTATAAACCAGTAGAACTTTGCTCTTGAGGTGATGCTTAATTTATTTCACCATACTCTATGCGAAAAGATATATACAAATATATAGAGAATATATAATAAAAATCAATATTTAAAAAAAAATGTTTATCAAATGTAAGGTTTCACTTCACGCAAAGACATTCATAAAATAAAACAAAAGATATTACTGCTGTATTTATTGTAATTCTCCTAAAAATCCAGCAGGGAGTCTCAGAGATAAATTAAACTGTAATTCCATGCCTGTATACCAGAAAATCAATTGAGCCAAACCTACTACAATCAGATCTTCAATTGCTGGATTGAACTGTGTTTGGAGATAAAGGATCAAAACTAACATAAATCCCTTATTTTTTTAAGAAATGGAAATTGTAAACTACATTCATTTCTGAACCTTGTTATGGGTAGAGTAAATTGGAAGAAAAACAAAACAAAATAAAAAAGAAAATGCCCTACATTTCTGAGAAACAATTCCTAATCCTTGAAAACAGGCAGGGTGCAAAGTAATGAATGCTGGTGGACTGTGAGAATCCCTCTCAAAGCCTGCACACCCATTTCACTAACAAATGAGCCTTTTTTACTGGAGGTGGTGAAACCTTTAATGTCAACACTCTACCTTGTTGACCCTCTAATTCAGCTATTGGTTCACCAGTTAAATAATCAGGTCAATCTTTCATTACGTGAAGTTGAAGTACAAGTAGCACGACACTGCATGCACTTCACCAGTCACAGAATTGAATATGTAAAGACATTCTCGCTGGTGCTCTGAAGCATTGACTTTAGAACTAAAAGATTTATTCTTTAAAAAGTGCTATTCTTATATTGTATCCCAAAAATGTTTTTGACATTGCAACTTCAGAAACTTCTATTTCAGTTCCAAGAAATAGGTATGGGAAAGGAGGCGGTGTATGTCAAGGGGTGGAAACCCCATCAAGTGTAAATAGTGCTTATTTTTTAGATTTATTTTTTGTTTATAACTTATTTTGTACGGCTACTTGTTTTCACGTCCATATTCTGCATTAGAAAATGGATCGAAGATTTCCTTTAACTTGATTGGTCAACCTAAGGTCTCTAATCTCTGGTAAATATGTTTAAATCAGTCCTCTGGAAAATATGTAAATGCAGTATTCATTTATGTATTTTACCTCACAGATTCTGCAAGTCAATAATAAAACAATAAATAAAACATTCAAATTATATTTTTTCAATAATGTACTGAGAGAGGTAATAAGCAGGCTACTGTACAGAATGCAGTAATGAAATACCGAGTGCCGCATCCAGTAAAGGCGATCTGGGTGGAGTGCAGGATGCGCACTATAGCCTGGAGGTCACCGGTTCAAGTCCAGGCTATTCCACTGCCGGCCATGGATGGGAGCTCCCAGGGGGCAGCGCACAATTGGCCGAGCGCCACCGGCTTGCTGTAGGGGTGACGTCAGGCCAGGAAATGAATGCAAGACACACAGCAACCGCAGGCGAAACTGAGACACTGTGGCGCTCAGTGTTTTATTGTAAAATAAAAGGTTTAAACAAAACAAAACACTTGGTGCAATGGTCAAACGAATGGACAGACAAAACAGTGGACAAACAGACAAACAAGTACCGTGCTGGTGCTTCCAGCACATCATAGCAATCGTTATTTTTTTCTCTTTTTATTTCTCCTCTCCACACCCGTTCTCCACTCACTGAACACAAAATCCAGAGTGAGGAAACGTGCCTCTATATATACTGTTGTGCCGGGATTCAATCACTTGAATTCCAGCATGTGAACTAATTTGTGCAATCCCGTGCACATATACTATTACATACTTTATCTGCACGTGAAGTGATTATGCAATCCCTGTGCCTAAATACAACTATATATTTTAAATCACTCATGCTACACAGACCCATTTATATCCTGTGCACCAATATCTATACACCAACATTAACACACCACACACAACACATAACACATAAAACACACATGGGCGGGGCACACTGCCACAGGGGCATTTGCACCCCTTGCTGCTGATGAAGAGTTATAGGCCTAGTAATGCACAGTATAGCACAGTAAAAACACAATGCAAATGGTTAACATGGTAAAGCACAGTAAACGTATAGTACAGTATAAGCATTGGAAATGCATGCTAAACTTAACTTCAGCTGTTTTTTTTGTTTGTTTCTTTCTACAGGTTTTCAGTGTTCTACACAGTTCATTTTCTGTGCAGTGCCAATACCATAATATAATCCTCTCCTTTATTGTGTTTTGGTTACATTTGGATTTGAATGGAAATGTTATTTTCTTGCCAATTAATAACAATTATTGAAACAGAAATCGTTATTTTTGAGTACTCAAAGACTAAATAAGGGAACTGGCCAAAAAAAAGCTGCTTCTTTTTTTTCTTCTTGTAAAAGCTCAGATATTTGTTGATTTGGGTTTCTCCGTTGTATCATGGACCCTGTCAAAGTTTATGTTGGAAATTATTAATTTTACATACACAAATACTTGCAGTTCTAATACTCAATCATGCACTGCTTTACTGTTAATATACACGTAAAAAAAAAATTGACTTAGTTAACCCCAGATATATTACGTTTTGTATATTAAGAAGTAGGTTTTAGACTTGAACTGTCTTTTGGATGGAGCGCCATATTGAAACAATTAAGCAAAACAGTGGTTCTGGCAGGGAACACACTTTAACCTAAGATCAAATCACTTAAATATCAAGCTTGTTTTAGGGGCTTCCAATACCAGACTAAATTGTCAATCGAATAGTTATTATGTCCCCCGATAAACAATATGTCCAATGATCGGCAAGGAAAGGATTTACATCTTACCTCAATCCATTATCTAGCATTTCACCCCAAATTTGGGAGTATTTTAAGTGCCCAGGGGGATTTTTTTTTTTTTTTTAGTTGGGAGGGATTTAGGGGATTTGCAATGAGAAACATGTTCACTCATTACATACTAAAGGACACCCTAATCACTGTCAATGGATTGGTTGAGGGAAATGTAGTGGAGGAGGGTTAGGGCCAGGCTTACATTGTAGCAACAAACAGCACCCCTAGAGTATACTCTAAAGCAGGAAGGAATTTTGGTGTTGGATGGAGCGGCACATGGCAGGCGTGACTCAATTCTTTACCCCGACTCCATCAATATTATTTCCATGGTCATGCTGAGAGGGAAAATATTCCAATACCGTCATTGGTTTGATTATTAAACACAGGTTAACACACACAAAACAACAAAGAACCTTTAGTAAAAAATACATTTAAAAAATGCTGTTGGAAGAAAAATAGAAACAAAAATACACAAAACTGTGGGAAAGTGAGCCACAACTAAAAGGTGAGTTCAGGGTGCTACAGCACAGGAGACCTCAAATAGAATTATTAAAAACATTTTTTTTCATTAGCACGTATATAAACAAATGCCCAGACTAGTAACCTTACAGTGCCATAGGCCTGAAATGGAGGACTTAAACTGTAGTAGTTTTATTATTATTTTAGAGAGGTATCATTTTTTTAAAATAGTGTAACTCTTTACATATTTACATTAAAATAATGTGGTGACTGAAATAAGAAAGATATTTTTTGCTACATTAATAGTTGTGCTTTTTCATGCAAAAGTACTTTATTGTTTCATAATCGTCTCTCAGCAGTAAGGCCATTCTAAAACTTAAAATATCACTAGTTTGTATATATAAGAACATAAGAACATAAGAAAGTTTACAAACGAGAGGAGGCCATTCAGCCCATCTTGCTCGTTTGGTTGTTAGTAGTTTCTTGATCCCAGAATCTCATCAAGCAGCTTCTTGAAGGATCCCAGGGTGTCAGCTTCAAATGATTACCTTTTCAAATACACAGGCTTAAATTAAGCCTGTGTATTTGAAAAGGTAATCATTGGTTACAGTAGCTAGTATTGTCACATTTAGGTGGTTTTACAACTGTTATATTAGAATTACAAATAAATTAGAAAAAATGACATAAGGGATTAATGCCCTAACATGATGAAAATGTTTGACTGCTTAAATTATTCAATTTAATTTTCAAATACATTTTTTTGTGTGTGTAAGCAGCTAGTGATTGCTTTACGCCATAAGTAATTTGGTTTCATTAAAGTTCTTATGAGAAGTGCCCCTGTATCTAGATAATTTACGTGTTTCTTTATAGGCTGGATAACTCCTGTTCAAGGGGGTGAGTACTCCACTCGCTGCAGGTACTGCAGTGCAATTCTAAAAACACACACACAAGATTTGTTGGCTCACGCTAACTCAGCTAAACACAGAAGTGCAAGACATTGGATAGAGAATCAAAAACCTGTTCTGTCTCATATTTTTTTGCTCCAGTAATACCAGAAACCAAATAATCTGAATTAAAATGAGCTGTTTACCTTGCAGAACCTGGATTTGTTGCATGTGTTGATCACCTGATAGAAATGCTGCCATCTCTTGACCCTAAATCAGAT
The DNA here is from genome assembly GCA_030684275.1 of Acipenser oxyrinchus oxyrinchus. Taxonomy (NCBI): domain Eukaryota; kingdom Metazoa; phylum Chordata; class Actinopteri; order Acipenseriformes; family Acipenseridae; genus Acipenser; species Acipenser oxyrinchus. The sequence continues at coordinate 14,338,271 of CM060252.1, read as the reverse complement.
GTATTGAAGCAAATAAAAATGCACAGGACTAAATGCACTGCATAAATGAAACGTGTTCTTGCTCCTGCATTTTCTCAGGAATGGATGACAGACATTTGAAAGAGCTATTACACGTTAATTATTGATGAGAGTACAGATGTCTCCACAAGCTGATTTGTGTTATGATACATTATTACACTGAGACACAATGTGAAATTGTTACAACATTTTATAAACGTACTGAAGTTGGAGTGGCAAATGCAGAATCAATGACTAATGTGGTAATGAAAACACTGGATGCAGATGGATTAAAAATCAACCATTTAATTGGTATTGGTGTTGACAGTGCTAATGTGATGGTGGGACAACATTGTTCAGTGTCATCGACGTTTAAACAGATGTGACTTCAATTAATTGTAAGGTGTGTTTGTCATTCTCTCCATCTCGCTGCAGAAAAAAGCATGCAGTGTACTTCCAAGAAACCTGGAGTTCCTAGTTCGGGAGTCTTACAACTGGTTTGCTCATAGCAGCAAGAGACAACATGAATACAGGCAACTATTTGATGTTCTGGGAAATGAGAAATGCATCAAAATCGTTCAACTTGCTAACATTCTGTGGCTCTCAAGATATAATTCAATGTGCATAATTTTAGACCAATGGGATGCCCTTCAGCTTAACTTCATGCTGGCCAAAGACAAGGAACAATGCTACACAGCTGAACAACTTTACCAGATGTACAAAGACCCGTACTGTAAGATGTACCTGTCATTTCTGAAGTGAGTTCTAAAAGACGTGACACTGGTGAATGCATTGTTCCAAACTGACAATGCTGAACAAGTTCAGTTACTTGAAGACATTACCGTTCGTTACATGTCTTTACTGACCAAGATTGCAGTGCCCACTTAGCTTCAGATTGTGAAAAAGAAGCAAACTGTTGAACTACAATTTCAAAGATCATATTATGCCAACAGTAGCAATCAACTTTGGAGTTCACATTGGAATGTGGGTGTATTGAAAATAATGTCCTTGTCACTGAAGTGAAGGAACGTTGCAATGAATTCTTAGTACGTCTCTGCAGTGAGATAAAAAAAATGTCTAACACAATATTTCAACCCTTGAAAAGATAACGGCATTGCATCCAAAACGGCCTGCACATGATATGGAGGGATAGAGTTGTAGCACTTATACATAACAGTATAAACAAGTATTCATTTTAAGATTGTTTGCTTTTTTTCTTATTCAATTTAACATTTTGGGGGGAAATTGTGTGATTTGAGGGATTTTAGGGATAGATTTGGGGGGAAATTCAGTAGATGATCTGGCAACAATGATTATGTCCCACTCTACACCAGTTTCCATCTGCTTTTTTTGGCTACATGTAACAGAAGAGGGCTGGAAGTCCTCCTCAAACTTTCTATGGCTGTTTTTTTTTTTTAATCTGTGCTTTCTCATAACAACAACAACAAAAATCAAGCAGCAGTTGTAATATTTAAGTGACTAATTTATAGAGCTCCTGCTTGAAGGAAGAGTGTAAATACACACGCCCAGTTTTTCAATTTGCATCATGCCTGCTGAAGCCAGGATTAAACAGCTGTATGTTTTTAACTGCTGTTCTCTCAAAGTGGACTCAATTGTGTATCACATGAGGTCACCAAGTGAATATGAGACCACCCTGCTTGGGGATTTGAAACACTGTTAAGTCTTCAGCTGAGAAATGTCATCCACCACCTTGCATAGTTATGGTGACTCATAAACAGGAAGTAGAGCCCTGTCCACAGCAGTAAAGCTTTTTTAATATCTTCAACCGTCATTTTAAAAACAATGAGATTAGCAGGACACTCAGAGCAGCTGGCAGTTATGCTCAGTGCCAAAGCAAATATTGCCAAATTAGTAAAGCATGCTGAACAAATTCAGGCCCAAATGGACATTTATCGAGTGATAGAAAATGATAGAGTTGTCAAGAAGACATTGGTGTTATGGTTAATCTCTTTAACTTGGTGTTTGTGTTGCCAAATCACTGCAATGGAATAATAATAATAATAATAATAATAATAATAATAATAATAATAATAATAATAATAATAATAATAATAAACATTATTCAAAAAGTTCAAATTGCAGAATTTTACAATCTACTTGTAACTATTAAAGACGACTCGAGGTTAAAGATTACGGTATACCTTTGTAAAATGTAATGTAAGGTGTCATCCTCATAAATACTTATTAATTAGAATGTATAGTAAAATAACAGGAGAGCTAGCCACGGATTTGTGATTGCCTTTTCTTCTAAGATATGTGAATTATTTGCATGTATTTTATACTTCAATTTGGAATATGCAGCTATTTCAAAGACTGCACAATAGAGTCAATGTTTCTGTTGCTTCATGGGACCGGACCTAATCACTGTTGTAGCTAAAATTCACTCCAATGGTCTAGTGACAACCACACCATTTGACCTACAGTACAGAAAAGGTACCAGGATGCATCGTTCTTTCTATGGCTTTGTATTTGAAATACATTATGTGAAAAACCAAATGATTCTCAACATAATGAAAGTGGAGGAGGAGGGGTGAAGGGGCAATAATAATCACAATAAGGCTAAGAGGTAAGAACTTATAATTTAAAACACTTGTTAGATCTCATTTATTTAAGTAATGCAGAATATTAGATTTTGATTTATCAAGGATTCCTGTGTTTGTTTTTTATAAAAGAGAATGTAAGACCTGTGAAATGATGACAATTGATATATGTGATAATATGTATAGAAATTGTTAGCTCCATGTCCTTGAAAGTGCATTAAACAGACAAGGAAGTAAAAGTGCAGACAACAAAAGACTATTTTTTAAACACGCTTCTTTGATATGTGATTCTATATATGCAAAAATGACTGTAAGGTAACCGTGCAGGTGAAAATAATATGACAAAGATTGATCTTTCCTTGGTGTTGCTTTTGCTCGATCAGATTAATTATGGTTGATAAAGACTAAAACACATGTACCTGCAATCTATGCTGTCAATCTATAGTTTCAGATGTTCAGTTTATAGTTTATCATAGTTTCTTTATAAACGGTAACCTTTCAGATCAGTTTTATGCAACAACAACAATAAGAAAAAAAATGCATTTGGTTGTACTTTATTTATGTATTTATTTATCTACTTTGTTATTATTGTTATTATTTATTTCTTAGCAGACGCCCTTATCCAGGGCGACTTACAATTGTTACAAGATATCACATTATTTTTACATACAATTAGATTATTTATTTTATTTTTTTTTACACATTATTTTTACATACAATTACCCATTTATACAGTTGGGTTTTTACTGGAGCAATCTAGGTAAGTCCAGAGCCCTAACCACTACTCTACACTGCTGCCCTACTTTTCATGTATCAGATTTTTCAAGGTGCTGGAAAGAAATAAAACATATTTTTTTAAAGAAAATTGGATCATGAGAGGGAAGAAGTGAGGCTGTGAGGCCTACACAGGAAGTACAGTTACGATTTGGACTGGCCTTTTTTTTTACCCCCAGTTACCCGATAGTTGTTTTTGCATATACAGTATTTATTATTATTTGTTTATTTAGCAGACGCCTTTATCCAAGGCGACTTACAGAGACTAAGGTGTGTGAACAATGCATCAGCTGCAGAGTCACTTACAACTACGTCTCACCCTAAAGACGGAGCACAAGGAGGTTAAGTGACTTGCTTAGGGTCACACAGTGAGTCAGTGGCTGAGCTGGAATTTGAACCGGGGACCTGCTGGTTACAAGCCCATTTCTTTAACCACTGGACCACATAGCCTCCTATTTTTTTTTTTTTTTTTATTTTATTTAGAACTACATGTCAAAGCACTTTTGTATTACCATTACCTCAGCTTTGATGAAATGAATATTGCCCAATAGGTTTTTCGCTATAAATTACAAATATCAAATATGTTTATACTGAAAAAATGTCACTAAAAAAAAAAAAAAAAAAAAAAAAAGAGCTGTCTTCTTCAGGTGCTTGATTTAATTTACACGTGTGTTTCTTTGCTTATGCTTTTTGTATTTAGCAATAAAGTCATGAAGTCATTCACACAAAATGTATATATTTAATAAGGGCTATTCAGAACTGCTGAGAATAAAAAGGAATGCACAGGGCGTAGCTTTTCAGGATTTAGTTCTGTGTGCCAATCTCCTAACAATGTGTGATTGTACACGCTGCGTTTTGGAAAACACCTTTCATTCTTCAAAATACTTTAGGATCAGTGTGTCTGTACAAGTGTGCACAATATTGCTATTGTCTTACAATTCGATTGTGTTGATCTTACTCTGAGGAAGCTAAATTCTTGAGTATAATCTTCAGAGCCCTAAAAGTCATGCAGTTACACTTGGTGGATAATGTTGGATGAGTATTGTAAAAACATTAAAATCACCATCAAACACACACAGCAAACACTGCACACTTGACCCTGTCAGCTAATATGTCATATACTGCTTATTTATTGACAGAAGTCCTTTTTTGAAGTAAAAGCCATCTGTGGAATAACAGTAGGCACTGGTGAGAAGTATGATCTCATGCAATTCCTAATTTTTTTCAGTGCTTTGTTTAATATCACCTTTAATAACAAAATGACTGGTTCAGGTTTTGCAGAAACCTGTTACAGTGTGCTTTAAAAGGCACAGTGGTGTATGCATTTTAGAAAGAAGCTGCAGATATATCAGTGGGGCCTTATTCTTGGAGAATGTGGATTCTGTAAATTGTACAATCTAAGTGTAAGCTCATTAGCTCCTGTATTCATTCTGTCATCTTTTCAAGGTTTAAAGCTTAGAGGTTTGGCATTCTGTGCTTGTTAAACTGACAGTTATGCAGTAGAATGAAGGCTTGCTTTCCTTTTTCTATGGTAAAGATGTGTTCCGAAGAAAACATATCTGTTTCAGAGCATGAAATGTGACCATCTACCAAGTATTGATTCAAACAAAGTAAAAGTAAAGCTGGCTTTGGTATATTTCTCATTCTGTACATGATCTTGGATTCTACAAAAGAAGAATGAAGTTTAACGCATAAGTCTTAATGATTATATTACGCATGACCGGTTTACTGTGCTCAGAGAGGACTGAAAGCAACTATCTAGGGTCACGTTTCTGTAGTTATGTGTTGTTCAGTATCACAAAACAACAACACAATAAATGTGTGGGATTCTTTCTTCTATTTACATCTTTACATTTTAGTTATAATTGCTTTGACAACGGAAAACAGAAAAACAACAAAGTACAAGAAGCTGACAAAATGCCCGTTTTAACAGCATAAATAATGCCCTCCTTCCAAGCTGTCTAAAGCGGTGCACTGCACAGCCAGTAACATGGTCAGTCTTTTAAATTGATGAGTATTGGGTTTTTTAAGCGAGGATAATTTGATGAGGATAATTGGAAGTTTATCTAAATACAAGTAAAAATCTGGTGAACATAGTTTACCTAAGTTTGCGTTTTATTTTGAATATGCTATGTTATATCTTGCTGTTCTTTACAATGCTTTCAGTCAGGACAATCTTGCATTAAATAACCACCTTTATTATAATACAAAAGCTTACAGTTTCCAAAAACACTGAACCCAAACAATGGTTGAAGAAAAATAAGTAAAGTAAAAATAGTTGGAGAGCAGCCTCATCCTTTGGAGCATCCCAGTGCTGCCTGCTAAAACACAAACAATAAAATAACAAATCTATGAGACATGCTCATCCTGGTGCATAAAAAATATTAGGCAGAGGAGCATCGTATACTCCCCCGCTCCGGACGAGGCTGGGAGTGAGGTGGTAGTGGTTAAGGAGGAGGTGATAATTTGAAAGCACAGCAGGACTGAGTTTACGAAGTAGGTTTATATACCTTATAGGTTGATGGGAACTTGATGGGTAATTAGTTTGCAGATTGACCAATGAATGTGCTAGGCACTATAGATTTCCTGCCTGAAAACCTTGCAAGGTTTATATTCCTATGTTTAACCATGATTTCATTATGCTTTTTTACACTTTGCTGTGCATTTACTATTATAAAGTTTTATAAAGGGGTCCAGCACATTTATATGAAGTTCATAGCATATTCAGTAATGCATAGGTGGAATTTCTTATTATCACTTGGGACCAATTTCCCCATAACGTGGTTCAAACCTGTTCAGTCAAGTACTTATTTGTAAAAATACTTTTTGAAACTTGGGTTGGTGAGTGAAAAAATCCAGATGTTTATTTTATTAAGACTTTGCTGTTACCTTCTTCCTCCATCCACTGTCAATGATTGTACCATGTTACACTTGGAATGACACTGATTCACTGTACAGCAAGCTTAATTCTTCAGTTATGCCTTAGGCAACCCTCCCCACATTCCAGCATCCCAGCCAGCTCAATGGAAACAATTTTCTTTTTCTTTTAAATCATTTTTTTTTGTATTGCTATAAAGACCAAAGACTAAATACTGGTAATCGCACATTGACTGGTTATTACTGCTGACGATTTCTTCAATGTAAAACTATCCAAAATGTTTCAGTGTCAGCTTCTAATAACATTTAAGAGCAGCTCAATTTATTGTCTGTGCAATTAAGTAGTGTTTAAAAGATAAGACCTCCGCTTTGGCACATTGACTCGGTAGGATATATAAACTTCCATATGTTTGCTTGTTAGCTAACTGAGAAATTACATATACATGTCATTGATTTTTATATTGTACTGTCTGAATGCTCTGAAGTTCAGAAAGTCTGGTATTTGCATAATTCTTGTGTAAACAATAGCAGAGTGTGCTGACCGCATAACTGAGTAATCCCTGAAGGCATGTCATACCTCATACCTATAGACAGGCAACACAAAACCTTATTGTCTATCTGCTCATCAGAGGAACAGAAGTTATATTGTGGTTAAGCCGTTTAGTTCAAAAGAATTTACTGTTGAAAGAGTTAAATTAAAAGTGACCAAGAAAAGAAAAAAAACTACCAAAACCTACTGAACATGAATGGTACCCTTACTTTAAAGCCAAGATCTATTGCTTAAAGCTTGCAGTGTTTTTCTTAAGTAAACATGTTTTAACTTTGATTTAAAATCATATTAAATATACTATCCTTTTTGTGACCTACAGTATATTAAAAAATGAAACAAGTGGTGACAGGTTGTAAAAAAAAAATACATATTTTATTATGAATTTCAGTTTTTGGCACAAAATAAATGGATGAAAGGCTATCTATCCATTTCTAAATAGTTTTTGAAAAAAAAAATGACAACTTATTACTGATACAATACAATGGTGAAAAACACTAATAATTCAATTTTTCTTACATAATAGTCGAATTACCAAGCCATTGTGGTCGATATCCTTCAATTTCTGTTTTATCTTTCCCCACTATGAGTATTCCAAAGATGTTTGGTATTGATTGGTGCATATTTACAGTTTTCCACATTTGAATAAAAAAGACCTGTCTCACACTTTGTGTTAGTATACTATTTTAATGTTATATATGTTAGCAAAAGATCAACCAATTTTAAATGATCACAACACAGTAAATGGGGAAGATTAAAAGATCACATTGTAACATTAATATTTAGTAGACATACCCTTTAGGCCCTGTCCACACTACATAACCGATCTCGAGAACCATACTCAAAAATGTTAGAATTAATTCAGCAGATAGCGCCCACACTAAAGTATCGTTTCATGTTTAGTCGGGTCGAGGGAGGGTTTTTGGAGTACCAGCGTAACTCGGGCAAGCTTAAGGGCAGCAAGAATCAAGCCAGAGTCCTGGGACAGGTTGAGTGTGTGCATAATGGAAGGAGCAAGATCAGAAGCACAGAGACGGACGAGATCAGTATTCCAGGGGTCGAGGGGGCACGTGGCAGTAGTTGATTTCAACAGTAGGCCACGGACATCAGCAATGTAGAGAAAGAGGAGAGAGCAGAAGGGGCAACCGGAGATGAGTCAAGGTGATCAAGTAGTAAACTGGGTTTGTGGTGGGAGAGCATAGAATAGATGTTGACAATTTTGTTCCAAAAGAAAGAAATCAGGACAGGCAAGAGAGGAGGATGAACGGGAGATGGATCTATCGGTGGCTGAATGTAGGATTTGGTCAATGGTCTTAAAGAGAACATTGGGTTTACCGTGTCCTATAGTTATGATTTCAGAGAAGTATTTCCCCCTGGCAAGCGCATGGCTGTAACTCGTGAGATGGTCGGTCCAGATCTCTCTGCAAAACGTTAGTCCAGACGGCCTCCACTTGCGCTCAAGCTTGCAGCAGGCAGACTTAAGCAATCGAAGTTCAAGGGTGTACCATGAGTTTCGATCTTTCTTGACCGTTGTGGTTGTAAGCAGGGTAACAGTGTTGATGGGTGAGAGACATGGGAGAGGGGAGCTTGATGGTGAGATGCTCAAATTAAGAAAAGGCTGGCAAAGAAAGTGAGCACAGAATTTGCAATAACAGCAGTGCCCCCGCCTCGGCCAGTGAGGTGAGCTTTGTCAAAAAGGGAATAGCCATTTGGGGTGGCTAGATGCAGCGAGTGAATGTCGTTTACAGAGTGTCAGGTTTCAGCTAGACAGAGAAGATCAGGATTGGCATCAGTTATAAATTCACTGAGAATCAGAGAACGACAATTGAAAAAGGAGATTTTCAAATTTGTAGCAGGAAGCGTAGGGGGAGAAGGAGTTAGTAACGGTTATGGGCTTGTTTCTTAAAAACACACGTTATCAGAGATGGAGAAGGCAGCAATGGTCTCGCCATAGGCAAGCTTTGCATAGGCTCCGTCAACATGCCATAAATATGACCACGTTAAGCTACAAGCTACCATTTTACAACAGAAACCTAAAAATGGTACGACAGTATTGATAGTCGTTCTCAACTCCTTCAGACGCCTGTTCTAAGTACTGTATATGTAATGTCCACCGCCAAAACATATCAGAAAGCATTTTGGGATGTTGGAGGATACGCAAAAAAATTAGTCCAGTATTACAGCATCCTGACTTCTGACAAACCACACTACCTGATGCAATCTAATTTAGAACTGGACTTGAGACTACCCCCTGTGGTGGTCTCGAGTCTGGTTGTCGAGTACGGCATTAAACGCTGCCTAGTGTGGACGCAAACTATATTTAACACTTTTAAGCCGGTTTAAAGGCAACTAATATGGTTTAAAGGCACAGTGTGGACAGGGCCTTAGAATATAGAATATGGAGACTATTTTTTTTTTTTTTAAGTAGACAGGTACACTTTTGTCTAAGCCCTGAATGGTTCACATACCAGTACGTCACAGACAGTTGGCAAAGTTAAGTACAGTAACTTAAAGAATGCATCTCTATCAGATATCAGATTACTGTTAAACCATTTACACCTACTGTTTGTGTCAGAAATTAAAGTTCATATCCCGGTGGAATTCAGACTAGTTACTATTCTTGCCTGCTCAAGTTTATAATTTTACAAAAAAAGAGTAACACTTTGCATTATGTGTCTGTAATTACTGTGTATCTACATAAGTAGTTACATAGTAAATACATGTGTACTTGCACATAATTACAATGTTGTTATGCATAGTTACAATGTACTTAATGTGTAAATATTTTGCATGCTGTATGTAAGTACACAATTGTATCAGAAAAGAGTTAGGTTTAGAGTTAGGGTGAGGGTTAGGTTTAGAGTTACGATTAAGGTTATATGATGCAAAAAAATTTACAGTGTAGTGAGGTTACCTTATTATGCCACGAATGTGTTACTATCTGGGGGAAAGTATTTTGCAACAACAGAAGAGCTTGAGGCCTGCAGGCATGAGAGGGATTCAACATCTATCAAAATAGCTGCTGTCTTTGAAGAACCAGTACACCTGTGAGAACAGTGAGTGGCTATCAGTGGGGATTATGAGGAAAGGTGTGAAGCGTACTAAACCTTCTGAGCTGTGCAGCAAAGTTCCTATTCACACTCCTCACTATAAAAACAAACATGCAGCAATAAGAAGTATTTCAGCAGTACCCAATATGAGTGCCGTGAATTTCAATTTGTTATCTAAAACTAATTTATCTTATTATGCCATCTTCATTCAGCAAAGCAAACTGAAATATAAAAAAACATCCACACCTATAGATATGACACATTCCTAGTGGTTTTTGATTCTCTCTAAAGAAAAAAAGGCATTTATAGCTCATTTAATTCAATTATTTAGAATCTGCACTTTCAATCCCCAGCATATTGCAGTGCCAGTGGCATTGAGGTAACCTCACATTCTGGGATGGCACGATCAGATCTGCTAGCACTACTGTGAACACTTCGGGTCAGTCCTTGTCTAAACAGGAACGTTTTTGAATCAGTATCTCTTTGTAGTGGATAAATTGGTTGGCTGCATTCCAGGTCTTTTAGTGTGAAGGCTTAAATAAGAACAGCATTAAACAGACACAAATATCCATGAAAAGAAAAGCTGATGTCATACAGACTATTTTCAAACATTCTGCATGCTTTAGATCTATTCTGTAGATCTAGGAAATGAAAGTGACTTGTAACACATCCGAATAGTTTGTCAGGACTCTTTTTGACAATAGAACTGTTCTAAGGATGCCCCTGTTAGTTATGCCTTTTGTCTGATAGATTTGTATATATATATTTTCAAACCTGTAAACTAGTTAAATCCCATGTAAAGCACACATCATAGATGGGAACACAAAAGGAGCTATTTTTAAAAAAGTGATGACAAAGGCAACTTCTCAATATATATATATATATATATATATATATATATATATATATATATATACTATTTTTTCAGGGCTAAAATAATTTAAATGGTATAAACCACAGACCAATAATTTAACTGTTCCTTCTTAATTTTCTATTTTGTCCCTGTGTCATGTACATACTTCATCAACAACCTGCTGTTAAAGTAAGAATTTCTATTGCAGAATCTGTGCATTACAAAGTGTTCCCCTTAAAGTAATTGTAGCAACAAGATAATTGTATTAATCTTATCCATTTTGCATTTCCATTAGCTACATAGGCCTCAGATATGCAGTTTTGAAATAAACACGTTATAACAAACATGTATTTAAATTTTAAAACAGACATCTCACACTACACTACTCTAAAGAATGTTCCTTGCCTTCCAGGTAGTCTTTTATTGCTTTACTTCCTTCAACATTTCACCCCCGCAGTGTCTTCTGGGACAAAGCATGCTACTGACTGAAAGCATCTACGTCAGTAGAGGAAGAGACTGATTGGTTGAAATAAGTGGGGACAGTTTAGCTACCATTACTTTAGCATAACCTTTATTATTATTATTATTATTATTATTATTATTATTATTATTATTATTATTTATTTCTTAGCAGACACCCTTATCCAGGGCGACTTACAATTGTTACAAGATATCACATTTAAGTTAGAATGTAAGTCACTTTATTTGTTCTGCAAGGTTTAGGAATGTCCTTTGTGCATGGAATTTATGTATTCTTTATGTGTGTTTCATAGACATTTCCACCCATGGTGACTGCTGTCTGACATTATGTCAACATTAAAAGTGGTGTGTAGAATGTTTCCTTTTAAATTATGTATTACACAATACATACATTTTAAAGGGTCCAACATGTTTTTTCTAAGAAAATCCTGTGTACTATACATGTGTCAGAATTAAGGAAATAAGGCAGGGCTGTATTGGAATTATAATTTAACAGCCCTGCTACAGTATCTGCAAAGAAGTGTCATGGAATCCCAACTGTCCATGTTATCATACCTAATATATATTGCCAGAAGTTCGTAGGTGTCAGATTTTTCCATATGAAAAACACACACATTATATTAAATGTGAATTTGATTTTTTAATGGTAATTTATTTTAAGTTGTCGGTGAAGAATATTTATTGAACACTTCTTGCAGATATTTCAGTGCAGTACTTCCAGTGAACTTCATAAACTTGCATAAAGTAATTAGGTCGACATTGACTGTGTTTACAACAACTTTTGACACCCAGAATGCATATATGTTTCTTAGTTTTTGAATAAGATTGTTGCGATGCATTTCAAGACTGATAAATGAAAGTTTGCCAGATTCACTTGCTCATGTCATGCGTATGTTCATTGACTCAGCACAGCAATAAGTGCACCAGTGCTTCTTTGAAGGTTACAGACAGTGAACCACATCCATCACCATAAATAGACCGCTATGGTTGCTTTGAGAGCCCCCTTGCTTTAGTTGTGATATTTTATTCAGCCCACTATTTGTTAATCAGGCATTTTGAAAGAGAATCATTTTAATGTAAATAGTTTGTGAAACATTGTCCCATCTGTTGAAAGCATGCCATAGTTATGCTGACCCCTGTTTAAATGCAAGATAGAGAGGCAAATGAACTGTTTGGCTGCTTTTCTTAGTAGGGCCTCTTATTAGTGGGAGATGGCAGTAAAAAAAGAACATGAGGAAGACTGAATGTGTTTACTTAAAACCAAAGCCAAATGGCTGGGAGAGTCATTATAAATCATAGGCTGTCAATGAAGACAACATCTGACTGCTACTAGTTCATTCCAATTCATGCCTTTTTTACATTCCATTATCTGTTTTAACGTTTGTGGTTACTTCCTTACTTATGCACTGTATAGCCTTTTGTTTGGTCTTCAACAGGTGGGATCTGAAGAGTTCAAACATTTATATGTTGTTTTGTGGCGATGTGGCCGCGCCCTTGTGCGTAGTTTGTGTTATATGTTGCATGTTGCATGTGTTAATGTTGGTGCATAGCGATTGGTACACGGGATATAAGCGGGTCTGTGTTTCACGTGTGTTTAAAAATGTATAATTGTAGTTAGGCACGAGGTTGCACATAATTAATTCACGTGCTGGGATTCAAGTGAATAATTAATTAGTAATTGAATCCCAGCACAACAGTATATACAGATGCACGTTTCACTCACTCGGGGTTAGGTGTTGAGAGTGGAGAGCGGGTGTGGAGAAGGAGAGTAAAAATAGTAAAAAGAATAATATTAGTTGTTTATGCGCACCGTGTTTGTTTGTCTCCGTGCACCGTTTTGTTTAGTGATAGTCCGTTTTGTTTGTCTGTTTATTTTGGCGAATGTGCGTGTTTCTGTTTTGTGTTCTTTTATTTTGTTTATTAAATGCTGAGCACAACCAAGTGCTCAGCTTCACCAACCTCACTGTCTGTTGTGTGTTACTTCCTGTTTCTGGTCTGGCGTCACCCACTGTCTGCCGTCTTTGTGACACGTGGTGTCCTCGTGGGATTACCAAGCGCCTCCAAGACTCAGACCAGAGCAGGAGTACCATGTGTTTTTGGAGAGAAAAAGAAAAAAAAAAATGGATTTTTTTGGAGAAATGGAGGGAGGAAAGACGCTAGAGAGGAAGCAACAGCAGCACCCATCCTGCAGGCCAGTGTCAGAGGAGGTGATCGACTGGCTGCTGGATCAGGAGAAGCAAGGGGCCCAGAGTAACATCAGCGCAGCAGTTGCAGGCGGTGTTAAAAGGTGCCCTGCCCGCTACTAACAAGGCTGTTGTCCTCTCTAGCCCAAAGGGGAGGAGCCCGGCGTCCACAGCCCAGCGGGAGGAGCCCGGCGTCCACAGCCCAGCGGGAGGAGCCCGGCGTCCCTACGCCTGAGTGGGAGGAGCCTGAACGTCCCTACGCCTGAGTGGGAGGAGCCTGAACGTCCTCGCCTGAGTGGGAGGAGCCTGAACGTCCCTACGCCTGAGTGGGAGGAGCCTGAACGTCCTAAGCCTGAGTGGGAGGAGCCGAGCGTCCTACAGCCTGAGTGGGAGGAGCCGAGCGTCCACAGCCCAAGAGGGAGGAGTCGGTCGTCCACAGCCCAAAGGGAGGAGTCGGTCGTCCACAGCCCAAAAGGGAGGAGTCGGTCGTCCACAGCCCAAAGGGAGGAGTCGGTCGTCCACAGCCCAAAGGGAGGAGTCGGTCGTCCACAGCCCAAAGGGAGGAGTCGGTGCGTCCACAGCCCAAAGAGAGTCGGTGCTTCCATAGCCCTAGGACCCAAGCTGCCAGCAGAGGAAGAATGCCTGCTGTCCCGTGTCCACCAGCAGAGGAAGAATGCCTGCTGTCCCGTGTCCACCAGCAGAGGAAGAATGCCTGCTGTCCCGTGTCCACCAGCAGAGGAAGAATGCCTGCTGTCCCGTGTCCACCAGCAGAGGAAGAATGCCTGCTGTCCCGTGTCCACCAGCAGAGGAAGAATGCCTGCTGTCCCGTGTCCACCAGCAGAGGAAGAATGCCTGCTGTCCCGTGTCCACCAGCAGAGGAAGAATGCCTGCTGTCCCGTGTCCACCAGCAGAGGAAGAATGCCTGCTGTCCCGTGTCCACCAGCAGAGGAAGAATGCCTGCTGTCCCGTGTCCACCAGCAGAGGGTGAATGCCTGCTGGGTTCCCATCCACCAGCAGAGTGTGAGCGTCTGCTGGTATCACTCCCCACCGTCACCACCCGGAGAGGAACAGGAGCTGCCTCTGCCTCCACCACAGTTCCCTGCAAGGCGGGAGAGCCGCACCAGTCCCCTGCAAGAGAGGCGGAGCCGCACCAGTCCCCTGCAACAGTAGGAGACCACGCGCTGCTCGCACCTCCATCGCCAGGAGACTACACGCTGCTCGCACCTCCATCGCCAGGAGACTACGCTGCTCCCACCTCCACCACTTCCTCCACTAGGAGCAGAGGAGCAGGAGCTGCCTCTGCCTCCACCACCTCAGCCGCTTCCACCAGGAGCAGAGCAGCAGGAGCTGCCTCTGCCTCCTCCACCAGCAGAGGGTGAGTACCTGCTGGTTCCGCCTTCTTTGTCGTGGGAGGACTGCTTGCCCCTCCCACCTCCACCAACAGAAGGTGAATACCTGCTGGTTCCGCCTTCATTGTCGTGGGAGGACTGCTTGCCCCTCCCACCTCCACCAACAGAGGGTGAATACCTGCTGGTTCCGCCACTGCCGGAGCAGAGGCAGGAGCTGTCTCCGCTTCCGCACCTCCACCACAGAGAGTGCGGTGGCGGAGCCCCAGAAAGGGAGCTACCGGCTACAAAGACAGGGGAGAGGTCAGGAGACCACTTTCCCCAGCAGCAGTTTCGCTGCAGGAGTTCTTGTGGCGGAACCCCACAGGAGGGAGCTACGGCTACGAAGAAAGGGGAGAGGTCAGGAGACCAGCATCCCCAGCAGCAGTTTCGCTGCAGGAGTGGACCAGCATGCTGTCAGCCGTGCCACTACCGGCAGGGGTGCTGACAGCATTGCCAGCCATGGGCCCACTGAAGCCTCCCTTCCCAGCCGAGACTTTGTCCTGGACTGCTGGGTTTTAAGGGGAGGTGGCCGTTGAGGCCATGTGTGCTGCGCACAAGGGGGTATATGTGGCGATGTGGCCGCCCTTGTGCGTGGTTTGTGTTATATGTTGCATGTTGCATGTGTTAATGTTGGTGCATAGCGATTGGTACACGGGATATAAAGCGGGTCTGTGTTTCGCGTGTGTTTAAAATGTATAATTGTAGTTAGGCACGAGGATGCACATAATTAATTCACGTGCTGGGATTCAAGTGAATAATTAATTAGTAATTGAATCCCAGCACAACAGTATATATAGATGCACGTTTCACTCACTTTCGGGGTTAGGTGTTCGAGAGTGGAGAACGGGTGTGGAGAAGGAGAGTAAAAATAGTAAAAGAATAATATTAGTTGTTTGTACGCACCGTGTTTGTTTGTCTCCGTGCACCGTTTTGTTTAGTGATAGTCCGTTTTGTTTGTCTGTTTATTTTGGCGAATGTGCCGTGTTTCTGTTTTTGTGTTCTTTTATTTTGTTTATTAAATGCTGAGCACAACCAAGTGCTCAGCTTCACCAACCTCACTGTCTGTTGTGTGTTACTTCCTGTTTCTGGTCTGACGTCACCCACTGTCTGCCGTCTTTGTGACACGTTTCCAAAAGGAAACAACAGAATATAAATGTTACTCAAGTAGGTACTCCTGTTTGCTGATGATGAGGAGAAAAAGCTGTTGTGTAAAATGACTTTTTTTTTCTAGACAATAATGGAACATGCACCTACTTATCTAATCTATTTTAAATGGCATTCATTTTTGCACTGAATAATACAGCCTTATTATTATTATTATTATTATTATTATTATTGTTCAGAAACTATACAGAATAAAAAATCTGCTTGCTGTAAACCTACATACAGATTTTGCAAGCATTTACTCTGTAATATATTCATCATTTTTCATGAAGAGAAACACCAGCACCAGCTTAAAAACTTTAAAATGTAAGGCCTCTATGAAGGTAGTGTGGAAAAGCAAAGTTAGTAAAGACTTATAACTAAACTAACTTACACAAA
Organism: Acipenser oxyrinchus oxyrinchus; assembly: GCA_030684275.1. Taxonomy (NCBI): domain Eukaryota; kingdom Metazoa; phylum Chordata; class Actinopteri; order Acipenseriformes; family Acipenseridae; genus Acipenser; species Acipenser oxyrinchus. Next base: position 14,322,019 of record CM060252.1, on the reverse strand, counting down.
GCTTGTGCAACTGAGCCCTGTTTATTGTACAAGACTATAGAGCAACAACCGTGTGTGATAAACCCTTCTGCAGGATTAGCATTCTCTGCATATTTACTTAATCATTCTTTTTATTTTGGACTTCACTTAGAAAAGCTGCAGATTGTATTGGTATGCTCTGGTTTTTACCTTACTTCTTTACTGATGGGTATACAGCAACAATGATTGCTTTGTTTATTCCTGCATTACAATTATTGTAGTCTTCTTGACGGCAGGATATATAGGTTCAAAGGATAACATTACTGTATCTACAATCTGCGTGTGTACTGTATATGAGGCATCATGCATGCAATTTGGAAATAAATGGAAATGGAATAGAGCCAGGGTATTTCATGGGATCACCAAATGTTGGGTAAACTATAGAGCATCCAATTTCTCTATATGCACAATAATCTCCACATTTCCAAACATTGAAAACATATGGCTTTTAGTAGTTTTTTTATAACCTTGAGTTATTAGTTCCCAAAAATACAAGACTGTACAAACTTTCTATTGTTCTTACACTTTATATATTTAATGTATAACCACATATCAAGCATATTTCAGCTATATTTTAAGAGTATGTGATATGGCAAGATAGAGTTTTTCACGTATATCCATTCAGTGCAGAATATCAGATCACAGATGCATATCCCATATTCAATTTGCATGACATGTTTGACAAGCCTGCAATACATGTAATGAGTAACAACCCAAAACAAAGCTGTTTTGAAAGATTGCTAATGTCCTTTAGATATTATGCTTTGAACATTTTAAAAGCCACTTTACAACCTTCATTTCATTACTGTCCTCCAATACATGAAGTTTCAAATGTTTATGTTTTTAAGTGGAAAAAAGAGGTATGGACAAGAACAATACAATTAAAAATAAAATTTTGGAGCTGAAGCAGCTTTCTAAATTATTTTTCAGTTGGCCAATTAAGAGCAATTGTATAATAGTTTGTGCTTGGGGATACTGTTTTTTTTTTATTATTCCAGATGCAAATATTCATGTAGAAATGAGATCCAGCAGTGTACTATAACAGAAGAACATTTACATTTCCTTTGCTAGCAAATCTACTTCTGTCCTGCACACATGGCAATGATTTTCCATCCCTAAGCATGCTGTGCCATTCTGTATTCTTCTTGTCACACTCAAAGAGTGACTGGTATGTTTTATTTATGTTTCCACCACCAACATCCACAAACACATCCTTTATATAATTGTATTCCCACGTTCCTTAGACTTACAGGATTTTTCAATGATGTTCATGTGTTTTTTTTCTGTTTTTTTTTAACCAAAATGCCATACACTTTAATTCCAAAACAGAATCTCCTGAGGTATGATTTTTCTTTTTCACTGTTTAGTCATCTGGGTGTGCGCTAGTACGGTTATAGTTAAGTATAGAAGCCTTCCTCTGCTTTGTATAGGACTGTACAGTACAATAACTCAGCTCTGCAAAAATGATTAAATAATCTAATTTTATAACTAAGTTTATGTTTCATCTATTGTATAGCGACTATATATATATATATATATATATATATATATATATATATATATATATATATATATATATATATATATATATATATATATATATATATATATATATAGGTAATAAATCAGCACATGTATTATTATGTAGTACTTCATTTTTAATTCAGTATAATGTAGTCCTATGGATAGTTCTGTTTGGTGCAATCTACCGTAAAAGTGTAAAAACCAAGACTTCATTTTCTTATATATTTAATTAGCATATTCATAGGTTAACGATATGTTTAACTCTGCAAAGACGCGGTCTGTAATGTAAGGCTTTATGGCAGAGCTTGGAAAATAACATGCATTTACCAAGTGTTTATGAGAAAGAAGTTGAAGGCAAAGCATAACTGGATAGCGTCACTTGCATGGCTTGTTTCCATCAGGGAGAGAGAGACATCAGAAGCTGCAATTTAAGCGCTATTGTGCACCTTTAATAACACAAAAACGACAAACAAAACACAGCAACAAACAAATCGGTGCAGTGGCCGGAATAAATGGTTGAAACAAACAAAAAACAGCAGAACATTTGCTTCCATAAACTTCCAAACCGTATATCTCCAATAGTTCCACTCACCTACACACCAACCTTAACACCAACAAACAGTGTTTGCCCTTTTATACACCTGTGGCAGGAGCCTAATTAATCATCAATTATTCTATTGCGGCCCCAGCCACATTCCCACATGTGTTCTGGCAGGAAGGAATTTACCCCCTGCCAACCCAATATTCCCCACACCCACACTTTACATTGGCAGAGCTTCCACCCTGCCACACTAGGCTATTCAAAATACCCAGAAATTATTGTTTTTTCAATACAAGTGATACAATTGGTTCAGTCTATTAGCTGAGTTCTGCTGTTCACTGGATAGGACACCATGTTGGAGGATAAGAAAATGTCACAAACGATGCCAAAGAACAAACTGAGAACTTAGAATCATGTTGCCGACTTTACTGTACTTCTCCCTCCCACGGAAGTGCTTACAGCTTTACACAGATTCGAATTGTGGACAATTGTAGAAGGTGGTTCAGGAGATAGATAGGCAGACAACAGACAGGCCAGCGTCATTGAGCATCCAGTAAATGCTTTGAGAAGACTGATACAAGTTTGGGGCCAGATTTCAAAATGTTGATAAAAGAGATTTATTAAAAGGGCAGTTTTTTTTTAACTCCATTAAAATACCTGGATGTTGGTTTTCTCAATTCAAGTGAATGACAGAGGCCTCTGTCTTAATCAGTCAATAACTTTCGTTACTGGCTAATCCACTACATTTGTTTCACACTATTATCAAAATGAACTTCAAGTTTCTTTCAACTCAAAACTTTGGGATTCTACTCAAACATAAAAAAGAACTTGAACAGCTTCTTACCATAACGTGCCAAGGGAAAAGAGTAAGGGTATGTTAAGCACATTTGCTAGATCTATATAATAGTGTATGTAGTTAATCAGCTTTGATTTATGAAGTTTCAGATAATCCTTGCATTTATGGATAAAATGTCAGTGTCTTTACAACACAGTTAGATAGATTTTGACTTTGAGCTGCACACATCTGCATTTTATTTAACAGAGGTTCTTAAAATGCAGTGCAGGGAATGCATTTTCTGGCCTTGGACCTTCTAACTCACACAACAGTGTGCTCCCAATGTCCCTGCTTGTAGTTTAAGATCTCAGGATGCTCGTCTGTTTGTAGTCCCTAGGTTTCTGACTGCAGTCTGCTGGAGCTATGGCTTTCAATTATATTCCTCAGTTTATTAGGAAAGCAGATTCCATTAATGTTTTTAAATCTAGGCATTTTTAACTTGGTCACATGTATGTGTGTGTGTGTGTGTGTGTATTATATATATTAAAAGTAAAATTATTTTGTGCCCTCATCCACTTTTCATATTGAGGTGTGTTGTCAAGGTAGAGATGATAATGACTCATTCTCCAAAACACCTTTTATTAAGAATTTCATATTGAATAAAAAAGGCTAAAGTTTGAGCATCCTGTTGTTCCACAGAGGAATAGACATTCAAGCTACAAGCAGCTGTGCTTTTCTTGGAAAATTTCAATTTTGTTTTATTTTTATTCTCTTGTGTATTTATTAATTTATTAAACTTTCTGAAAATACATAGCCTTATTACATTATTTAATTTGGGCAAGATAGTGCATGCAAGAAAAAATGAGAAATTAAGTGTTTAGGTTTTTAGTTTATAATACATGTATATAAAACATAAACAACCATTAATCTTAATTTTCAACTTGTTTTGTGCTCCCAGTCTTTCAGGACTTGGCTCATCTTTTATTTGAAGTAATGTTTTTGGAGAAAATACTGGTGTGGGGTTTTAGTAGTTAGGCTACAGTTTTTTTGCAATGAAAACTTGTAATACCAAGTTTGTGTTGCCTTCTATATAAACAAACCTAAAATATCAAGTTGCATTAATGTCTGCCTGGATGGATGAGTTTTCAGCCATCACAAATGGCATTGTTAATCCCTTCAGGATGGCACAACCACATTAAAGAAAGGAAAAGAACATCGGTTTCTTTTTCTTAAATGACATGTTTTTCAATCTGAAGAATTGTCCTTTCTTTTTATCAATTAACATGTCTTGACAATATTGGATTTTTTTGTGCCTTAAGGGAAACGTATTTGAAGCTTATAAATGCATGGCTGCTCTTATTTACGCTAGGTACTAAGAAATGGAATATCTATAATTCAAAGTAAAAAGCATATTGTATGAGTATGTACTTAGTAAAATAATTAGTAATAAAAATGGTGATATAATTGATTGTTTCTCCAGCTTCCACTGTGCAGCTTTGGGATGTCATCATTTTAAATGATATTTGCTGGCTGTATCCCTGCCAACCATTAAACGTTCTGATTTTGTTGGCACGATCCACTTTCAAAAAACCAATCTATATAAAAAAAACATGTTTCTCACATTAAGAGGAAAGATTTGCCAAACAGCTCCCAACATCTCCAAGCTTATTATTTTTAATTATGTTATTTCTCGAAGATTTGATTGAATGTATGTCACGTTATTTGCTGAGGTGTATTATTTTAAATAATATAAAAAACATGGGTATGGTGAAAACATTTCTAAGACAACGTGGATCATATATTATGTTCAATACATTTAAACACAATAAAACACAAACCAGGTGCACTAGGAAAACCTCCTACAAGATATATTCAAAGAATTGATGACACACAGATTATACATACTGATTTGAAACAGTATAATCACACATAATCACACAGTCACTGCAATGTGAGATCCTCACAGATGGCAGTGCAGCTGTAATTAGTGCAATATTGCTGAGGGTTTTAGAAAATAAAATCTGTTCTTGTTCATAATAATCTTTTCTCATTTTTTTTAATTGCTGCTATAGAGTTGAATCATGCTCCTCTGAACCATTTGGGTCCAGAATCTGATCTGCTTAGTGATTGTTTTCGGAGTGCTGTTGGCAATCTGTATCATACAAAAAAGTTTTTGTTTTATGGTTCTGATACTTATATTTCATCAAACATCAGCAATAACCTTTTGAAAAAACAACACATAGACGGCTGTAAGAGTTTTAGACATTTACCATAAACTTGAGGAGTATTTATCATGATACTGAAGTTTGGTTTTTACAGTTGCTAACAGTATGCATTATAGGTCAGTTCAGACTACCAGGCTTATGCTTAATAAGAGTCTACTGTGCTTAACTGAGCAGACATCCCATTATGTCCAGTACTGTTCAGCTTTTCTTCAGTCAGTCAATGTGTCAGACAGCAATGCTTGTTGATGAATCAAAACCCTTGCCACTAGCTTTCCAAATAAACACACACTGTCGTGCAGATTGAAAAACTTCTTAGCATTGGAATCACACACTTTTTCACCCAATCACTATACATATAATCCTTTAATTTAACTTTAGGGTTGTTACATAAGAACACAAAACATAAGAAAGGTTACAAACGAGAGGAGGCCAATCGGCCCATTTTGCTCGTTTGGTTGTTAGTAGCTTATTGATCCCAGAATCTCATCCCAGGGTGCCAGCTTCAACAACATTACTGGGGAGTTGTTGTGTGAGCCTTGGCTACTAAAATTGACAGCTCTCCACGTGTTGTAAATCTAAATACACAAACACATTGACTTTTAGAAGTAGATTTACTGCTGAAAGGTGTTCCTAGTTTTGCCACTAACCTACAATTAAAGGAATACTGTATGTACCTGCAGTGAATGTTTTTACTTTGTGTGCTGTTTTCTCCTGATTAATACAAGACAATGGTAGAAAAGAGGAGTTTTAATATTCAGAACTATGGCTGTACACTTAGATGTATATTGTTGTATACTGCGATAAAAGCAAAAATACGACAGTAGTAAAGCCTAGACAAGTAAAAAGAAATCACAGAAAAGTATGGAAAATCACAGCAAATGCATAGTCGAAAAACATAGTAAACTGCAATATTACTATGCAAACGTACCTTGTTAAACTTTGTAAAGGACATATTTTACAACTCTTACTAAAGATCCCTGTGTGTAATCCCTTTTAGTCTCCCCTTTACACACCATGTACATATTTCAAGACTTCTGATAGGACAGGCAATTAAACCACAAATGCAATTAATTCAAGGTAAGAAATTGTACTGCCGACATATGTATGTCTTTAACGTTCATCTGAAACATATCCCCTCGTGTCATGCACATAGCCAATCTGTAACACATTATAAAGGCTTACTTAAAGGTTTATAGGGTAGACAAAAAAAAAATACACTTAAGGAGTGTAACATAAAAATCAGTGAAGGACTTATTTATTTCCATGTAATCCCGAAAAAAAAAAACAACATACTGTATAACTGCATTAAACTGCATTGTAATGCAGTATTTGCACTAAAGAGACTCACATGTACTGTTAGATATTTGGTATACAAATTTAGACCCACCACTGTTTACAAATAGATCCCAGTAACTTTTTAATGCAAGGTGCAATTGTAAGTGTAGCAGAAGAAGGGTTTTGACAATGTAATTTTTAGTGTCTTAATGTGTTAGCTTTTTAATGCTTTACAATACACTACTACTGAACATTTTAAACGTTATGGGTATTTAGCAGTAAAACCGCAGTACATGCATACAAAATAACTTGGAATTAACACAGTAATATTTTTTTTTGCAAGGTGGTTCAGATTTCTGTGAAGACTGAATAACTAGTCTTTACCTCCTTTTAACTGGATTAGTGAACTAGTGAATTTCACTTGCATCCCTGAGGATGTGAGTTTTGCTTCCGGATTTATTGGGTATTCCCACTTTGTGGCCTTGCTGCAGAAGGATTAGGGTTTTAGCAGGGTTCAAAATAGCTGATAGTTGTAAGAGATTGGTAAGGCTGGTAACGTTTTCATTTTAAAAGATCTATGCATGAGTTGGTTCATGTTTTAAATTGTGTAGTGAGAGCCTTGCTCTGAGCTGCTGAAAATATATGCTGAAATCTGCCACAAGGAATCAATGACAGTGCTAAAATAAGAGATGGTGCACATTAACGTGATTCCCTTTTCTCCTGCAAACTTTCCCTACAAATTTGTAATATAGACATCAGACAGCAGGAGGGGTTCGAGTTTGGAACAGAGTTTTACCACAATGCCTTGGATTAGCATTTCCTATAACAACTCACCCACAGCCACCTAGAAGTGTTTTGAAATCTCCATCAATATTTGTTTTAATTGATGGTAAATGGTGCTCTGCTGAATGACCAAGCCAGGCCAGATGCCCCAAGAACATGGTTCAGACTACAACAATCCACTCATGTTGAAAGCAAACAGGGCCATGTGGTAAGATTCATGTCCTTGACCTTTTATTTGGTTAACCACAATGTCCTGAGGGATTTTTTTTTTATTAGCCTTGGGTATAAACTATACTTGACTGTTTTAAGTACTGTTTGACAGAAAATTAGCAAATTGTAGCCAGTCCATATTTAAAAGGGATGTCCCACATGGGTCTGTTGCTGGCCTTCTCTTTCTCTGTAAGCAATTCATCACACTCTGTATTTACATGGCAGTCCTTTTATCAACTCTGTTGTTTGTGTATTGCTAATACTTCAGGCATATTTTAATACTAGTAAACATTAGTTGTTGATGACTAAGCACTAGCTGACAAATCCAAACACATAGGGGGGTATTTTCAAAGGAGATCCTCTGGAGGATCGCATTATTTCAACGGCCTTTGACACTGTCGATCACTCTATTCTCCTATCCTCTCTCGCTGACCTGGGAATCTCTTGCACTGCTCTGGCCTGGTTCTCCTCCTGCCTCTCCGGCCACACCTACCACTCAACAGGAGTCCCCCAGGGATCAGTCTTGGGTCCTCTCCTGTTGTCTCTCTCTACACCCACTCCCTGGGTCCCCTATCGCATCCTATGGTTTCTCATACCATTTCTATGCTGATGATGCTCAGATCTTCCTCTCCTTCCCCCCTCTGACCCCACCATCCCCTCCCGTATCTCTACCTGTCTGTCTGCTATCTCCTCCTGGATGCACCCCCATCATCTCAAACTCAACCTCTCTAAATCTGACCGACTTTTCTTCCCTTCCTCATCTTCCCTCTCCTCTGATCTTTCTATCTCCATTCCTCTGGAATCTACCATGCTCTCTCCCTCCTCCTCAGCTAAGTACCTCGGAGTAACCCTGGAACCCTGCCTCTCCTTCTCCAAGCACATCTCCACTCTAGCACGCACCTGCCGATTCTTCCTAAGCAACATGCTAAGAATCCGACCCTTCCTTACCATCTACTCCATGCAACTCCTCGTCCAGGCTCAGGTACTCTCCCGCCTAAACTACTGCAACTCCTTCCTGGCCAGCCTCCCTGCGTCTGCCACCCGTCTGCTCCAGCTCATCCAGAACTCCACTGCTCGCCTGGTGTTCCCTCTGCTTCGCTTCTCCTGTGCTACTCCACTGCTCCGCTCACTCCACTGGCACCCGAACACCGCTCATATCTAGTTCAAGACTCTTATACTCACCTACCGATACCTTGACCAGACTGCACCCAGCTACCTCCAGACCCTCATCTCTCCCTACACCCCCACCTGACCTCTCCACTCCACCTGCACTAGACCGGGCCCTGGAGGCTGTACCTCCTCCATGCTCCTCTGCCTCCAGAGCCCGCTCCTTCTCCCCCCTTGCCCCGCAGTGGTGGAACGACCTTCCTACGGATGTCAGGACTGCCCAGTCCCTGACCACCTTCTGGCACCTCCTCAAGACACACCTCTTCAGACAACACCTGTAAAACTCAACTCTTCCCTTCTGGACAATATAGCACTCTCGATACAACAAACAAAAGGCTTGGACCCCTATAGGTTCATTATAGTGAGGGTGTACTGTATTTATAACAGCTTGGTATGCTGTGAACTATTTGGACTCTTTAAGGGGGTGCAAATCTCATAATCAGCTTACTCATACTCAAAACATTTCCGTGCTAGAACATAACAGAAGTGAAAATCTCATTTTAATCATCATTGATGCTTGCATGTCTATGATACAATTCTCTTATTCTACATATTACAACATTTTATATGACAGCATTTACCCTTTTCACTCATTTTATATGACAATTATACTCCATTCTAGAGCTCAGTGAAACAATAATTGCACGATAATATAATTGTTTAATCTTCTGCAATGTCTTTCTCCTAGTGTAACCCAGGTTACTTTGTGCTTTGTGAGATGATCCCTAAGTAACCAGAGTTTTCATTGCAGTCGGTAATTTATTGACGGCCCCTTATAGGAAAAAAACGGTAGAGGTCTGCCTACATTTTTTTTTTCACTTTCTGTTCCTGAACCCGTGGTGAGCAGAGAAGACAAGAAGGCCTAGAGTTTAAAATAACTAGAATTCTTAAAAATTATCAAAAATAGAATACTATGAAGATCGGGCATATTGAAAACTGAACCAAGTTTGAACGTTTTTTTTTTTGTCTGGGAAGAAAACAAAAGTGAATCCTGGCTGTTTTTTTTTCCTGAGGTAAAGAAAGAATTAAGAAGATTCTAGCGGTTCAACTACATCTCAACTTCATTCCTGCTTCATCAGTGAGGATCAGCCTTGCCTAAACAAATACACTGTTTCCATATTCGGCAGGCGGTAGGAACAATTGAACATACTGCACAAAGACTATTTTGTTATTATTGTGATACTTTCTTATTTGTTTGTTTTTTCCCAAATGAGAGCTCACCATTAAAGCACATTTGCTGAAATTCTGTATTGTGTTGAAATATATATAAAAAAAGATTTGGCCAACTGATCACATGAGTCCTGTGTTTATTTAAATTTGATTCTAACCATTCTAATTCTCCTTGAAGCATTGGACCCACAGGGTACATCTGAACTATATAACTAGTCTCCTTTGAACCTAGGAATTAGATTAAGATTTGATGTCCCTATAAAAAAATAAAATAAAAAATAAATAAAAAACTTGCTTACCCTTAAAAGGTTAAGTAGGATAGTACATTGGGGATAGTACATTGTTACACTAGCATAAAATGTCACATTATACTTAAAAAAAGCATAAAATGTCACATTATACTTTAAAAAGTATAGAAAACCCATAACATTCCATGTATATTACATCCTAAAACATGCTTTATAAAAGTTACTTAAACATCCTTTAAGTTGCATGTTTACAATATGGGAACCACCACTCTTCAGAGCTTTGGTGCAGGTATTAAGTATGGATGAAGCATTTGTAAATGTTACAATCTTGTTCTATAATGCCTTATTTATACATTATACAACATCTATTAAGCACCTATAATGTGTCAATAATCTCTTCATAAACGTCATCTTGTTTTACTAAAACATTATGGGGTAGGTGTACTAAGATGGGCTAGTCGCAGCGCAAACATACTGCAGTTTGCATTTTTGTTGCGGCGTTGCTGGCAATTTTATCTTGCTTTATGTATGCGGCAGGCAATATCACATGAGAATTTTATAACTGGGTTATTTATAGATTTCCAATATTTGGGGGTGAAACACAGAGAATTTAAGGATAAGTTACATTTATTTACCTCCAAGACCTCTATAACTGTTCTATAACCGCCCACCACGTTTGATCAAGGTTTGTATCATAAGCCCATTTGAATGGACATCTTGCATTAAATGAGATATACTATTTATAAATACTCAGACCCCCTTTATCCCTGTCCATTGACAACTTCAACTTGCTAATGCTAGGAGCCTTTCCTTTCCACAGAAATTTACTGAATAAAGCATTAATTTTTTTAAAACCAGTTGTTATGGAGAGGTAGTGGGATGAAACCCATAAGAAAGGTTATTCCTTGCAAAGTATTCATTTTAATTGTATCTATTATACACCAGAGTGTCAAAGGCAGGTCCTTCCATCTGTCTAAGTCCTTTGAGATTTTCTTAAACATATTGGACATATTGTATGAGGCAATTTTATCTATCTGTGGTTTTAGAGTCACACCAGGGTATTTTATTTAAAAGGTAGTGAAGCTAGACTGCTTTTGTGACAATGAACATTTAACGACATTGCCTCCGATTTCGTCCAATTAATTTTGTATCCAGAAAAGCGGCCAAAATAGTCAACTGATTCTAATGTGTATTTTAAAGATGTTTGTGGTTCTTGTACTGTTAATAGTATATCGTATGCATATAGATTTATTTTAATAGCTGATTTGGGAGCCTGTATTCCTATAATATCTGGGTTTGATCTTATTAAACATGCCAATGGTTCCAGGGATAATACAAAGAGCAGTGGAGAAAGCTGGCACCCCTGATGGGTTCCCTTCTGCAGAGAGAAGGCATCCGACACCAGACTATTAGTAAAAATCCTAGCTTTTGGTGATTTATACAATAATGTTATAAGGTGGATAAAGTTAGGGCCTAGCCCAAACTACTCTAATTTTCTAAAAAGATATGCCCATTCAATGCGGTCAAACGCCTTCTCCGCATCTAGAGAAACCACAGCCACAGGAAGTGGGGACCCCCCCAGCATAATACAAAACATACATTCATTTTCTCATATTATCTGCTATTTGTCTGTGTTTTATAAATCCAATTTGATCTCTCTTATCTTAAGGTCAGGATTTAACAATGAGATTGGCCTATAACTTCCACAGTCTAGAGGGTCTTTATTTGGCTTTATTATAGGGTTATTATTGCAGAGTGCATAGACCCAGAGAGACCCCCCCTTGTCTTGTGCCTCAGTGTATACCTTTAATAATTTGTCTGACAATGGTTTGGTAAAAGTTTTATAAAAATGAGCTGTGAGTCCGTCCTCCCCAGATGCCTTACTACTTGCCAGTGTATGTAGTGCCTTAACAACCTCCATATAAGAGATTTTGGATTCCAGTGATTCACGTTTATAAAGATTTGAATACAATTCTTTAATCCTTTCATTAATATTGTGGGGACTTTTTAGAAACCTTTTATCATGGGTTAATACAGCTGGTATAATTCGGATAGCTGTTGCCCTTTGAAGTCTATAGGCTAATAATCTACCTGCCTTATCACCTAGTTCAAAATTTTCAAGCGAAACAAGGCAAATTCTAGCTTTTTATTTAATGAATCACTAAGCAGCATTTGTGTTTTTAATAATTCGGTATAAATCTTTTCATCACTGGGGTTTGCTTTATGCTTTGTTTCAAGATCTGTCAAGGTCTCGGTAAGTTTGTGAATTTTCTGATTTCTTGCTTTCTTTTGATAAATTAAATAGCTTATAAACCATCCTCTACATATAGCTTTGTATGCATCCCATACCATTGCAAATGAGTGAACAGATACTGCTCAGTCTTATATTAATTAGAGCCATAAAATATCTTGAAGCTAACGTCCCGGGATGAGAGCGCGGACACACAGACAACTTAAATGCGTTGCATGTATTTACTCACTGCGTCACAGTTGAAGCTTGGGAAGTAGCTTCTGAAGACCTATTTTAGCCTCTTGGGGATTCTCAAAGATGTGTCTTTTCCCATTAACAATAACCCTGAGCTTTGCTGGGTAAAGCAGTGCATTGGGGATGTTTTTTTTCCTGAGAGATGGCTTAAAACGATTATATTCCATCCTATTTCATTGCAACTCAGCCGAAAAATCTTGGAACACGTAGAACCTCTTCTTGTTGTAGGTCATTTGCTCGATTTTCCTTGCCATTTCAATAAGCTTCTGTTTTTCTCTATATCTGAGTCATTTCAGGATAATTGGTCTGGGTAGCTCGATATTGGGAGGCTTTGGCCTTAAGGACCTGTGCACTCTTTCAATTTCTGGGCCAGTTTCTTCTCTAGGTATGTTTAAAATGTTTTTTAGCAATTCAGTAGTGAATGCCATGATATCTCTGCTTTCTGCGCCTTCAGAGATGCCAATTACAGGTAAATTGTTCCTTCTTGACCGATTTTCCAAGTCATCGATTTTTTTCTTCTAGCCAGGCCAGTTGTTTCTCTGTTTTATTTTGGATTACTTCCAGTGGTGGTAGTTTATCTTCCACATCAGATACCCTTTGCTCACATTCGGCTAACCTTGCACCGACAGTGGCTATGTCGTTCTGAATAGGCAACACTGCTTCTTGCAGGGCAGGCATCACGTGACTCTCAAATCTTGTAAAAGTTTGTTAGTCTTTTCATCTCTTTCGAATTGACCCCATGGATATCCATGCTTTCTGATACAAACATTTGTACTGAGCTGTACTGAGGACTTGTCCAAAGTCAGTTTGTATTGGAGGTATACCTTTCTTATATATTTTGAATCAAAAACCACTTGTCAGCTTATTTTCTTCACTACAGCCTAGACAATTAACACAAAATAGATCATGGTGCAGAGTTCATTCTCGTTAATGTGAATTTCAAAGGACCAGCAACACATTTTGCATTATACCACTAATTTGTATTATCATTAGTAGCCTATAAACCTAATGTATACTGTCTGTTTTTATTTAAATTAGTCAGAGGTGCAGTGCTAAATTGTGCACAATTACAAACCACCTGCACATTAATAGAATAGGTGTGATTCCTAGTCTATACAGATGTTCACAATGAGCTGGAGGGGTTAATGGCAAATGTGTGCAGTCTATTGCTCACAACACGTGGGAGAAACCAGAAATGTCATAGAAATTTGTTTTCAAGGCTTGCAAGTACACCATGCTTTTAGAGAATATTGGTATTTGGCTGTTCACCTCAAAAATGCACGAGAAAAAGCAGACTGGGAAATGCCAACAACAATTGCGACAGTTTAAAACATGCTTTCAAAAGTTCTTAACAAATTGATGCAATTGGGTCGCAATTGCCTGCAGCTTTCGTACATTTCGTATACCTGCCCCCTTTTTGCTAATTTATGCAGGAACGCCCATAATACATATCTATCTACGCTTGAACCGTAAACAGAAACTGCTGCCGCAAAGCATTCCCTAAAAAGTCGCAAATAGCATTGTGCTTGTTTAGTACATTTCACCCAAGACTTCCGACAAGTTCCGACAGGCGCAACACTTTAGTACACCTACCCCTATGTATGATGTATTTAAAAATCATTTGTAGATACTGTTACTAAGATTTATAACTTGTTCTATAATGCTTTATTAATACAGTGCACATCATGCATTACTCCTTTATAAAGTGTTAATAAAATGTTTAGAAATGGCACCTCAATATAAAGTGTTAACGAGAAGTCTTACAGTGCATATTCTTACAGCACTATACTATTTTCACAAGCCACTCTTTCTGTTTATGTTGGTTTTTCTAAAACTTAAATTTGGAATATTCTGATATTTTAGAGCACTTCCTGATACCTAATTGCTTTGTGTTTTAAAGTTTTAGCCACAGGTAGGCTGTGCAGCCCACAGCAAATGTAACATGATCCATCAGTTTCATCTAAAGCGTTGTATTTTAAATATTTGCATACACTATCTGTACCTCTACACAACTCTACCTAAACAAACTGTGAAGCTGCTCCTTTGTCTTTAATTTGTTAAGTTAAGGAGGGGCAATGGTTAAAAATTATTTTTGGTCACAATGAGCGGAAGGCAGATAGAGTAATACAGAATTCAAAAACAGCAAAAACAGCAACAGGTATAACCAAGGAGTATCTGAATCCTAAACATACTCATCAATCACTAGAAATGTTTATTGAAGATAACTGTTAAACAATTTGACTTTATCTTCTCTCCCTCTCTCTATTTTAAAAACCCTAATAAGTACATTTCAGAACACATTGTAAATCCAAACCCTCTATGCTGCACCATTCTTGCTGTACCCGACGCAGTGTTTGCTATTTATTTTGCTCGCTCTATTATTATCTTTCTGCAAGTATGTTTGATATAATTTAATTTACAATGCTTCCCCACCATAGCCTTATAACATCAAAATGGCTGGCTTAAGCCAAGACAGCAGTGCTATCATTTGTGATCAAGTGCCAAATACAGCAGTACAGAGGAAGCATCAGCCTAATCAGCAAAATGTAGTGTCTTCTCTCCAGCCGTGATGTGTCACAGTTTTATGTAGCGTTCTGTATCTTTTTATTTTATTATGTGGACCACAAACAGAGATATTGTGGGTCAGCGGAAGGCCAGGCAAAGAGAAGGTATTGTAGTTTTTGGAGGATGAATAACTCTTTGCTAAGCAGAAAGGAATCACAAAGGCAGCTGTGTAACAGGAACATACAGCAATCGGGTTCAACAGGGCCCTCCAGAGAACTATTGTGTGGCTGAAGTGTCAATGGTTAGGGCCTTGAAAATGCAAAGTAAGTTCACTGTCTTTTTTAACTTTTACTTTGTAGTTGGTCTCCCAGGTGACATGTACGTGAAGGGCTGCTTGCACAGTGTTGAAATGTGATCTATGTTATGTTTGTAAAAGTTCCTAAAACATTTTTTAAAATAAATACATTACAAAACACATATTTAAGATTCAATATGTGTATGTTCAATTCCCTTTAGAAATGTTACTGACTTTTGGGATTGGCATGGATATTAAAAATACTACAGAATTTTTACACACACACACACACACATATACTGTATATATATATATATATATATATATATATATATATATATATATATATATATATATATATATATATATATATAATTCAACATAAAACTAATCCAGAAAACAAAGGGCTTATCTAAAGTTACACAGATTTAGAGGGATATTGGGGATCATCTCAGGTTCCTTGTGAGGTTGTAATTGGGGACACCTGCAATCTTTTAAAGATTATCATTTACTGTATTTAACATTAGGCAGGATAGCTTGTTTATCAATTATTTACCTATTCTATTTATTTGGGGAAGTGTGTATTCACCTTTTACCCCTTAGAGTATGATGGAGCAAATGCCATCCCTCCAAAAGACATTTGTTGACAGATCTATCAGAATGCATCTTTGTAGAGTGATTGGAAGTGTAACTTTCAGTTGACACATAGGTTTACAAAAGTTGTCGTTACTGACCCATATCTGACGGCTGGTTGCATCAGATGTTAATGAGGGATGGGTAGGTGAAAGGGTTTAAATAAATTGATAAAGAACACAAAATACAGTCAGTATAATTGATACCAACTGTTACCAGTGTAATGGTGGATAAGATAAAGCAGCTGCCAGTCATGTTTAACACTTATTTTTGGCTGAAGGATATAAAACTACATTTAATACTGCCAACTGCTAACTGGAGAAGAATACCACTCACCTGCCAGACTTACATCTTAGGAGAAGAGGCTATTGGTTTAACAGCTGTTGAGTAGCCTTGTTCATAATCAAACGTACTGTTCAAGTGCTGGTACTTTAGTCCCATCTGAATATCTAGCTAAAATAGACATGAGCTTTATTAAAAAAAGAAAAAAAAAACTAACAGTAAGAATAATTATTACATTTCAGTGACAATGATAATAGTGAAAATGTGTATTTTATCATGATGAAATGCATATCTTTTATTAGTTCTTTGCTGTTCTATAATTTTATATGTGGAGATTATTTACTTGCTTTATATTTTTCATGATGACCATGTTACAATGTGCTGAAATGAAACATTTCTTAAGCATATTATAAAACTGCAATGTATTAGTCGTAGTCTAATATTGGTTAATTTGTGGTACAGGAAGGAGACGAAGGGCACTTTTAACTCACCAGGTAGTGTTTTTTAACAGTCACATTAACACCAGTATAGAACAGTTTAATGAATACCAAGCTTAATTTAATTAATCAAAACAAACTTTAACAAAAAAGACTTAAACAAAAGAAGTAAGCACTCAGCAGTGGATTTCAGCTGATCCATTTTTTTTAGCAATGGGAAACTGAACAGGGTTGGGTACATTTATTTTTAAATATTGTTGGACAACCCTTAGAAAGCAAAATCAAAGAGGCAGTTAAAATCTACAGCATTTTCACAGGAGTGGAGTCTGCTCTTTTTAGCCCTGTCTCCTTAGCCCTTCTCCAAAATGTTTGTTCGTAAATGTTTCTTCATTCAGCATATTAAACTGGCCAAAAGTACAAAGAGCTGGCTCCCTCTGACGAAGCCCATTTTACACTCAACAACAAATGGTTTTGCGTTGAAGTACTTAAGGAGCTGTCTTGCATGGAAACATGGTAAGATCTTCAAACTGATATGAAGCCTGTCAACCCATTTACAGTCCAGCTGCATTATTGCTGTGGCTGCTGAAAAACTGTAAATTTGACACAAATGCATTTTCAAAGAAACAAATCACCTATTTAAAAAAGTAGCTTTGCTACTTTTGATATTGACAGCATTGAAATGTCATGTTTATATGAGCTTTATAACTATGTAAATTCATACTGAAAAATATTTTCTTTGACTTTTTAAGACAAATAAATGCAATGACAGTAATCATGTGGAAGCAATTCACTGCAACCACAATTTATATTAAGATAGCTATGCAAACTTTGTTGTGATGATGATAATGTATTAAAGAAGTTCATGGTTATGTCACGGTCTTGAGACAATTGAAAATTGGCAACAGATACAGTAAAAGCTGGGCAAAGTAGCACTGTAAGCCTAGAATAACTGGCAATCACTTCATTTGTCAGTAAACATTACAAGAGAAAATACAGAACCAAGGATCCAGACATTTTAATAACCTTGAATACACTTCAGTCTACACGATTTTCCACATTGAAGAAGAAAGATCTATACAATTAAATGCAGGGGTAAACTTCTGGATATACAACAGTAGTCTAGACAATGACATTTCCTATGGTTATATAAGCATCCAGTGGAACTAAGTGTTCCATGTAACATTCATAGAGCACAAACTTAGATTTTTCTTACCCCAAGTCTAATTGTTAAAAAAAAACACATTACAGTACAGGAAAGATAAAATAAAGATTTTACTTTGTCTATTGGGTTTCGGACAGTGTGTTGAGGTCATTTAGTAATTAGCTTATTAGAACCAGTCACAGCCATTCTCCAATCTGGTAGCGGAGAGAGGTTATGAAACTGACAACACTTTGGCTCCAATCATTGAGTCGGCATCATATAGTAAATTACAGAGTGGCAGCAGCCAAAGGGGCAAACAAAGACTTGCAGTTTCCTAACCTCTATGTTTTCAGTGTGTTTTTTTTCTTTAAGCCTGATTGATTGCTGTACAAACAAGAACTTAATCCACTGCACTAATTGCAAGCAGGGAATTTTAATCTTGCAATTCGTCCAAGTGAACACTGTCATCTGGTCTAATACATATTATCTCTGGTGCAACAATGGTTCATTGCAATCATTTTTGGGGTCAATTGACATCATAAAATTGTATCTATCACTTATGAAAGTTACATCCTTTATGTAACTAGAATACTAACAGCAACATTTTAACTGTTAACTTAAAACAACTAATCCCATTATTATTGGGCCTCTTTATCTTGAACATTGCATTTGTTTTCCATTAATTTTTTGGGGGGCTTACCTCTACTAGGTTTCTGTACAGATTTTTAATAATATGGCTAATTTCCCAACTCTATAAAAATATATCATGTTTTTTTATAGTCTATTAGAATGTTTAAACTACTACTATTTTAATAACAATTCATATTTTATTATGGCTTGTTGTTATAAAAAATATAATTTGGCCAGAATAAATGGGATTCCTACTGTGTGCACCATGGGGTTTTAAGCTGTTGGTATTCCTTCAGTTATGAACGATAAATGATATGCATATCTAGAGCACCCTATTAATTTCACTGTGATGAATACTATGTAATTCACCTCACTTACTATTACAAGAATACATCCATCATTAGGATTTTCTGCTCTGTAAAAGAAAAACCACATTGCTCTGCACAGCGAGGGTTATCCTTTCAGTGTACAATTTCTAAAAATATTGTTTAAATATCAGTTTCAAGTTATTTTAGTGAGTATTGTATGGTAAAAAAATAAATGTATATTGTAAAAAGTGTCATTAAAAGAAAATGTATAAAGGGTTAACTACTGTGCCATGAAAATTATTATAATAGGCTGTGTGCAAAGGATTTGGAATGCTGTAACATTGCTGCTGTCAACTGTCTTTTCTTTGGCACAGTGAACTGGCATCAACTAAAAAAAAATCTCTCTTGCACATTTCATGTGACTCATTTGTACAACATGTAGATAGTGATTTTTTTTTTATCCATTTGGTCATTACAAGGTTGTTTGTTTTTTTTGTTTTTTTAATTGAATTTTTTTCAGACAATGCCGACATATATACTGAAGTTTTCTATTACTATAACTAATTAACAATTACGATTGCTATGGTGTCCGACAGCTGTATTGGAGAGACTGGACAATCATTGAGAAAACATATTGTAGCGTCGGGTCAGACGAGACCGAGGACTGGGGCTTTGTGTGTTCTGTGTTGAGCTTGCGGGTGGAATGGGATTATCGTTTCTGTGGATAGGTCTGTTCATTTTTACTGTTGAAATGCTGTTATTTTATTGTTGTGTGTGTATGAGCTGTTGCTGCCTGTTATTTTTTGTGAATGTCTCTGCCGCCTGTCGTGTGTGTGCTTCGCCCCTGCGTGCGTGCTGTACTGTGTGAATGGTGGGGGGGATTATGTAAATTAGTTACTGTAACCTCAGCCAATGAGCATTAACCATGAGCCTATATAAGTGCAGCCTGCGTGCTGCAAAGGGTTGTTGTTGCTGGGGAGTGTCAAGGAGCTAAATCCATTTTCCGTAAGACCAAATATTAAACAACACCTTTAAGAGCGTCTTCATTACCGCCTCTGAGAACCCACTACACAACGTCGCCACAAGATCAACATGCACCATCCTTAACCCATTAAGACCAAATACATTTTTCTTTCAAAAAATCAGAACACACGCTGTATTCATGTACGGTAATTTGATACATTATATGAGACTAAGTTATCCTAACAATATAGTTAAAGAGAAATTTTAAATAACAGGTAGATAGATGCCAGTTAAAAATGCTCTAAAAATGACAAAATAGCCTGTCCTCAAATAAGGACACTTAATGGATTGATAGCATCATAGATACAGCAGTTGTATGGCAAGCCGAATTATCATTTAGATATATCTCAAATTCATTTAGAAATATCTCTGAATATTTAAAGACATCTTCAAACAATTTGAGATCTCTTCAAATGATTTAGAACTATCTTTAAATGAACAGGAAGTTATTTAGAGAAATCTCTAAATCAACAGGAAGTTATTTTGAGATATCTTTAAATCATTTAGAGATATCTCTAAATAACTTCCTGTTCATTTAGAGATATTTCTAAATCATTTGAAGATATCTTCAAATGAACAGGAAGTAATTTAGAGATATCTTTAAATGATTTAGAGATATCTTTAAAACCCTAAGTTTAGGACATCTCTAAATAACAGTTTGGCGTACCATGCTAACAAAATCCACATGGTTTCAATAGTATTTAAAGAACTAGACCAAATAATTGTGAGTTATTGATAACACAATTTATATTGAAGTAATTGTTGGTGTACGGAAATAATAATGTCTCAGTAGCTATTACACACTGTTTAAAAAGGCAACACCAAGAATAAAGGGAGTTTGGTATTAGCCAGTGTAATACAGTGGGGTCTGTTTATGTCGAATTTCACGGGACCTCTAAAAAAGTTCAAGTTGTCAGAAATTCAGCTCATCCGGAGCTCTCATTTCTACCAGCGGTTACCAAAATAGTATACTCCTATAGTAATTTAATAATAATACAGCTCCATTTTATATAGCATTTTTTCATCATTGACCTTAAAACTGTTAAAAAATGCAAATGTTTTTATAAGAATATTTTTAAAAGCCTGAGCAAACAAACACATGATGATAAAGAACATTCACACAGCGGTACTGAATTTTTGTGTTTCTCATTTGATCACAAGAAAATACTGTAGAACAAAAAAAAAATAAAGCATAAACAAATTTTATGGAACACCAGTCCTTGTACTACTGTATGACTATTGTCATTGAATACATAAGTTGTTTTAAATCCTAACTTGTTACATCTTATATTGTATTTAGTAATATAAACTTGCAATTACTGTAAACATATTGTATTTAAATATTGTTCTTGCATTGTAATCTTGTATTGTCCTGTAACACCTTGGATAAAGGTGTTTGCCAAATAAATAAATAATAATATTAACAACAGTACGGTAAGAAAAAAATTCACTTTTAGGCCACTCACATTTCGCTCATATTTCACCAATGCAGACAAATCCAGGATAGATGTTTGCAAATTGTTGAAAATGCAGTTTTCAACAATTTGTTCAAGTCTTCCCATCAAAGTGAACTCTCAGTGTTCTCTAAAATTACGTTCATGTTGCATAAATATTTTTTTTAAAGTTAGTGCGGAATGAGTAGCACTGGAACTACAGTTCCTGGGGGCTCACCACAGTCTTCAACAATGTCATCTAAAGTTTCCTGATGCTGTATGCCACAGGTGATTTCCTCTTCACTCAGTTCTTCTGCCAACACTACATCGGTATCCACACTAACAATGTCCTCAATTGCAAAGTGTGCCTCAATAACATTTCTGTCTTTCAGTACTGTAAGCTTGCACTGCTCATCCTCAGTGATCTCTGTGTCAAGTTCGTTGGCATCGCCAAAAAAAAAAGAAAAAGCCATCCTTATGGAAACAGTTGGCTACTGTCTGCTGGGTAACACAGCGCGAGGCATCTCTGAATGTTGTTATAGTCTCCAACAATGACATTGTAAAGTCAGATGCATTTCTGCCACCATATATACAGTACATCTCAAAAGCTTTTTCATAATCATTCTTCTGTAGTGGCATTTCAAATTGTAGATGATGCCCTAATCATAGGGTTGCAGCGTTGATGTTGTGTTGGGTGGCAGAAAAACTAGTTTGGTTGCCTTCAGGTTAGTGACCTCAGTGTGAGCAGGGCAATTGTCCACACACAAAAGAACATTCCTGTTCTCTCTGTGCATTTTCCTGTCTCACTCCCGGTGCCACGAAGTGAAGAGTTCACGATTCATCCACGCTTGCAGGTTCCACTGGTACCATGTGGGTAGCCACTTGACACCCTTAAAACACCAGGGATAACCCAATTAGATGTAATCGCTACACCACTGGGTGAGATGTCATCCTCCAGAAATGAATATTACAGGTTCTTTTCAATCTGGGCTGGCTGACAAAAACCTACAATTGTACACACACACACAGACAACAAAATAAGCTTGACACAGTTTATTTAAAATGTCCCTTTTACACTGGCCTCAAGAAAGCCACGCCACAAAATGCAATACAATTAAAAAAACAGCACAACTTTAAACAAAGCAAAATGATCTGTCGCCACCAGCACATTCTGGTAGCCACCCTTAGAATCCATAGACAGCAACTCCAAAGGGTAGGAGGTGCATATGGAACAAGCAGTCCAGGCCAGTAAAACCGCTGACAAAGAGCTGCGGTTGTCTTCTCTACCCCACAATGCCCAGCCTGTCCATAACATCTAGTTTTGACTGACTGTATTAATTTATGTTCAGGCATCTTCAGCTGATTTTGAATCTCTTTAAGCTTCTCTGTTTTCTCTTTTGTGTGTCACTTGGTGCAGCACTGAATCCAGGTTGAGCTGCAGCAGCCTGCTGCTTTGCAGTTTTCTGTTTGAAATGTTTCTGCTGTGGCTAGCTTCAAGATAGAATCTCTCCTACTGATATTTTCTCTGGGGCATTCCTTGTACAAAACGAAGGAATTGATGGCTGCCAGGTCCAGTAGAGATAACAACAGGCTTGTATACATATTAAAAAATGTAATATTGTAGGTTATAGTCAAAATAAAAACATGTATTGTAAAAGGCAGTCAAAATGACTGCTTTGACGGTTCAGTTTTTCCTCTCAAGAATCTGCTCCGGGGGTGACTATAAGGTCAGAGGCAGTGTGGTCCAGTGGTTAAAGTCCAGGACTTGTAACTAGAAGATCACTGGTTCAAATCCCACTGCTGTCACTTACTGACTCACTGTGTGACCCTAAATAAGTCACTTAACCTCCTTGTGCTCCATCCTGTGGATGAGATGTTAAATCAATGTCTTATTGTAAGTGACTCTGCATATAATGCACAGTTCACAGCCTACCTCTGTAAGGCATTTTCTGATGGTGGTCCACTATGAAAGGCACTATGTAAAGATATTATTATTATATTAAAAACATTTATGTTTGCACAGCACAGAAACATGCTATAGATGTTGTCTAGATGTTC
Source organism: Acipenser oxyrinchus oxyrinchus (assembly GCA_030684275.1). NCBI lineage: Eukaryota > Metazoa > Chordata > Actinopteri > Acipenseriformes > Acipenseridae > Acipenser > Acipenser oxyrinchus. The sequence goes on along the minus strand of CM060252.1, from coordinate 14,298,853 downwards.
TGTTTCTTATACAGTATTGACTGTATGTCATTCTTTGCAACCACATAGGTCATTTAATAATTCCCCAATGAATGTATACATTCAAGTCACAAATTAATAGAGGTTATGTACTGAATCTTCATCGTGTAGCAAGAAATGATCTCACGAATGAGCCAGAGAACTAATAACCTCCAGAACCTTTTTATGCATTTATTGAGAAATTTCACACAAGTTTAAAATATATAGTGTAAGTTTATAACTGTAATTTATGAGATTAACTTCATGGTCTGTCTTTCTATGCGGAGGGGGCAGATCGATACTGAGCTTCAAGGATTCCCTTCACAAACGGATTGATGCGTATTGCGTTATGGAAGGATCTAAATAGACAAGAAGAAAGGAATGGGTATCCATAGAGTACAAAGCAACATGCTGACAGCAGAGAGAAACTTTAACTTTAAAATTTAAGGACTGAATAGATATTTATCTGTAGTCTTACTTGTGTGGAGATAGAGACACAGTGTCACTATCCACACTGGTAAGATTGCATGCAACAAGACACACACATCACCAGGCTTGAGCATTTTGACTGCAGTAAGCAGGAATGGAATGTTGATGTTTTGGAAGCAGCGAAAAAGTAGACAATGACGGCCAGGCTCTTTTGCAGGATATTTTCTAACACCCGGTCAACAGTTATTTTCTGCCAAGTTTCATTGCTCTATGGCTCATACTGTATTTGTAGCCTAGTCAGAATATTCTTATTCTAACAAGGGATTTTTTGCAGCTCTTTGTAGAATCATAATAATAAACCATGCTTGTGGATTAATCACAGATTGTTCAATGTGAACGTTCTGGGTTACAACCTGGGACAGTCAACATCCCTGTATTTACACAGAAAGGGGTTAGAGTTACTAGCTGGATTGCTCTCGGGTAATAAAAGTGGGCGGTAATGCTGACGATAAATATTCATATATGGTTATTCCTTTTCACTGTGCTTGTTTGATTGGCCTACTTAGTTATTTGACTCTAGTGGAATATTAAGATCACAGCCAACAGGTTGTGGATGTGCAACCATAATCTAAAGACAACATGGCTTGCTTTTAATGTTTAATGCTGTGTCATTTAATGAACATTTTGTGGCCTGAGTCTAAACAGAAGTTGATTTTCTTTACCCGGCAATGATGGATGAGTGATATAATGTGTATTAAGCATGTCTAGTTCCCTGGCAACGCCAAAATAACCTAATAGGATAAACTGAGTTTCTGCTTTATTTCAAAGATATTTCTTTTTAAATGAGCCATGTTCAGCGACTACAAACTGTGTTATATCTGCTTGCTTTTCTTCTGGGACTTGCTTCATATTATTGCATAGGCTTGGAACTTAATGTTTGTCAAGTGGCAGAGGTCATTGTATTCTCTGCATGCAATATTCTGCTTTCCATCACTGATATCATTACTAATAGACTGATCTCAGTGACTGGAGAGGTTTTTTTTCATGACTTCTGCATATTATTAGAACACATTTATATTGAAGCCTAAGGATGGAATCTCAGAAAATCAATGTCATAATTTTGCTAGTTGTTAGCGTTAATAAACTTGAGCAGAGAGTGATACAGCTGTTTACATCATTTCTAATTATTATTCTAATAGTTTCAAAATATACAAAATGTTTAGTTTAATAAACATTAAGACATCTATTTTTTATAATCACTAAGTTAGCATGGGTCCCAGATCAACTACATTTTTCCCCCCCGGGAAATGTCCCTTTAATTACAATGCATTTTTCCCAACACATAGCTTGAATTTTCCATAAAACTGAACAATTTCCTTCCTAATAATAACATTCCTATAAATTAGTGGTGGGCAACGATATGGACATTTTATATCGATATTGTGTATGTATTTCAGTATCGATATCAATAATATCAAAGTCTTCCAAAACAGATAAATATAACACACAATTGCAATATCAAATTATGGAAGGGCAGAGTTGAGGTGCAGCTTTTAGGCTGTACAAATAGCAGGCAGAGGCAAAAGAATTGCAGTTTAAGCACTTTTGTGCATATTTATTAAGTATGGTGTCATGCCGAATTTTGCATCTGTTCTGATGTTTTTATATTATTTTGATGTCTAAAAAGTACATCTCGCATCTAATACCGAAAGTTCATGTCGGTGAATAAATTAATAATAGCGTAAGTAAACACACAGACAAAATTAAATTAAAAGCTGATGCATAAGCACATCTCAAAATAAGGCAGGATGCAAAATTCGGCATGACCCCTTCAACACTTTACAGATGGTCAATTGTGCCAAATTTAATGCAGCATGCAAATAGCATTTGGTACCTAAACACACATCAATGGAATAAAACAGTTAAATAATACTTTAGTGGGTGGGTTTTCTTTGCTTACAACACTGACAATTGGTATGCATAGAGTGTATTGTATCTTAATACAAAGTAAACATTATTGTATTGTATTTTAGCAGAATTAGCAATAAAAAATATGCCTCTGCGAGCTTTCCGTAAATTTTCTTTTAAATCCCACAATGTCGTGATATGGAAATTATTGATGTCGAACGATAGCAATATCATATCACAATATCTATATTGGTGCCTGTGACAGGGGGAGCCCTGTCATTGGTTCCTGAGCAAGTGTTTGCAGCGTTGCTAGGCAACCAATTGGGCGGGCTTACTCAGCGCTAAGCGGATCGGGAGGTCCGGATTGGCAGAGGGCGTGCCTGGGGATGCTGCGTGGAACTCAAAAAACATTTGTGCCACAGTTCAAGGCTTTGGCCATTGCTACACAGACGGGTGCTGAGCGAAAGCATGTGTTTGTTTACATCAAGGAGGAGAGTGTCTGCTCTGCAGGAACTACTACACAAAACCCTTCCACTCTAAGACGGTGCTCATGAAGTCATTGCCCAGCCAAGGCCATTTGAAAATGCCGAGGCAGGAGACTCTGTGAGAATGTCAGGTCTGTGAGCCCAGAAGTAGGTCAGTTTAGAGGATGCTGATCCCAAACAGTATAGAGAGGGTTTGCATAGAGTAGTAGGTTCCTGGAGCGAGACGTTCCTTTTAGTGGGCCAAGCACTCGCCTTGTGTGGCAAACTTTTATTTTTAGCTTTGTTTTCTTTTGTTTTCTTTATTAAATGTGCCACTGGGGCTACCATTGCTAGTACCCTAGTGTCAGCACTTGTGTTGATAATAAATCTGCACGCCTGTGTGGCATGTCAACACCCAATGCTCTGTGTCTGCCTCATGATTATTCAGTGTCGACCTACACACATAACACATCCCCTGTTCCAGTACCTGTCATTACTATAAATAGATATTTAAATATAAGAAACCTCTGCTTTTAATACTTGATGATGTTATAGGCCATATTTATTAAGGTATTTACATCAAATTACAAAAATGGAGTACAAGACTGTCTCTGTGGCTGCCATTAGTGTCTTCAATTTTATTCAGTATAATTGCACAAAAAGGTATATGTGTGGGGGGTGAACTTAAAGGAGATGCCCCATTCAAATTGTATTCTTTTTTTCTACCTTGGCATGCCCCTCGTGTTTTCAGTTTGTGTAAATACATGTACTTCCCCTAATGAGTCCCTGCTCGCTGTCATGAGTAAGATCTGTGCACTTCTCCTTCCCAGAATCCTACTGGAAAATGACGTGGCAGTGCAGTCGAGAGTTCACCTCTAAGTATGTGCCTAATACAGTCTGTTTCCAAAACCAGGACAGAGGATCGTTTCATAGCACCTGCAGTTGTGAGATGAGAAAAACAGCAGAATCACCCCATACTCTAAAATGGCCCATTGGAAAGCATTGAATCTCCAGTCACAGTGAAAATATTGGTTGAAGCTTGACACCGGCTGGATGAAGCAATGTGTTTTGATCACAGTTCAGGGTTCAAAACAGGTTTTATGAATGAAAGAAAAATCTTGCTGCTTATTTTTTAATGTTGTCTTTCTGGTTTTGCAACGTCATTTTGCATTCAGCGCCCACCTGCACAACATGTCCAGGACCAGCAGCACAACATGCAGATAGCTATAAAAATAGAATACAAGGTTGCATTTCAGAGATTTATTTTGTGCATTTATAATTTATCTTACAAAGCCCCCTTAAAACATTAAATAAGCACATGTACTTGTATACCAGCCTATTTTAGTATTTTAGGAAAGCATTTAAGTGAAAATATATTATAAATCCACTTACTTTAAAGCAATCTTTTTATGTTACTACCACAACTTACCATCCTGTTGTACAGCAATGCATTGGGGGCACTTATACTGCACATTGGTCAATATAACAGCATACTTGTGTACCCAAGTGTGGCAAAGTGGTTAACAGTGTGCAGGTGCAGGAGTGATGCGGTGATCAATGAAAGACAGACAACAAGAATCCAAAGTGCAAGGAGTGCAAGTTTATTTATAATCCTGGTCTGGTGACAGTAAATAATAACCCCAGGCAATACACAGCAAAGTGTATTGCATTGTTCTAAATATTTGGGTTTGCAGTCCCAAATAATAAACACAGTCAATTACACACACAATATACAAACATGGCCACCAGTCCTGGGTGAGTGTTGTAGAGCTCGTGGTGCAAATACAATTTATATGTGATACAACTGCAGTGATGTCGGGGCTACTGCTGGCCTCAAGCGACAGCTCCGGAACATGTGAGCCGTCTACTAATAAATAACAAGTAACAAATTAGAGACAAATATACAAAACACTCACGGTATGATGTATAAACACTGGTCTTTCCGGGACGTTCCTTAACCATAAAACAAAGGAACAGATCATGTTGCTCCATTATTTATTTATTTACTCATTATTTTTTTGCATACAATTACCATTTATACAGTTGGGTTTTTACTGGAGCAATCTAGGTAAAGTACCTTGCTCAAGGGTACAGCAGCAGTGTCCCCCACCTGGGATTGAACCCACGACCTTCTGGTCAAGAGTCCAGAGCCCTAACCACTACTCCACACTGCTCCATCCCCTATTTGTACTGTCACTCATGACCTCTTGGTAAACGATTGCAGCCGCTCCTCCAATCTGCGGCTGCCACATCGTTTCCCTTCCAGGTTGATGAGTTAGTGCACTGAAGCTCCGCCCCCATCTAGATGACCGACTTCCATTTAACCCTGGGAATTAATTGTCAGGCCATCCAGTCCAGGGTAATTTGTTCCCTTTACTTAGCACCCACACAGGTCGGGAGGGAGATTTACCACCAAGAATTATTCTATTTCTGTCACACCAAGTATAAGCGCATAGCGCATGCGCCTGTTTGCACGGTTATAAGAAGATAGTGCCTCTTTTAGCTTCCTGACTAGGGAAGTAACTTTTGGCAACTCGGGTCAGAGCTGTCAGTTTCAAAACAGCCAGAAGCAACTTACTCAGTCTACATGAAAAAAAAATCAACTAATTATTTGAGAAACAGCATTATAAACATCATAAAAAATATGTAATTTGAAGGTACTTTCTTTTTACCCTGCTAAACAGATAATGATAAAATGGAGAAAACACATACAACCAGATTGAGATGTAAAACACACAAGCAAACAAAGTAAACATATACTGTCTTCATTTATAAACAATGAGGCTAGCCAACAGATTTGTTTGACATTTGACCTAAAGCTCATATCTATAAAATGGATATTGCAAAAGAGTCTGTTTATAATCTCTGCTTGTGTAAAAGGAAAAAAAAAGCAGTCTCATTAGTTGCATCATTGGAAACGCGCTGCGATATTTATGGCCATATGGTGCGCAATAGAATCCCATGTGGGATTTGAGTACTGCAACAAACCTATCTTTCATTTTGCAAAAATATTTATTATACTTGTATATAAGGTTTATAGTTGTATAAGTGCATTCCATTTGTTTTTTGCGCAGCCAAATGAAAGTTAAAAAAGCTCCACTATTAAAAGCTCCCAGCTGACAATTTTACACTGCTGCTGGATTTTTCCTTCCTCTAAAGCTATATTACAGAAATGTACTGTACTGTTGCCTGGGACAACTCGAGTCTCCCCAGCACACCTGTGTGTCTGCCGTACACTTTTGCTTCTGAGATCATCAGTTTGAACCTTTTGACCTGTAAAATCCTACCAAAACAGCAAATTCAGCCAATTGAAAAGATGTGGATTTGATCAATGTCTGCATAAAATCAGGTACTGACATCATGGGGATTAAAATATATTCCATCAACACCTATTGTTTTTCTTTTTTTTTACCAGCTTTAGGATTACAAGACAAGATCCTTTTTGGTGAAATTAAGATGCCAGTTAATAGCCGGTGGAAGTGTTATAGAAAAGGTTGTAGGGTTTAAAAGCTTTCTGCTTTGTTGTACGCATTCCTGCAATATCTTTTTCATCTCAGTCGTGATTGTTTTTATATTTTTATCAACATATCCCTGGTCATAACATCCCTGGTTTTGACTAGTTATTTTCGTTTCACATCAGTTATGCCTCGGGTCTTCCTGTCATTAACTCATAACTGAGAACCAAGATACACATTCATCTTTCAGATCATTGTTGCTGTTGAATAACATTTTATGTAAAAAAAAACAACAAAAAAACATTCCACAACGTGGTTATACTGGTTTTGGACAGTCTAGTTGAATCAAATTAATAATAATAATAATAATAATAATAATAATAATAATAATAATAATAATAATAATAATAATAACCTAATTATCATTACATTTTTTAAATATGATAAAATGTCATTGTTTTGAGAAGCACTTGTTACCCCATGGCAGACCTCTTGCCAACAGGTGTATGTAGTATAATACATCTTATGCTAAGGAGGGTGACAAGTTATTCTTTATCTTTCATGTTCAAAAACACTTTTACGTTTCTATGAGAGAGCAATTTTATGTGGTTCAGCTTGCTCTAGTTCATGGGCAAAAATTATTAGGCTTTTCTCTGCCAAAACCAATGTTTGTGGTACGGCCCAGATGTATAAATTCCAGCGTTAAAATAACACAGCCTCAACTACTACCAATATTAGAATGTATATTACTATGAATTAGAAACCTCAGAACGTTATTATCATAACCCTGGTTCCCTGAAGTAGAAATGTAACCATTACAAAATGGTTATTTACCTCCTAAAGACCCGAAACCCGAATAAGACATAACAAATCTGCTCAGCAAAGCCTGTGATGCAGTCATGCCCGTCCTCGAGGGTATAAATGACTGTGCGCACAGATCTCAGCATCATTTTTCCTTCAAGCCTGCTGCAATCATGGAGCTGCATCAGGGCTGAAAACCAGAGTCTCTTGAGCCAATAAGGGGCTACTAAGAGCACATTGGCCCGGTACTGTCTGATTTTCTACAGACACAGCAGGAGCATGGCAAGCGGTGAGAAAGTGTATAACAGCCAAGGCATCCATCATCAGCGGGTCCCCACCTCTTGTTAAGGAGAACCAGAGGGGACAGTGGGCCGATTCCTGGGAGACAAAGAGATCTATCTCTGCTCTCCCGAATCTCTCCAAAGTGAGGCTTACCACCTTGGAGGTGCTGGGAACTCCCATTGAGAGGAAGTCTGCTGCCCAGTTTGTCACACCAGGCAGGTGTAGTGACCGCAGTGAGAGGAGGTTCTGGTGTGTCCAGAGCAAAAGCTTGCGGGCCATGCAATGGAGACTGGGAGACCGGAGGTGGTCACCCTGGTGGTTTATGTACCACTGCTGTGTTGTCCGTACAGATAAGCATGTGTCTCCCTCGAACCTCCTGCAAAAATTCTGCAAGGCCAGATAAACTGCCTGCAGCTCCAAAACATTTATGTGGAGACCCTGCCAAGGAGGGTTCACCACACCTTGTGCACCCCTCCCATTCCACACAGTGCCCCAGCTCAGGCAGGACATGTCCCTGGTGACGACCTTCCATCTGGTGACACTGCCCAGCGCTACGCCAAGGCGTAGATGTGCAGGTTGTTTCTACCAAGAGAGTGCCTTTAGACAGTGGCGAGACACTGTCAATAAGCGTTCGTGGTTCAACGCTCCTGAAAAACCCTGCTGTTGAACCAGACCTGCAGAGGGTGCATGCGCAGGAGACCCAAAGGTAGGATCTGAGAAGCTGCTGCCATCAAGCCCAGAAGTTTCTGGAACATCACTACCATGAGCGCTCTGCTGTGCTGAATAGCTCTAAACAGGCAGCTATTCTCTGCACTTTGCCGTCCGACAGAGTAGACAGCATGGACCTGGAGTCCAAGCACACTCCTAGATAGGAGGCTGTCTGAGAAGGCCGGAGCTGTTGGCCGGTGACAAGTTCCGTGTGGACGTCTGCCTGTGCTGAAGACAGCACAAATGAGCCAGTCGTCCAAATAACTGAAGTACTCTGATGCCTTCGAGTCTCAATGGGGCCAGGATAGTTTCCATGCACTTCGTAAAGGCACAGGGAGCTAGAGAGAGGCCAAATGGCAAGACCCGGAACTCGTACGCTGTTCCCGCAGGTACTTCCTTTGCACTGGTTTTATGGGGATGTGGAAATAGCCATCTCTGAGGTCCCCTGTGGTGAACCAGTCACCTTGACTGATTGACTGCAACAGCTGTTGCATTGTCAACATTTTGAACCGCCTTCGGCTCAGATATATGTTGACCTGTCTGAGGCCGAGGATCGGTCTGAGGCCACCATCCCGCTTTGGCACTAGGAAGTACCTGGAGTAGAACCATTCCTCCAACTGGAGGAGGTCGATCATGTGAATAGCCCGTTTTTAAAGCAGAGCTGCTACCTCCTGAGACACCACCGCAGCGTCCTGTGGGTCTGTGACTGAATGGGAGGGGGACCGTGTTTGAACTGCAGTGAGTAGCCGGTCTGGAGTAACTTTTTAAAAGATTTCAATGCAGCACTAGATAGCAACACATGCTTAACGTGACATATTTATTATAAATATATATTATAAATCCTAATACAGCACCATACTAAAACAAAGCTTTAGTATGGTGTCTCTGGTTGAACAGGAGCTGTGAACAGCATTGGTGTTGTTGTAGAAGGGAGTTTTTATTTGGATACTAACATCAGATGTTATGACATTACTATAACATTTTTATTGGCTGATCTTATGTCCAGAGAAAATATCTGCTCCAATCTTTTTGGCTTTTTTTCTGCAGCTTTTAAAAGAACATACTGCAATTGCCCTCTGTAAACAGATAACCAAAATGAGATGTTCTGTACATTTCAGCTGTTTGTCCTGAATATCCTCTGATAACTGAGATATGGTCACCATTAGTCATATTAGATCCTACAATACCAAATTTGCACAATACAGTAGTCAGACTACAATAGATAATATTTTACAGTTTTAATGATCAGTGATACTGATACTCAATAACAAACTACTTGTAACTTTATACAAAACCATATTCCAATATTACAATTAAGGTAAAAACTGTAAAGGGGTGTATTGTTTTTCTTCCCATTTAGAAACAGGCAGTGTTATGATGTTGGTTTCAGAAACATGCATCAAATGGCGTCCTTTTGCAAATACTGTAAAGTAAAATCACAGGAAATGTAATGTTCTGACTGTTTTAAATGCTTTTTATTTTCTAGTTTAACAACACATATCCTTACAGAAGAAGTACATTCAGTAAAAGTATCAGAAGCACCCAGGGAGTAAACATCCTTACAGATATGATAATACCGGCAACCTAATAATTTAGTTCCTTTTATTGTAGATTACATTAAGAGAAATGGAAAGATTTACTTTACAGTCTGAACATAAAAACACACAATTAGTATTGTGTAGAAGCTGCTTTCACTTACATAACCACCCTCATTACTAATTGGTACTCTTCAAAACACATGTGTAGTTACAGAATTCAACAGATGTAATTGTAACCCTAATCAGCCTTAAAGCTACATTTTAAATGACAGCAATTAAACATTATGCATTTAACTACATAGTTATTATTAACCATTGGAAGACTTATCTCCTACTTGAGGAACCCTACAGTTACTGCTTTTATGTATCTCACCCTTTCCAGTGTCTCGATTTATAATGTCACCCCTTGTTTTTTTTCACTAGCTTATAATGGACTCCAACACATTTTGAATCCTATGGCATCCCAATGGTATTTTGTAAGGGTTGTAAGGATTTGGACTCTGATGGTCACATCATTTCAATTGGAGTAAAGAAGATCTCTAGTGTCATCAGTAAATATGATTAACTGTACTGTAGTAATGCAGAGCAAAGCAAGACAATGTGGTGTTGCCCATTTGTTAATTAAAGATTACATTAAATGCCTCTAAATAAATGATTCATGATTTTACAAGTTCCTTGGCCTCTTTTGTCGAGTTTCAATTACCAAAGAAATCCTTTAGAAAAATAGACTGCCTTAATATAATTAATATGGTTTAATGAAGCTCATGTTTTCAGCTGTAATAAAAGTGGAAATAAATTAGGTTTACAACAAAGTAATGATTCCAAGTAAAATAGTTAAACACCTCTTCTTCAAACAGCAGCTAAAGTGGAAGCTAAAACTTAAAATACAATGCAATTCCAACTTTGTATAGAATTGCTTAGGATGCTATTGAAATGAGACACGAATCAGTCATTCTTGGCATTCAAAATAATATCTTGGATAACATTTTGTGTCCCCTTAATGTCTGGTACAGTGAGGTATGGTTAAAGTGGAAAGCAATGCAAGGAGTTGAAACATCAGTTAAGAAGTGCAAGAAAAAAGTGGATGCTGTCTCTTTCGAGACGGACTGCAACTGGAAAGAGAGCACAGCCAAGGGTCAGGGTCAAGAGTCCTGGCACTGTGTGCTAGTATATCTTTTGCAGCATGGATGTTTGCCAAGCAATATACACTATGTAGTACAGCAGGGGAAAGTGCCTGATACATCTCTAGAGTCTTTACAAGGGCTTCTGTTTTGAAGATAGTTTCTTAGGTAACAGAATAATAACATGATCTGAGTGTTTGTCAAATAGCAAGGATTGGGCTCACACAGGAAATTAAAACTTAATAACTTGTTGACTTCACTTTTTTATTGTTTTAAAAAGACATTTATATTTTCCCAAGACTTTGTAAATGGTCAGAGAACCACCTTAGGAGCCTTCCATTGCTTAGACACATTGGACTAGACTAGTCAACTATTACATATGACTTTAAAACAATAATGCAAGAATATTAATATTGTAATATGTTTTTCACTTATAGAGATGTTATTTATACCCGCCAGTTAAATTGCTACTTTAACTGACAAGGACAAGAATGTCACCAAATCCCCAATAAATTCCTATATTTTACTTTTCCATGGTTGTACAGTATCTCTCAGTCTTTGTCTCCTTTTAAAGCATAAAACAGTGTGTGTGGGTTTTGAAGGGGTCTTTAAACTCAGGCTCCAATAGTTGCCTAGAAGTATGTCTATATTAGTCTAGCAGATCATAGAGTTTAGCAGATTATCGCAAAGTGATTAAAAGGTTTCCCAGAGATTTATTTATTTAGTTTTAGTTCTCTCTGTACTAAATCACTGTCCTGGATCATGAGCCCTGGTGTTCAGTCATTTTCTCAAGTCAAAGTTTTTATTTGACACATTTTCAAAAAAGGTCACTGTCTTTAATCAATTGTAGTCATAAAGATTTTATATTTGTATAAAATGGACCCTCCCACCCCCAAAATTGCATGATAAAAAAAGTTTAGATCTTTATTTGTACTTTCTATCAATTTGTGTTAGTGCCTAAAATTGCCACTAACTAACTTTTTTTTCCCACATGCTTGCAATCAACCATCAAAAATAAATGAATGTCAACTCTCCATATTCAATACAATTCACTTCAAAGCTTTGTCTCCACTACTCCTGGAGCTTTCTAATATACACAAAAACAACCCTCAGATTAATGTTTGATTGGTTTACCTCTCAATGTATGGCACAACAGAACAATGCAATACGTAAGATGTATTTAAAAGGTTCTAAGCCAAGTGACTTTCTGAAATGTTGATTGTGTGATACTCCACATTGGGAAGGACATTTTCTGGTACCCTAGCTACATCAAAAAGTATAAATAGAAATAAAAAAACACATACAAATTGAATATAATATTGCCTTCTAAAGCATTCATTTTTCCATTCTTTAATTATCCAAGTTCTCTGTATATTTCCCATTTTAAAAGTAATCTATTTCTCGCGCTGAAAAAAAACATCTCCCAGCAAAAGTAAATGCTCTGCACACTGAAAGACTGTGCCTTGTCTATCTGCCACTGCACTGGGTGACATATCCCTCTCCCACAATCCTATTGCAGTGATGATCTGACACATTTTGAAACCTGAAAAATCATTATTTTGGGTTCTCTAGATCAATGGTACTCAACTCTGGCCCTTGAGATCTAATCCAGTCCAGGTTTTTACTCCAAGTAGGTTCTCATGTAGTTAATTGAAGCTGCTAACTAATTTTGGACCTGGCTGGAATAAAGTCCAGCACTGGAATAGATCTCGAGGGCCAGAGTTGAGTACCACTGCTCTAGATACCGTAGCAACGATTGTTCCGTTGCCTATGACCGCAACTATACTCTGTGTGCTATACAAGCGCATTTTCCCCCCGCTGGCACTTGTTTCTTTTGTCAAAAAAGTGAGGGGGCATGGCTTACCGTTGCAATACTAACTATAACACTGACATAAATATACCACGGCAAACAAGGTTACTAAAGCCTGCACTTTCTAAACAGCTCCAACTTCTCCAGAAACAGACTATCTGGGGGAGTGGCCTCCAAATGACTTCCATTGTGCTGGGGGCTTTTTGTATTTGTGTTTTCTTTTTTGTATTTGTGTTTTCTATTTTGTATTTGTGTTTTCTTTTTTGTATTTGTGTTTTCTGCTTTTGTTTTTGCATTTTATGCCTTTGTTTTTTGTGTTTGTTTTTTTCGATTCATGTTTTTCAATTTGCATTTGAGTTTTTTATGTGTATGTGTTTTTTGATTTGTATTTGTGTTTTCCGATTTGTATTTATGTTTTACAATCTGTATTTGTGTTTTGCACTTTAGGGCCACCGTACCTAGCAAATATGTTCATTATACGAAGCAAAGGAACACCTTTGAACACTACTTTATCTGTGATGGAAAACCAAATATAAATGGGGGATTTTGTGCACAAAAACAAAGCATTCCCTGGGAAATAGCATAAGGGGAATAGCATATCGTATTGAATGGTTTGTAAACATGAAGTAGAATGGATGTGTGGAAAGGATATTCGCAGTTTTAGTAGCAAATTTGTGGTTAGTTGACAAAGCCTCCCCTCATGGGCATGTATAGCACTTTTCCAATGGCCTTCAAACACAAGTTATTTCCTGAAATAGGTTATCCATTTTAAGAATACAGTCTGCTCTTGATGGATCCCCAGATTGCTGTCAAAATGATAAAATGAAAAACTGAGTGAGGATGCGGGAACCAATCAGTTCTGAAGGGACTTGCATGACTGATGAAGAAAGTTGGTTGTATACCATCGAAATCCTTCATACAGCATCCCCAGTTGCCAATCACAAAATGCTTGAGTTAATAAATTGAAGGGAAATGTTGCTGGAATTTGGAAGCAGATGTGCTCCTGCTGCTTGACAAGTGTCTAATTCAATACAATGTTATGTTTTGTTGCTGCTGGGAGGGTGGCTAGTCTAATTCAACACAAGGTTATGTACTGTTGCTGCTGGGAGGCTGTTTTTTTATATTAAAAGAAATCACTACAAATGTAAACAAAAATAATTGTAGGTTCATTTTTGCATTTTTTTGTTGAAGCTATTTTACAAAATTTTCCTGGACATATTTCACCACTGCCTCTACCACAATTTATTTGATCTGAGAAGAGACATATTACTTGATTTTTCTTTGTATGTTTTCATAGTTGGGCAAAACACTGTTGAGAGGGTTTTTATTATAGGTCATGTGCCCTCACCCCATGAATATTGTAGTGCATATATATAATGCCTTTTGTTTAAAGAAACTAATAACGCCTCTCAAAAAGTGGCCTTTACCTTAAAAATGTTAATGGCTACCAGGTACTAAAGCAGGAATAACAAATACCATGTATTTACTGCAAATGAGTCAGAGGAAAAACAAACAGTTCATATACCGGTTTAAAAAGCATTGCAGTAGCAAATTATTGTTTAGTACATTAAGCTTTTTACAGTTACTTAAATATCTCCAGTAGTTCAGAACTGACATTCACCTTCTAGATGTTTTTTAAAGGTTCTCTATAGCAAAAAATTAATTGATATTGGAGAATTCAACTTCTGGAATATTGTACAAAAATCACCTTGCAGTTGCCCTCAAATTGTTTTTGCAGCGCATTTCATTTGGCATGGACTGTTAAAGCTCATTCTGCATTATGTTGTACAATGCACAGTGCTCTCTGTCCACAGTGTAACAACTCTTTATGTCAGAATGAAAAATGATAATGCATAAATTAATAGCAACCATATGCTTGCCCAGGTAAAACAAAACAAAACAAAAAAATCTAATTCCTCCTGTTTTTAAGAAGTGGAATTCTTAGACAAAAAAGGTTATGAAACTCTTGTAATCAAACAATTAAAACATATTAAATCCTCCTGGCAAAACAGTCAGTCTCACAGGCATGTTTTCAGCTTGTAACACTGTTTGGGTTAGCTCCCTGTAAAGAACTCATACTGTAGTACTGGTATTATTTTAAAAGAATAAAAAGCGTTTTGATGTGCCATTTACAAAAGCAGTCTCCTCAGCAGTCACTGTTGTAAAAACAATTTTTTTGGGCTACAATTTCTCGCCTATTTACTCTGCATTGGTAATAGAGTTGTGGTAACTCGCTACTTAAGTAACATGTTACTATAATAATATTACTTTTGTCAATAATGAGGTAATATAACACGTTCGATTTTAATGGGAGTAATAATACTACAGTTACTTTCCGCAAAAAAGAAACAAGTTCGTCTTGTTACCTTTTCTCTGTTGTACACCTACATTAGTGGTCTGTTGTTTTTAACCCCGACGCCCAGACTGTTCTTACGTCGGTGCCTCAGCACCGATGACACGATCTCTCTTGGATGTCTCACTGCAATAATGCGCCGTGGGGCAATACAATAAATCTTTCTGAGCCATGTATTTTAATAAGGCTAGACACTAGGAGCAAATAAAATGTGGGATACAGGCCAAATTTGATAGATACACTTCAAAAACATCATCCAGGAAATGCATCTACCACCGCATATTTTGAATTTTAATGACAGGACAAGATCGAGAGGAGTGCATATTTGCCTGTACGTACCACTTTTACTTATTTATTTGTTTGTTTGTTTGCTTGCTTGCTTGCTTGCTTACAGTGGTGGATACATTTATTGCATCACCTCATTATATTTACGTTTACTGCTTTATCACCATATGGTTAATTTTTCTATAGACCTTTTTGGGTCAATTTCAACAAACATTCAGAGTTAGTACACATCAAGCGTACTAAATTATGGACTAACTAGTACGATTATCCCCAGCTGCAGATTAAATTAGTTCCAATTGCAACGAACAAACGAGTTGGGGATCAGCTGATCCTCAGGTTTAGTACGCAGCAAAGGAATAAGACGATCTCCAAACCTCAAGTGCGGGGTGCGCTCACAAACAAAGTTATTCTAGTTCATTATAGTTCAAAGGATTTATGTGATTAGACAATAAGCGATCTCGGTTAACGCAGGCAGGCACGTCACACAGGGCGAGGCTCTTTTGTACAGCAGTATTGGTGCTATGCTTTAGTGCGAGACGTCCTAGGTTTGCGTCCGCTCTCCGCCTGTGTATGGATTAGTATTATTTATTATTATTTATTTCTTAGCAGACACCCTTATCCAGGGCGACTTACAATTGTTACAAGATATCACATTATTTTTACCTACAATTACCCATTTATGCAGTTGGGTTTTTACTGGAGCAATCTAGGTAAAGTACCTTGCTCAAGGGTACAGCAGCAATGTCCCCCACCTGGGATTGAACCCACGACCCTCCAGTCAAAAGTCCAGAGCCCAGAGACCTAACCACTACTCCACACTGCTGCCGTGTGATGCGCCTGCCTGCGTTAACCGAGATCGCTACATTGGTGTTAGAAGTGGGATGCAGGTACCCTGGCACGCACTCGTCGGACTGTAGCCTGGTGAGCAAGTCCAGGGCGGACTTGAGGCTGGCAGGGGAGAGTGTAGCGTGCACGGGGGAAGGCAGCAGCAGGGCTGGTAGGTGAAGTAATCACACACGGACACATAAGCCCGATATACGCTGCTTGCAAAGGAGCTGGCTCTTTTGAACAGCGTTATCGGCGACCGCCCGCTGCCTGTGTGTAGATTGCCTCACCCTGTCTGATGCACCTGCCTGCTTTAACCGAGATCACTACAATATATATGTAAAACATAAAGATGATATCTTTTAATTAGCCTAATACAGGGGTTCTCAATCTGGGGGTTGCAGGGATGTCTGAAGAGGGTCGCAAAGGATTTGGTAAATTACATTTTTTTACGTAGATTAAAGTTATTGGATGAGATAGTTTATTTGAATTATTTCCTAGAAATACTGTACTCACTCACTATGAAAAGTGATGATTTTTTAAACTCCTTCGAAATCCCTGTCCTTCCATTTCTTCTGGTCAAGGTCCAATCATAATGGTGTCACAATTATCAGGGGCTGGGTAAGGCATGGGGGGGGGGGATCATCCCAGTTGGTTGACAAATTATGAAGTACCACACAAGCAACGATTATTTATTCATTGCTCCTCTTCATTGGGCATGACAGCGTACCGTTCATGAAGTGCCACTATGAGCTTCAAGATCTTGTGAACATGGCAAATGGGAACATTTTTATACGCACTTGGGGATTATCTGGAAGTTCTTTGTTCATTGCAATTGGTGTAAACTAGCGTACTAGTTTGACATAGTCCTGAAGTACTTACCACGGGATCATCCACAGCTTTTTGCTCGTTGCAATTGAACTTTTTTGTTTTTGCTTTGTTGTTGATTTGCTATTCGTGGTTTAATTGAATTCTAACGTTTGTATGATGTTCTCTTCATACTGCAAAATTACTGAGTCAGGATATATACAGTACGTTATGTTTATATGCCAAAAATGAAATGCATTTATACTACAAACATTTTAAAAACCTGTTTGACACAGTTAATAAATTAATCACCAGACGTATAGTTAAAAAGTAAACAATAGCCACAACTGTTTCACAGAACAAGACAAGAGAAAGAAATATAATAAATAATGTAACAAGTAATATAACACTCTACTTTTTTTATTAAGTAATAAGTAAGGACATTATATTACCTGAAGAAACGAATAACGAGTTACTTTTTTTCAGTAACGTGCCCAACTCTGGTTGGTAGTAAACAGGTCATATTTGGGGTACCGCTGCACTTGTGGTATAACTTCAGTCTAGAATTAAAAGTGACAGTTATCTTTTAAGGCAGGGGTTCTGAATCTTTTTTTTTGCTGGGCCCCCCTCTGGAAATGTTTCAGGCAGTGATGACTTTGCTCTACCTATCAGCCTGAAGAAACATGTATTTGTGGAAAGTACAATATAGGAGACAGCATTGCTCTCCCTCAGCATAAGGAATAATATATACTGTGCGTGTCAAATAAAAGATAGGACCCACATCTCAGACAGTGGCGACTCTAGAGTAAAGCACACAGGGGGGCACCAAGGGGGTCCCAATTTAATTATGGAGGGGTACTTTAGGGGTTCTACTGCAGTGTTTTCACATATAATAAAATGCCCCACAAAAACAACTGTGTTTATTACTGTAAAAATAAGAAATCTGCAATGGCATAATCTGAATAAATAGCAATAAAGTATAGAGAAAAATAAACATATAACATACAAAAATACTTTAATGCTGACATTAAATGCTGGGTGAGATTGGAGCTGATTTAAGAAGCTGACTGTGACTAGACAAGTACAAGAAATAAGAATGCTGTCAACACATAATTAATGATTTAAAATGATCCTCAACCATATTTTTCTCTTAATAAACCACAAATGTAATACATAGTGAGCAAGAACAGAACTGACCCCAAATTCATTTCTATATGCATCATATCATATGCTATTTGAATTAAACATTTATAATTCATTATTTTAAGTGATGAAAGCAATTCTAGACTCCCAGTCCCTTACCTAAATTAACACTAATTTCAGAAGACGATGTTTTGAGATGCAGACTCATCTCAGACCTATTTACTCAACTAAAACAAATTGCAAATAATCTGCCAGCCCAGTGGATCAAAAAGGGGATATTAAGCAAAACTGTCACACTTTTTCCTTGGGGTAGGCAAGGGAGGCACTGCCGCCTCAAAAACTGAAGCAAAAAATAAATAAAAAATCACATACTGAGAGATCATATACGTTTAATTTTATTTACATAAATATTACTTATTTTGCACACAAGATGCTTCATGAACGTGGTTGAGAGCAATATCATTTAATAGAAAATCTGGCTTCTCTGTGCTGTACTGCTTTCCATACAGTCACTGGAGGAGTGGAGCATAAGGAAAAGTCTGCCTACTCCTGCAGAGTCTGCCTACTCCTCCAGTCATATTCCTCCTACTTTCATCTTGCAATGTCACACACGTTAAAAAAAAAAAAAACACAGCAGAGGAGGCAGGAGGCGGGTCTCCTTCCACTGTGTCTGCCAATCATTGGTCTTAACCTCTGCCTGAACTCTAACGCTCGTTGTTTGTGTGAAAGGCGGCAGTAGAGAGAGGACGAGAAGTGATGAACGATTTTCATTTTTTTGTAAAGTTAAAAAAAAACCCATAATCAAATATTATATTTACATTACATCTCACGAGGAATGGCAATTTAGATTTTTTACTGCAGCACAACTTTTGTAAATTGCCTTTTGAGCTCCAGTTAAAAGTAAAAACTGAGGATTGGCCTACCTCAAAGCTCAACATCATGCATGTTGCAGGTCCAAGAAAAGATGTTAAATGGTCCTTTTCTGAAGAGGCTTACAAAAACCGAGTGGCTGACAAGATCAGTGACACAAAATAAATAATTTTGTTGGCCTTGTTTGTTATTTGACAATGCATAAAAAACAACCAAGGACACCTCAGTGTCCTCATAGCTAGTTACGGCCATTATTATTTTTATTATTTATTTCTTAGCAGACGCCCTTATCTAGGGTGACTTACAGTCGTAAACAAAAATACATTTCAAGAATCACAGTACAAGTATTAATACAATTAAGAGCAAGATAAAATACAATGACTTTGGTTCTAGCAAGTACAAGTATATGTCAAAATACGATTCAATAACAGAGCAGATAACAGTGTCAGTGATAGTTACATCAGGATATAATTAAATACAAAATACTACAGATTAAATAACACTTGTGACAGACTACAGTACTCTGTAAAGTGCAGGATTAAATGCAGTAAAATAGGGAGCAGATAAGAGCAAGTAAAGCGCATTAAGGAAGAGTGATAAAGTGTCCAGAGGAAAAAGAGGAGTTCTACATGTGCTGTCTGAAGAGGTGAGTCTTGAGGAGGCGCTGGAAGGTGGTCAGGGACTGGGCAGTCCTGACATCTGTTGGAAGGTCATTCCACCACTGCGGGGTGAGGGTGGAGAAGGAGCGGCCTCTGGAGGCAGGGGAGCGTAGAGGAGGTAGAGCCAGTCTTCTAGTGCAGGAGGAGCGGAGAGGTCGAGTGGGGGTGTAGGGAGAGATGAGGGTCTGGAGGTAGCTGGGTGCAGTCTGGTCAAGAGTCTTGAACTGGATGCGAGCGGTGATCGGGAGCCAATGGAGTGAGCGAAGCAGTGGAGTTGCTTGGGAGAAACGAGGCAGAGAGAACACCAGGCGAGCAGCAGAGTTCTGGATGAGCTGGAGCGGACGGGTGGCGGACGCAGGTAGGCCAGCCAGGAGGGAGTTGCAGTAGTCTAGGCAGGAGAGTACCAGGACCTGGACCAGGAGCTGGGTGGCGTAGTTGGTGAGCAAGGGTTGGATTCTTCGTATGTTGCTCAGGAAGAATCGGCAAGTGCGTGCCAGAGTGGAGATGTGCTGGGAATAAGAGGCAGGGGTCCAGGGTGATTCCGGAGGAGGGAGAGAGTCTGGTAGATTCCAGAGGAATGGAGATTGAGAGATCAGAGGAGGAGGAGGAGGAAGAAGGAAAGAAAAGGAAGTCAGATTTAGAGAGGTTGAATTTGAATTTGCATCCAGGAGGAGATAGCAAACAGACAGGTAGAGATACTGGAGGGGATGGTGGAGTCAGAAGTGGGGAAGGAGAGGAAAATCTGAGCATCATCAGCATAGAAATGGTATGAGAAACCATAGGATGCGATGAGGTGGCCCAGGGAGCGGGTGTAGCGAGAGAACAGGAGAGGACCCAAGACTGACCCTTGGGGGACTCCTGTTGAGAGAGGGCGGGGGTGTGGAGGTTGCTCCACGCCAGGTTACCTGGTAAGTGCGGTTGGAGAGGTAGGAGGAGAACCAGGCCAGAGCAGTGCCAGAGATTCCCAGGTCAGTGAGAGAGGATAGTAGAATAGAGTGATCGACAGTGTCAAAGGGAACAGAGTGGTCGAGGAGAATTAGGACAGAGGAGAGGGAGGCAGCTTGGGTAGAGTTTAGTGAGTTAGTGACAGACAGGAGGGCGGTTTCAGTGGTGTGAGCAGAGCGGAAGCCAGATTGGAGAGGGTCGAGCAGAGAGTGGTTGGACAGGAAAGCAGAGAGCTGGCGGTGTACAGCCCGCTCGAGGGTTTTGGAGAGGAAGGGTAGGAGGGAGACAGGACGGTAGCTCTGGAGGGAGGTGGGGTTGAGGGTAGGTTTTTTGAGGAGGGGAGTGATAGAGGCTTGTTTGAAGGCAGAGGGAAAGAGACCAGAAAGGAGAGAGGTGTTGAGCAGGAGCAGCAGCTTGAAAGAGGTTAGTGGGGAGGGGATCCAGGGCACACGTGGTGGGTTTGTGACCCTGGAGCAAGGAGGAGATGTCAGAGTCTGAGAGGGGAGAGAAGGTGGAGAAGGAGGGTGAGTTAGTAGGGGATGCAGTGGGTGTAGGGGATGGAGCGGGAGGGGGTGGGGCCATGTGCGCAACAGTATGTTTCCCATCATCTCAATGCTACCTTGTCATTCATGAATAGTGAGCTTATTTAAAGGTTACTCAATTGAAATGTACATGTATTGCTTCACTCTGTGTTTGAGATTTCTTAGTTACATTTTAAATAAACAGCAATGAAAGAGGTGTTAATTTAGTAGGGAAACCCTTCATTATGCTTTTTAAAAAATGGCCTTATGTTTCTGAAAGCTTCATTTTCTCCCCTTACCTTTCTGTTCTTACATAATTAAATATCAATAACTGTAAAGGCACCAAATAAAACCAGGCCAAATGTTTTGAATGTAATTTGGTATTAACATGTTTTCTTGTTACTTATGTGTGTGATGAAGTAGTACAAGATATTAAATCATGCAAATCAATTGTGTCAAATGTGTGATATCTGTGTCTATTGCCAGACATTTCTTTGTACAATCATATCTTTTTTTAATTTTTTTTTATAAGATTTTAGTCAAAAGGTTCGGCCATAAAACTTTAACTTAACACAAACATAGCAGTCTGTTAAGACCCTCTTAAGTGTTTTGTATGTCTTCAAATGTCAGCTTTGGAAAGCATTCTGTGGATCGGAGCTTAGCTGAGAGTAGACAGTTTGGCAAGAGCTAGGTATGCAATGCAGGATACAGTTTATTAACTATGAACTGCAGTTGTCATGTAACTTTAGACAAATACTTTAACCCTAAAGGATTGTTCAAAGAATGATTATTTTTTTTGTCTCAGTTTTTGTTTCCCCATTACACAGGTTTCACAGGCATGATTGAGGGTCATCATTCATTTAACTTTTATTTAGCTCCTTTTGAACTACATAGTCCTGCTTATGTTCTGGTTTCATACTACGCACATACTTAAACCTAATAAGGCTTTTCCCATGTTTGTACCAGGAAGCAGTAACATAGCAGATAGTATTTTTCTCTCTCTAACTGTACCAGCCAGTTCCCTTTCAATTTGAAGACGGCCAATAGGCCCCTCCGGGGAGTGACGTCACTCTGCAGAGATTACGTTCTCTTATGCTTCTCACAATCAGGTAGGTAAGGTAGGTATAAACTAACCTGTCCAGTTGCGTGATTGAGTCTTTGTGAAAGAGCTCTCACTATGAGTTTTCTGGTAGTTCCTGTGCAATTTATTGCTGGAAGTCGGCTTGCCACTTCCCCGGAATCGGAAACTGGGCTTCTGAGTACTGAGCTATAAACGCTGCGCAACTGCGCTCTGTTTGAAAAAAAATAAAAAAATAAATCTTTCTTTCAACAGCCTACATTACTTGGCAACTGTAGTCTGCTTTTTCTAACCCTACAGTATCTGCTGTCTCTGTATATTTTCCTCTGCTTTTTGCAGCTAAAATAAATAAAAGAGAGACATGAATTCCTCCACTGGGACCCGGCTCTGCCGCACCCGCTGTTGAGTTGATGCCACTGGGCTGACTACGGCCTTCTCACATGATGTGTGTGGCTAAAAAAAAAAAAAAAAAAACAACAACAACGTGTGTTTCCTCCACTGGGCTTGATTCCAGCCCACTGTACAGTAGACTCCATGGATACATTGACCTACCCACCTTGGTGCATTAGGTCTTAAAAAAAGACCTCTCTCTTTCTTGCTTTTCTATATATACTGTCTGTAGGCTGTGCTCCACTCCACTGTAAGCTACGTGCTGCTCCGGTTGTGTGACTGCACACAGTCCAGACTGGTACTATCTGTACGCAGTGCTCCACACCGCTGCAAGCTACGTACTGCCCCAGTTGTGTGACTGCATGCGGTCCAGACTAGATACCCGGCCCAGTAACCTCAGTGCTTACGCCCTCGGAGCTCAGTGCCCTCAGTGCTCGGTACCTTCAGTGCCTTCAGTGCCCTCTGTGCCTCGGTGCTTCAGCGCCCTGGGTGATTGATGCTTGGCAACCTCTGTGCCCTCGGTGCCTTGGTGTCCTCGGTGCCACAGAACCTTGGGGCTTCGGCGCCCTAGGTGCTTAGACGCTCCCTGCATCGGTGCCTCAGAGCCTCGGGGCCTTGGTGCTTCGGTGCCCCAAAGCCTCAGTGCCCTCGGTGCTCAAGCGCTCCCTGCATCGGTGCCCTCAGTGCTTCGGTGCCTCGGTGCCTCAGTGATCTTGGTGCTTAGAAGCTCCCAGCATCGCCGTCTTCGGTGTCCTTGGTGACCTTGGTGCCTCAGAGCCTTGGTGCCTCGGTGCTTCATCACCCTTGGTGCTTCGATGCTCCGTACTTCAGTGTCCTCGGTACCTCAGGGCCTTGGTGCATTGCTGCTTAGGGCCCCTTAGTGCTAAGACACTCTGTGCATCAGTGCTTTGCCCTGGCACGTCGAGATGTCGAAATACCACCCTTTCACGTCCTGTGGAGTGTTGCTTCCCCCACAGGACAAACCTCCTTTGTGTCAGGTGCCTGGGTATGCAGCACGCCTCCTAGCAGTGTCCTAGCCATGGACCCAGTGCAGGAAGCTCATGGGTGCAGATTCCTCAGCCAGCTCAGCTCTGCAGTGTTGAAAGCCCCGTCCTCCCCCCTCCTCCATCTGCCTTCAAGCCCTTCGCAATTCAGGCGTGGCTCAGCCTTCCAGCTACATCCCAAACACGACAGACACCGTCGGCTGACCGTGTCTCACGTATGCTGGGAAGGCCTGTGCTGGTGGAGGCAAGCCTCTAACCTGTGCAAAGGTGTATGAGAGTGATCCACAGCCATCAGGTAGTGATGACAGACGCATCCAACTCGGGTTGGGGTGTGGTCTGGGCAGGCAGAGGAGTCTGTGGGTCATGATCGGGCCGCTGGACATCCGTGCACATAAATGCGCTGCGAGCGGTACACCTCGCTCTCCAGCATTTCTTTCCAGTGCTCCAGAGGATACTTGTCCTTGTCCACACAAAATCGCCAGGGAGGACTTTGGTCCCCGGGGTTACACTGCATAGCCTTTCGGCTACTGACGTGGGTGAAAGAGAACCTGTTATCCCTTTGGGGTGTTCGTCTCCCGGAAGTGGTGAATTAGGCGGTGAGTTAGGGTCCTCACCCGTCAGAATGGCGACTCCACCCTCAGGTGGTAGAGTGCATTTGGCAACATTTCGGGAAGGCCAGAGGCGATGACCACGGCAGAGACAACTCACAGCCTACTGTGGTTCTTTCTCCATCGCTGGGCGATTCACTAGGCGTCAACGCCCTGGCCCATGAGTGGCCCAGGACGCTGTTGTACACATTCTTACCAATAACATTGCTCCCGGCCTTCCTGGAGAAGGTCGAGAGAGAGAGAGAGAACGTGACAGTTCTCCTTGTGGCCCTCAGATTGCCCAGAAGAACCTGGTTTTCAAACCTTTGGATCTCCTCAGCTAGACGAGAGGCTCTCTCTGGAACCCAGAACCGGGCAGACTCCAATTGTGGGTCTAGCCCCTAAACGGGACCATCTGTCTGCCTTAAGGCTCTCAGACACAGTTCTCAGTACACTGCAGAATGCTAGTTCCCCCTCCACAAGGTCGTTGTTTGCGTATAAGTGATGGTATTTCAAAAATTGGTGAATGGCCAGAGGTCATGAGTTTCAGCAAGACTTGCTACAGGAGGCTAGATGTACCTAGCAGCCATATCTGTATGCCATGTCCTCATTGACTCAGTGTCCCCGGCGCTCATATACTAGCGACCCGTTATCTAAAGGGCGCTCGGAGGTTCCGTCCTCCTTGAAAGGACGTCCTTCCCGAGTGGAGTCTAGATGTGGTATTGGAGGCTCTCACTAAGGCCCTGTTTGAGCCTTTTTTTATTTTTTAGCAGACACCCTTATCCAGGGTGACTTACAATTGTTACAAGATATCACATTATACATTATACAGATATCGCATTATTTTTAGATACAATTACCCATTTATACAGTTGGGTTTTTACTGGAGCAATCTAGGTAAAGTACCTTGCTCAAGGGTACAACAGCAGTGTCCCCCACTGGGGATTTAACCCACGACCCTCCGGTCAAGAGTCCAGAGTCCTAACCACTACTCCACACTGTTAGTGCACAGTTCCTGTATGCGTGTTTGGGATGATGGAAAAAGGGTGCAGTTAAGCACAAACCTGTCTTTCCTCCCTAAAGTGGTTACGGCTTTCCACTTGAATCAATCAGTGGAACTAAGGCTTTCCATCCCCCTCCTTTTTCTTCGGAGGAGGATCGATTGAATTCCCTCTGCCCGGTTCGGGCATTGAGATGTTATGTGGATAGGACAAGAGCGCCAAGGCCAGTCTGACCAGTTCTTAGTCTGTCATGGTGAAAGGACTCTGTCAAGCCCTCTCGAAGCAGCGATTGTCACACTGGATTGTGGACACAGTTTCGACTGCATATACCAATGCCGGCCTACCCCCACCTGGGAGGGTGGCCGCATACTCTACCAGAGGAGTGACTACATGATGGGACATCTTTACAGGACCTTCATTGACCAATATTTGTACTGCGGCTAGCTGGGCTACTCCGCATACATTCACCAGGCTCTACTGACTTAATGTGGTTGATCCCTCTATGACTTCATCAGGCACAAGGGTCCTTGAGGTTGCACGCTCACACCACAAATATTAGTTTGGTAGTAGCGAGACGTCCATCATCTGCTGTCCGCTCACACTCCCTAGCGACAGCTTTGATATACTTTCCCAAAAGTATGGTTGTTGGTCATCTTCGAATTGAAAGGGAACGTTAGGTTACGGATGTAACCCCGGTTCCCTGAAAGAGAAGACAACCAACTAACCTGCAAGGTCGCATCACTAGCATTCGCGGGTTCGATGCAAAAGAGAATGTAATCTCTGCGGAGTGACTACTTATTCCCTCGTAGGCGGGACCGAGGACGTTACTCCCCGTAAATACCTGACCTGTGGCAGGCATATCCCAAAAGTTGTTTGGTTGTTGGTCGTCTTCTCTTTCAGGTAACTGGGGTTACATGCATAACCTAACGTTCAGAATAATTTAGACAGGTTAGTTTACTGAGTGACATTTATTAAGACCAAGGCAAGGCACAGTTGTGTGCGGACTGGGGACTGCTGCTGCGTGCCTCAATAACTGCTTTAATCCATATGCAATATGAAATTGACTTTAAAATAAAACGAATTTGGGTAAATAAATACAATTTTGATAATGCCAACAATTGTTAATAATACTTTTCATGGAATCAGAAGATGATATCAAGTCTGGGCAAAAGAATCCCAACGGTATTCAAATCTCTGATCCTTGATGGGAGCTCATTTAGACCTCTGATGTTTTAGTTAAGCCACTGTAATATTTCTAAATTTAAATAGTATACAGAATAACTACGACTAATATATATATATATATATATATATATATATATATATATATATATATATATATATATATAAATTAAAGAGAAAAAACAACTGATATGTTTAGCATTTCTCCATCAATTTGCAAAAGTGTATTTGCAGCTGGTATGGAAGGTATGCAGATTTATTGTTTTAATGTAATTCATCTACTTGTTCAGAAGTGTTTAAATAAACTTTGTGGGTAAAGTAAGTAATAGTTTAAAATGCAGCTTGAAGCTGGACTGGTGTAGTGCGGAATTTTAACACTGCCTACATACATAGCAGAAATGACAAGCTGTTTAGCAAATAAGCTGTGCAAAAAAATGAAAGCAGATGAAAGTTATAACCCAGCTGTTTTCTTTCAAAAAGAGAGATTTTAGTGTTCAGTGTGTATATAATAGTTTATTCCAAAAGCAAATAGTTTGTCATTTTAATGTTTTTAATAACATGTTTTAATGAAATCTTAAAACCTACGCTAGCCAACAATCACTTGGCTTTTCCTTCATTTACGTCTATCAATCTCTGTCTCTATAACTATATCAAAAGCATACATATATATATATATATATATATATATATATATATATATATATATATATAGAGAGAGAGAGAGGCTGGCGGTCAAGGCAGACAACAGCAGGAAAACACGTACACAGGCTTGAGGTTGCAATTTTAACGCTTGTTGCGCACTTTTATTTTACACAAAATAAACACAAACAAAACAAAAACCTAGCTCCCACGTACAGCCCTAACTAAACACTTCCCATTTTACAAATACATTGATAATAGCGTAAGTAATCACACAGACAAAATGCAATGAACCGCTGACACATGCGCATATCTCAAAATAATGCCAATAGTGCTTAATGTCTGGATAGTATAGATGGAAAACTGAGAATCAAGCCTCTATAAGAGTTCAAGAGGCATTTTTTGTTAAAAGTCGGTAACAACTATTTTTAACATAATTTGGACCTGCTGAGTCCAAATTTGCTTGTTACCAAGTTGTATTTGAACCGTTTTACCTTCAAAATTGCGAATCAAAATGTCCGCCAACATTTACTTGACACATATTATCACCATTCACCATTTTGAGACATGATGGCCATGCCAGATATGTTTTACCCCCCTAAATGTGACATTTTTTATTGCACCCATCCTCATATTAAATAGTATGCTGCATACTACATATGTACCAAATTTGATGCTTTTATCACATATTACACTTTTTTGTGTTTTCTGTTGGACTGGTGCGGTAATTTGTCTTCTTTATAATTTGAATCTTTATAATTTGCTATAATTATGGAGAATATTTTCTGCAAAAACAATAAATATAATAAACATAGAAAAACAGTACATGAATAAATAAGTATAAAAAATAAATAATTATCAAACTAAATTAGTAAATATTAAAAATAAAAAAGATTAAATAAATATAAAATAAATAAAAAATTAACAATCAAATAAAAATAATAATATACATATATATATATATATATATATATATATATATATATATATATATATATATATATATATATATATATATATAAATTTAGTTCCATATTTATTTATATTTTCATTATTTTTATTTATTTCAATTATTATTTTGTATTTATTTCAATAATTATTAACACACACACTGCTGTGCAAAAATCTTAGGCATTTTTCTACTCTGATGCATTATGAACATCAACAATTTACTCAAAGCCTCCACTAGTGTTTTCTGCTATTACAACAACCTGGACTTGCATATAGAAGGAAAAACATTGAGTGAAATAGCTCGCATCACTCGATATTCAAGGTGTGGTATCCGAAGCATAATCAACAAGTACAGAGAAACCTCATCTGCAATTGACAAACCCAGGACTGGAAGACCCAAAAAGCTGTCTAAGGATGAGAAATACTTGAAGATAATATCCTTAAGGAATAGAAAGAAGACAAGCGTTGAATTGACAACAGAACTGGCAGAAGGCACAGGTGTCGTTGTCCATCAAATCAACAGTACGAAGGTCACTCGAAATCAGGACTCTTAAGAAACAGGAACAAGAGTAAAAGTCTCAAATATGCACACAAACACAGAAATTGGACTATGGAACAATGGTCAAATGTGCTTTGGACAGACAAGTCAAACGTGCAGTTATTTGGATCTATTCGAAGACAGTATGTGAGACGACAAACAAGTGAAACTTATAAAGAGACTTGCTTGAAGTCAACAATTAAGCATGGAGGTTCAATGCAAGTTTGGGGGTGCATATCCTCAAGTGGTGCAAGACCTATTGGTCCAAACTTCATCTTACAGCAAGATAATGATCCAAAACATTCAGCTGGAATAATTAAAACTTATTTTGCAAAAGAAAGAGGAAGCTGGAGTCCTTGAACGCATGGATGGCCCCCTCAAAGCCCAGATCTCAATATCATTGAAGCTGTATGGGACTGTTTGGATAAAGAAAAAGTGAAAAAAATTCCCAGCAACTTAGATGATCTTTGGAAGGTCTTGGAAAAAGCATGGAACACCATTCCACAAGAGTTTATAACAAAATTATCTGAAAGTGTTTTGAAGGAAAAGGGTGGACATACTCGCTATTAGTGTATAAATTTGGTTATTTGAATACGATTTTCTTTTTCATAAAGGTGTATTTGCATTGAACACAAAGTTTTAGTTTCCTTATGCATCAGAGTAGTAAAATGCAAAATGCAAAAGACTTTTGCACAGCAGTGTATATCAAATTATTTAAGCCGATTTTTCTGTGTATTATGGTTTTTTGTGTTGTTTGTTTTTAGATGTGTATCCCTTTAAAAAAAGACAATATAAAGGGAACAGAGTACCCTGGACTAAATGGCATAACAATTTATTCCTTGGGTTAGGTGGAAGTCGGCCATCTAGAAAAGGGACAGAGATACGGTACCCAAACTCAATGACCTGGACGGGAGACGGTGTGGCATCCGCGGATTGGAGGAGCGGATGCGCTCATTAACCTAGGGGTCATGGGGGAGGATATATAGGGGTCATAGTGTAAGCAATCTGTTCCTTTGTAAATGGTTAGAGCAAACCTAGAAGGAACGAAACCTGCGAGATCCAAACCGTGAGTGTTGTGTTTTGTTTATCTGTAAAAGTAAAAACTGTTTGTTTGTTATTTTAGACTACTAAACACGATCCGAAGCTGTCGCTATTCAGCCAGCATCAAACCCGGACACCCAGCACTTCCCTTTGTTCACGGTGAACTGTCTTTGCACCATGAGCACTAATATCACTCACTGTTATATGTGTTTGTGTTTCTTGTGGGTGAAATAAAACTGGACTTTTTGGTTGCGGGTCAAACCCAGGGATTACAAAAACAAAGTGATATACGCTGCTGTATCACTTTTACAACATTATTATTTACAGGTGTTCGCCATCAGGCTCTGGACATTGAAACCTCAATAAACACCCTTGCACCTGAATATCATGTCTGTCTGTTTTATTCTGCACTGCTGCATTGCATTCACCTGTGTTCACTCACCACTTTGCCACAGTCACACATGCTAAGAATTGCCTGTGTTTGGCCAAAGGTAAAATGTTTCTGGAAGCTGAAGCCAGACCTACTCCAAGAAGCATGTTTCCTGCTTTCAATGAAACAGGAAACATTATTTATGGTGCGTGCTGGGTAATGACAGTCCTAATGTAAACTAAATTATTTCACAGATTCTTCACTTTTTATTGGTTATCACTTAGAAAGACACATGAGGTTTACATAGATTGTGTGATGTAAATATGAACAAACTCCTTCCACTATGGCATCTTATTGTAAATCAGCCTACACTGTTTATCTGAATAAAAACAACAGGAGGGAAAAATACAGCCAGCTGACATACTGATTGACTTGACTTCAAGCTGCTCTACTGCAAAGGAAAATCCTCAGCCTCTGTGCAATGCCTCCTATTTTCTTGCCAAGGAAACAATAATTATACTAATCTTGGGGTCACTTGTTGCAGAAAAAAATGACTGAAGTATAAATGTAATCGTTCCCTTACATTGAGAATCAAAAAACTATTATTAATCGGATTGCCAAAACTGTTCTATACAATTCCCCCCAAAGTGCAAGAGATAATATATAAAGAACACAGTGCAATTAATGCATGTTATGTGAGCGTGTGCACATCATGACAAATACATTTGTTATATATGATTTCCAATATTTTATTTTTTTTGTGGATACAGTGTATATTTTTATTTCCATATGGATTCTTATGTCCTTTTCTGTTTTGGTTCTGAACATTGTGCATTATTTGTAATATTTTAGTTTCCTTTTGATCGACTCTTTCATTAGCGATTGCTTAATAAACACCAAGAAAATATTAATAACATGACTCTGAAATCATAATGGCAGTCTGTGAACTCTTGCAGCAAGTCTAAACTGAACAGTGTCCGTCGACTACTTCACTTAATCTTGAATACTTGACTGCCCTCATTCACAACACATAATAAATTTAAATCAGCAAACTAACTTCTTACAGAAATCCAGATGATCATTTAGGGAAGTGAGCCCCAGGTATTCCTTCTGTATTTAAATGGCCCAATTTTATTTCTTTGCTCTTTTGTTGCTGGTAATGATTTCCACACTCATTACTATTATATTTTTTGAGTTGATGACTTTATTCTGAATGATTTAACCTTTATCTATAACCCTTTGGGCTTCGAGTTTATAATCTGCTAGAAATGTCATATACACAACTACAGTAAACATTTCAAGTGTGAGACACAACACAACTACTGAAGCAGTTGACTTCTGACAGCAGCTGCAAGCTCCAAATGTAATATTACCGGGTGTTAAGTATATCTTATGACAGACCTTTTATATATTGTCAGCATTTCTGTTGTAACACAGTGTTGGTACTTATTCTAACCTCTAACTATTTAAATTTATGACAGTAGAGATGTGGGAAAATGCTGGTTCCTTGATTAATATAGTGACAAAACATCTACTATATATTTAAATGAATAATGTGTTGGTCAGTGCAAATTGTTATACAGTATACTGCAGTATTGTGTATTACAAGTGAAACCATAGTATACTTGGGTAGATGGGAACAAACTAAAACCGTATTCTACAACACCATATGCTGACATTTACAGTTGTTAAATAATTACATAGAAATGCACTAGGAAAACATAGTCTGACAAAAAGAAAGATGTTGCGCCATTGCAAAGTGAAGCCTCTTAAGTTTGATAATTGCTACATTTGCTTTGTTTTAATGTCACGATAGCACATTAACCCTGGCTCAAGCCACACATTTAAATTTAGTCAAAACCCCCCAAAAACTACTTCAAAGTACAGCACAACAAGCTTATGGGGTAGCCTGTGGGGAACAACCCTGTCAAACTGCCCTGTAGAGTAATGCTTTGACCAATTCCATCACAAGGATTGGTTTAATGTGTAAGAATAAACCTCTGGCTAAAGCAAAGTACAGAACTGTGTGTGGGCTGGAAATGTGGCTTGGACTCTTGAAAAGTCAGGTATAGCATTCTTGCCACAAGCAGCCCCGGCCACCAACTGGTTCACTTTTAAGTTAATTTTTGAAAAACCTTCTAGGGGCTTCTATATGAAATTAATTATCAAAACCCCAGTCATTTGGAACAGCAGTTAACTATCAGAACTGAAACATGGTGCTAAAGAAAAAAAATTTTTTAAACAAAAAACTACTGAGTGAGAATTGTCAACAGGAATACAAATCTATGCATGTCTTGATTACAAAATATAATCTACAGTATGAGCTGTTTTTTTTTTTAAACAATTATTTGTATACATTTTCCAATTTTTCTCCCCAATTTTGGAATGTCCATTTATTATTCAGCCTGGGTCACCGCTGCAACCCCCGAACTAAAATGGGAGACGGAAAGACGAGCACTGGCATCCTCCAAAACGAGTGCAGTCAGCCGCCCACTTTTTGCCTGATGTGCAGCCATATTCAGAACTCACAGCGTCGGAGGACCACGCAGTTCTGAATTGCGTACAGGCTGGCCTGCAGGTGCCTGGCCAGCCACAGGGGTTGCTGGTATACGGTGAGCCGAGGACTACCCAGCCAACCTAACCCTACCCCGCCCGGGCAGCGCTTGGCCAATTGTGTGCTGCCCCCTGGGAACTCCCATCCACGATCGGCAGTGGCACAGCTTGGATTCAAACCTACAATTTCCAAGCTATAGGGTGCATCCTGCACTCCGGGTGATATGAACTGTTTTTTTATTATTAATTTATATTGCTTCCTACTTAAATTATTCCAATAAATACACATTTCCATACTATTGTGTCAGTAATTATTTTAAAAAATGTCAAAAAACAACAACAACAGCAATTAACTTAATTTAGAAGAGGGAATGAAAAGAATGATATTAGCGTGACTGAACTTTAAAAAAAAAAAAAACTTGCAGTGCCCTAATTCTGAAACAATTTTAATGTTGAAATCAATTATTTATCATTGACCTTAATTGTGTGCACATTTAAAAATATCCCCCTTGGGAGTTCATAAAGTAGGGGGATAAAGAACAAGTATGCAGCAATCTGTGGTAGCCTTAGGAAGGTGAAAAGTTTACAACAGAGAGCACATCATAGAGCAAATTCTTAGTATTGTGAGAAATTCAGAATGGTTTTTGGATCACTTTTAATTGTATATGCATGGCAAGATGATATACCATAAATATTATAATGGTGCGGTAGCTATAGTTAGGGTTGAGTTTGGTGCTCAGTGTTAAACCTCTAAATTTGCACTTTAATAACTTTGGCGGGGTTTGTCGGAATTGGCCACAATGTTCCATTGCAATGTTGTGAAAGTGTGGAGAGTTTCATGACGCCACCTCGTGCTGACCTCTGGAGCCAGCTCTGGACGTGTTAGCCATCTAAAAATAATAATAATAAACAATTAGAGACAAAACAAACAAACACTCACAATACGATTTCACAATTCACAGGTCCTTCCGGGTTCTTTCTTTAAGAACTGG
This sequence comes from Acipenser oxyrinchus oxyrinchus, assembly GCA_030684275.1. Lineage (NCBI taxonomy): Eukaryota > Metazoa > Chordata > Actinopteri > Acipenseriformes > Acipenseridae > Acipenser > Acipenser oxyrinchus. The sequence continues at coordinate 14,265,606 of CM060252.1, read as the reverse complement.
GTCCTATCTATTTAAAGACCTCATGTGTTTATCTTTCTGTGTGCAGTAATGTTTGTATTATTGTTGTAGACTGTACTGTATACTACCAGTAAAGTGTGTTACATTTTCAGGGATAAGATTGTTACTGTGTACTAGGATAGTGTGCAAGCTAATGACCGATCTGAAAAAAATAAACACTTAATTGATTTTGATATGCAAATAAATAAAGTTTTTTTTTTTTTTTAAAACACTAAGATTGTGATTTTGAGTCATGTCATCTAGCAGGCCAAAAGCACAAACATTTGTTGCAGCAAAAATGTACCTTGTGGGCCATTAGCAAAATTAAGTTGCTGCAAAAAAAAAGGTTTACATTAGTGCATTTTTTGGTTGTACAGTATATCATGATACACAACCTCTGGTTGTGTAAAAATATTGTTTTGTCGCCAATACACAATGAACAATGAACACAATGAACATTTTAGCTCTACAAAGCAAGTGTTTTTAAATGGAGAACCAGATTCTACTACAGAATAGTACATGTAAACATTGTCCTAATAATTTCTATTCTGAATACTACAATGTTTAGAATAGTTTGTGTTTGTAAACATATTAGCTGATACCAACTTTTACCTTCCAGTGCACTCAAGTTTTCTAAGATTATTGTTTGACATCACTCCTCACAGATTTCCGGTTCTGAGAGGAGATCTGGATTGTATCACCTTAATACACACAGAAAAAAAGGGTCTTCATTTAAAATGAAGAAGGTATTTTAATCAAACTGTCTCTTTATATTTATGTACTTAGGGGAACAGTGTTCATGTAAAACAAATGAGATGTATGATGTAGAAGATTTATTGCACATGTAGTGGCCTGCAGCACGCCAGTAATTTGTCAAGGTAAGAATGTGCTAGCGGCAATACCTAGGTAACATAAATCAGATGTAGTGGGTAAAAGCTGGCAAATACAAGAATGGTAATCTGTGGTTCGAATGCTTTGGGCCCAACTTTAATCTCGCTGCACTGAACCATTTACATTACAAGAAGTCTGGAATTGACTTGGAGAAGTTTCCGTCCAAAATGACAAACGTGGCAAAAAATGGTATATAAATAAAGCAATAATATATATATATATATATATATATATATATATATATATATATATATATATATATATATATATATATATATATGTTTAATATGTATTGGAGATACAGGGCAAGATAAATGAATGACTGACTCAGACTCCAACCCAGATTATTTTGTCCTTTTGTTTAGTTCAGAGCAAACCTTAACTGAACTACATCAAGTAAATCACTCTTTACATTGAATGTCCCATACAAAGACCACTTAGTTCATTTCTATTTAACTGACACTGACAGCCATCTATAAAGATGAGTATACACCGTTCTTTTGGTCAACCAAAAAGTACTTTACCACATGTAATTTATATAAAAATATACTTCTGGCTGTACACCTCTGAAGCCTGCAAAGTTTACAGTGCTGATATATTTTAAACCTCGGTTTTGGTAAACCAAGGTAGGTAGGTGTGTGTACCTCAGTATAGGTGTAATCCAAATGTTACTGCGCCCTACACGAATGCATCCAACAAACGTATGGTACCGGTGTGTACGTCTCAAAAAGTAGATAGAAAGCAAGTAGAAATAGACTCGCTCTCTGTAACGCTGGGGAAGAAAAACTCCAAAAAGCCATTAATGCAAAAACTTAAAAGTTATTTTGATTTTGACATTGAATGTTCAGGACAAGGTGCAGTAAAAGTGCAAAGTGCAAATATGTGCAGACGTTCAGTGCTATGAGACTGAACCACATATCACAATTTAACAGTCGACCCAATTGGAGCACATAATACATGCTTTAAATATTAGTTACATCATGTATTAAAGACATTTAAAATGTTGGAATAGTCAGAACTGAGGAGATAAAAAGTAAATCACAGCCTCAGTTCTAAATCGTACCTCAGTAAATCAACATTATAGGTGTGAATTATTTTTCATGTTCCCTTTCTGTTTTATGCTGGAAAGTCGGCACTAGTGCATCAGAAACTGGAAATCAGTTCATACTTACTCTTAGACAACATTAGTCTTCAGACCAGACTTTTTTTTTGAATTCCTGTGAATTTGAGTGAAAAGCATGTGACAAAGCGTCTCCTATTGAAACACCTCTTTCTCAAGGGAATAATGAATCATTCTAAAGGGTCCATTTTATAATATACAGTGGAGAAGCACATCTAAAATCCATATGGCGCTTACAGCAAAACACATGACTTATCGTTGCCCCTGATGTGTGTACACAGTGAGCTTGCAACCAGAGAATACAAGGATCCTGGCAAAGATGGCGGACCGATGAAACTCTGAACTCGATGAGAGGAGTCAGCAAGGGCATGTTTCTGTAACACATAAAGGCATTTCTATTGGCAAGAATTCAATGTGAAATAAAATAACTGGGCAAAGGTGATTTAAGGACATGTGAATAAAAATATAAAAGCAATTGAAATGCATACAACCCAGAATATTAATGAAAAGTTCATCTGGATATACCCAGGTAGTTCCACAGGTAGTTTACATAGTGCTGTCACAGCTCAAGTGCTATTTGAGAAGCAATTCTAAACATGTTTTTAAACTAAACAATAAACCATTGGATTTCAAAGGGTAGTGTTTTTGTGGCTGTCAGTTATGATACATGTCCAGCCAAATGTGTCATTAATGCTGCTTAACAGTTTCAAAACCTCGGCTATGCACCACCAATACAAACTGATCTTAGATATTGAGACTTTATTTGCTCAAAAGTATGTTCATAATGCTAGAAGAAAGTTAAAAAAAGGAATTCAATAAATAATTATATTTGTTTATAATAACCAAATGTGTATTTCTCTTTTGCATTGACATAGTGAAATAAACAGCAATTAGAACAACTTTGGCAGTTTTGCATGATCTGTTCTACTTGCAGTAGAGCCTATTGTTCCTCCATTTGCACTGTTGATGCTCAACTCCTTTGGCTCTTGCTGGCGCTATATCTTTGAATTATCACTGAGATGTTCAATAACACTGACTCAGTCAATGCCAACATGAATGAAAACTGTTTGGAATCTTAGGCTGATATTCGGGAGAGGAATTACTGAATGATTAACAGAAGTAATGAGTTTGGTCAGTGATGCCCTCGGCAGCGGTCATCACCCGAGTTTGGTCAGTGATGCCCTCGGCAGCGGTCATCACCTGAGTTTGGTCAGTGATGCCCTCGGCAGCGGTCATTACCTGAGTTTGGTCGGTGATGCCCTCGGCAGCGGTCATTACCTGAGTTTGGTCAGTGATGCCCCCGGCAGCGGTCATCACCTGAGTTTGGTCAGTGATGCCCTTGGCAGCGGTCATCACCTGAGTTTGGTCAGTGATGCCCTCGGCAGCGGTCATTACCTGAGTTTGGTCAGTGATGCCCTCGGCAGCGGTCATTACCTGAGTTTGGTCAGTGATGCCCTCGGCAGCGGTCATTACCTGAGTTTCGCGACGTTAACTAGTACCTTCTTTGATATCATCCTGTCTGATATCTATTCAGCCAAACAGAATATTGCTAGTATATCCAGAGTGGGGGCCATCTCTCTGCTGGGACCACCAGAGGCTTCCTCCCACACAGCTGCAAGATTAGTGGAGGTTATATATAAGTAGGATCAGTGAAGGCTACTGCCCAGCCTGATCGTATTGTTTAGTGTTCGTGATTTGTTTTGTTTACATCTTTTGTTTCGCTCTGTGAGCATGTGTGTTTTTGTTTAAATGTTTTATTTTATTTTTGTTATTTTTGAAAATAAAATGGCGCAAGCACAATTGCACTGTACTTGCAGTGGCTGAGTTCTTCCTGCTTCTAGCCTGATGTCACCACTACAGCCATCGCTGTCACAGGGGGGTATGTGTCCTCACCTAGTCAAACACTGATCTGATCTGTGAGCTCAACAGCTTTCAGTTTTAAGTTGTAGGACTTCTTCGCCATCCTGATCAAGTTGTATCCACCTCCCTCAAAAACCTTAAAAAACCACAATAAAAAATCGTGCCTTTTGAAAACCATAGTACTTCTAATTACCACTGCCCTTGAATAAGCGCTGCAGCTGCTTTTAGCAATTTAAAATGGTGCAAATGGTGCTTTGAATGAGCAGGCTTGAGACCACACATCAATGAGCTTTTAATGAAAAGCAAATTATAAAATAAACAATAAAAGTCAGCATTGCCTGAACGTTGGGCTCCTCGGCTGTGTCTCTGTTTAATAATACACTTTAAACTTAAAGTCACTCAAATCATAAACACACACAAAAAAAGTGGTACTTAAATAATATAACTATATTCCTTTAAGAACCTGTTGGGTTCCAAGCTTGAAGCTGTAACCAGTTCCGTTTGGTTGCAGACCAGGTAAGTGTAAAACTTAACTTTAATTGACCACTGGTTGTTAGGTAACTTTCCTTTTCTTTTCCTTTTTCCAGGTTTCTGTGTTTTCTCCACTAGGAGGCGTGGGTGGTGTTGGTAAGTCTGCTGCCCCATGAGGTCAGCTGGAGAACTGTGGCGCCCCTCTAATTGGTCGGTGCTCATTGCAGGAGGTGAGTTCAGGGTTGCCCCCTCGTGGTCAGCCGTCTGTAATTGTAGCGGCACATGTCCTTGTACCAGTTTACTAGTCTTTGAACAGCATTCACCTTTGCTGATGTGCATAAACATTGTGCAGGTCTGAATAATTGCTTCACAACCAATGGGTCAATAAAACACCCTTTTAAAAACGTGCTGATATCCTTTGTGCTCTGTTGTATTTTACTCATACAGTCTAGTGTTTTGATTCAGTAGTATACAGTCCATATGAACAGGCCGTCCCTCGGCTCAACTGTTCTTTTTAAATTAAACACAGTCCGGAATAAACAAAAGAAAAGACTTCTAATGAAGTTGGCTGGAGTGCTTTTAGCCAGCTGCTAACTACAACAGAACAGTCTTTATACAATGCACATTCCTTCAGCGCTACAACCACAAGCCTTTGTTTACTCTTTGTCTTCAATATATATTTTTTTAAACATTAGGCAAAACATACACAGTCTTTATCCACAATAGGTATTGCTTATAGTTCCTGTACTTCTATTACTGGCATTTCCCAGACGGTAAGTTTATTTTTAAGATAAGCCGCAATGGTCATTTACTTTTTGACTTTGTTTTCAAAGCGGTAACGAGCAAAATACACTTTTTAAAAGAGTACTTGCCAGACTGCTGCTTGAAGTTTGGGTCAGTTATGTATTTATTTATTTATTTATTTATTTATTTATTTATTTGTTTGTTTGTTTTTGTTCAGATTATTTACTCTTAATCCAACTCAGACTAACACGTATAGTGCTGAGTACTTTCTTTTCCAATTCTTCTCTCTAGTTGCAGATGTAGCAACTCTTTTAGTCTCTCTCTCAATTCACATTACACTTCCATTACACTTCACCACACACACACTCTACTCTCTTTTTATTCCCCCATAATTCCCGCTGTTGCAGAGCCTCTTGCTTCCAGGAATTGGGGGATTTTTAGTTCTTTGACTGGCAGTCATTTTGAGTGCACTGCCATTTTAAAAATTATTATTATTATTATTTATTTTTTAGCCGACACCCTTATCCAGGGCGACTTACAATTGTTAGAAGATATCACAGATCTTACAATTGTTACAAAAGGCACAGATCTTTAACATTTCCTGACAAATAGTGCATATTTCATTATCCCATCTCTCGATAACTGTCTATTTGTCACATATCCTCCTCGTCTGCTCAGATCTACCAGGTCGAGCGATCTTTTCACTCTCCCCTTGTAATTTTTTGCTCATTTTAGGTGGGTGTGCAGGGCTGTTAGGATCTAGCATCCTCTATTAAAGACTAGATGGACTAGCCTTCTCAACAGTAGCTCTATGCCTTTTTCCTTTGAGGGCAGCTCCGCTCTTTGTACAAACTTTTGTTTTCTCGCTGTTGACAATGGCCGCAATCCTAAGTACTGCTGCCTTGATTGTGTTGGCAGTTCCAACAGCAGACAGGCTGTTTTCTCCTGGTTTGGCCACCCTGGCAGTGGCCACGTTGACAGAGTCGTGGTGTATTTCAGTGTGGCACTTCTACCTGCTGAACTGACGGTAGCATCAATACTGGTGTGAATGCTAGTTCCTCCGGACATATGGAACCTGGTTCCTCAGGCTCCTTTTTTTCTGGTTTGTTGGCAGGCAGCTGGGGAGGCTTCTTCCAACTTTCCAGCTGCTTCCTCTGATTCAGCGCTTGTTGTTTCTTCAGCTTGATCGCTTGGTTATAGAGCTTATCTTTAAATCCCTCTTTCATCTTCTTGAGCTTCTGTTGTATTTGGTCCCTCTTTGTCTCACTGGCTTTAGGTTTAGTTTAATCTATTTTCAGTTTGCATCTCTTCCAGTTCTTTTTTTAAGTCTTTCTCTGGCTGATAACGTACCTCCAGTTTTTGAAGCAATGATGGTTCGTTTTCAGGCAGCTTCTTCTTAAGCTTCTCAATTTGGCATTGAAGCTCGATAATCTCTGTGGCATGCTCTGCTTTGAGAAAAGACACTTTTTCATCAGACCTTTTCTGTAATACTTCCAGCTTCTACTCCCGTTGTTGTACTTGGCCTTTATTTGGCTGTAGTTTCTCTAACTGCTTTTTCTTTTCCTCCAGGATTATCTTGTGTTTTTAAGTTCCTTCTTCAGAGTCGTTTTAACACCTCTCAATAACTGTTCACACTCCAAGTACCTGGATTTCTCCTGCTTGAGTTTATTTTCATATTCCTGTTTCATAACGGTGATGGTATTACCTGAGGCCGCCAGGTGCTCTTCTATAACCTCCCTTCCTTTGAGTACTTCAGTCAGCGTCGATGATAGGGTTTCCAGTTCAACCTGTTTTACGTCAAGTTTTTCGCTGGTCTTTTGGTTCATATCCTGGATCTGGGAAGGGAACTGTATTTCGGTTCCTTTATTAAGGCCTCCAGTTCTTGGCATGTTTCTCTTGGATCTGCTCTATCAAAGTATGGTACTGCTTTTTTGTGGTCTGAAGCTTATTTGACCAGCACTCCCAGAGTTCCTGTCTGAGGCGATTCTTCTCTTCCTTTTGCTTTTTATTCATTGCAGCGACTGCTAAGTGATGATTCTTTCTCTCGACCTCAACCTGTGCCAACAGCTCCCCTGACTGGTCATTTCCACATTGCAGTTCTTGTCTGCAGCTATCATTCTGAGACTGGATCGCTGCATTCCCCAGCTCTAGCTCTTCTCCCCCTGGTGGTGAAGGTGAGTGTAGCAAGTCCTCCACCTCTACGTCGGGAGACTGTGATGACTCTTTCCTGGTCTCTGGAGTTTGGCGCAGCTCCCTTTCCTTCTCCAGGGATGGGCATTTTTTGTTTTTGTTTTTGTTATCGCCTCTGCCACCAAGTGCTCTCGCCTTCCAGCCTCATCCCCTGACTCCAGCCATAAGAAGCATCATTCTCCAAGATTCAACGCTTCAGAAAACTGACCCCAATCGCCGATCCAGTTCCAGACTTAATCCTATAAATGAATCGTTGTGACAAAAAAACGCATATCTCCAGTTTTAGAAAAAAAAATAGTTAGGGATATATTCTTATTGTCAGGGAGTCTATTCACCCATATATGCCATCTTGTGGTTTTCTGACGCTATTGCAGCTTCCTACATAGCAACAAAATGAATCAATCAGTCAATCTTTATTTTATATAGCCCCTTTCATAGTGGACCACCATCACAAAGCACTTTACAAGATGCAGGAACAACAAGAAAATCCAGAATACTTTAAATACAGAGAAATGCATAATACATGCTATACAGTAAAATGCATAATACATTAAATACAGTGGAAAGAGCATAATACATGATAGCATCAACTACATGAAATAATAGCAGCAACACAGCAGCTAATAGCAGATATCAGGTGTGGTGAAGGGCATCGTAGGTATGCAGGAGAGTTTTGAAAATAATCCTGAACTTTACAGGTAGCCAGTGCAGCTGGGCAAGATGGGTGGTGATGTGATCACGTTTTTTACATCTGGTAAGGATCCTGGCAGTGACATTCTGAACTAGCTGCAGTCGGTTTATGGTGTGTGCCAGGAGACCACCATATAGAGAGTTGCAGTAGTCGAGTCGAGAGGAGACAAATGCATGATAAAGTATCTCCACATCCGGTAGGGACAGGCTTTGAAGATGTTTCAAAGATGGTTAGAAGGAAGATTTGACCATGGAGAAGATGTGGGCATCAAAGGAGAGGTTGCTGTCAAGAAGTACACCAAGGCTTCGTACTGTGGGGGAAGGCAGCAGCAGACAGATTCCAAGGTTCAGGGCAGCTATATTGAGATTCTTAAGCTGAGTTTTAGATCCTACTAGAAGGAGTTCAGATTTGCTTGTGTTCAGCTGAAGAAAATTGGCAGATATCCAGGCCTCGACGTCTTGAATGCAACCCGAGAGCCGGACCATGGCAGAGGGGCTTACAGGGTCGAGTTTTAAGTAGAGCTGGGTGTCGTCAGCATAGGAGTGAAACATGAGGCTGTGTTGGCGGATGAAGTGATCCAAGGGAAGCATATAGATAGGGACCTACCTAAATCACGATTTCGCGGATTTCGCGGAAATCGTGAAATTGAGGGGTCACCGCGAAATTCACCTCTTAGGGGCCAATGCATACAAACAAGTACGGAGAGGGAAAAAAAAGAAAACTTGTTTAACCCTTTCCAGTCCACATTAATTTCTACACATCAGAAAAATAAGTCATTCATAAAATTACTTGAAAATACCTTAAATATTCCAAATTTGGATGTTTTTTTGCAACTGCATATTTTATTTTGGAAATTTAACATGAGTACATTTGGCATCATTGGGCCACATAAAAGAAAAAGTGCATACATTTTTTTATGTGATTTATTAACTTTTTTGTTCAACAAAAGGCACTTGAATTGTCTTGGACATTTTTTTTTAACATATCAAGGTTAAAAAAAAACAATTAATAGCTTTTAAAAAGATAATACTATTTAATTTGCAAACAAAATCTGGAACATTTTGAAATGGTATACTTCTGGCTGAGGTACATAGTCAACATCCTCAGTATCACTCTGTTCCCCATCAAACACTTCTACCTCAAGTCCGATATCTGGAAGCTGACCTGCACTTTCACTTCCTACTTCATAATCTGGAGTTTGCTTTTCCCTTTCCTCATCTGACTCAATGCTAGCATCAGACTGATCTCCTGCAGGTACAGCTACAGTGCCGTGAAAAAGTATTTTCCCCCTGTCTGATTTCTGCATTTTTGCATATTTTTGACACTGAATGTTATAAGATCTTCAACCAAAACCTAATATTAGATAAAAGGGACCCTGAGTGAACAAATAACACAAAAAATTGATACATATTTCATTTATTTATTAAAGAAAGTTATGCAACACCCAATGCCCCGTGTGAAAAAGTAATCGCCGCCTTAGACTCAATAACTGGTTACACCACCTTTAGCAGCAATATTTGCAACCAAACGCTTCCTGTAGTTATTGATTAGTCTCTCACAGCGCCGTGGAGGAATTTTGGCCCACTCCTCCATGCAGAACTGCTTCAACTCAGTGACATTTTTGGGTTTTCGAGCATGAACTGCTCGTTTCAGGTCCTGCCATAACATCTCAATGGGGTTTAGGTCTGGACTTTGACTAGGCCATTCCAAAACTTTAAATTTCTTGTTCTTCTACCATTCTGATGTAGACTTGCTTGTGTGTTTCGGATCATTGTCTTGCTGCATGACCCAGCTGCGCTTCAGCTTCAGCTCATGGAGGGATGGCCTGACATTCTCCTGTAGAATTCTCTGATACAGAGCAGAATTCATGGTTCCTTCAATGATAGCAAGGCGACCAGGTCCTGATGCAGCAAAGCATCCCCAAACCATGACACTACCACCACCATGCTTGACCGTTGGTATGAGGTTCTTACTGTGGAATGCAGTGTTTGGTTTTCGCCAGACATAACAGGGCCCATGTCGGCCAAAAAGTTCCACTTTTGTCTCATCTGTCCATAGAACATTGTTCCAGAACTCTTGAGGATCATCCAGGTACATTTTGGCAAACTTGAGACGAGCATTCATGTTCTTCTTAGTGAGCAATGGTTTCCGCCTTGCTACTCTGCCATGAATCCCATTTTTGCCGAGTGTCTTTCTGATGGTGGAGTCATGAACACTGACCTTAGTCTGGGCGAGAGAGGCCTGCAGATACCTGGATGTTGTTCTAGGGTTCTTTGTGACTTCCTGGACGATTTTACGCCTTGCTCTTGGAGAGATTTTGGCAGGACAGCCACTCCTGGGAAGATTCACTACTGTCCCAGACTTTCTCCATTTGTACAATATGGCTCTGGCTGTGGTTCGGTGGAGCCCCAGAGCCTTAGAAATGGCTTTGCAACCCTTTCCAGACTGATAAGCATCAACAACTTGTTTCCGGAGGTCTTCAGGAATTTCTTTTGTTCGTAGCATGATGTGCCTCTAGAACCTGTGTGCTGACAACTTCACTCTGATGGTAAGGGCCAAAGTTAGTCAGATTTATATTGGGCAGGGCTGGCCCAAATCAGGCCTGGTTGTTAACCAAAGGACTCAAACAGCTGACCCTAATTATCCCTTTAATTGGGTTGAGTTAACTAGGGGGGGCAATAACTTTCACACCTGAAGATTGCATGTTTGATTACCTTGCACACCAAACAAATGAAAGAAGCACCAAACTTTGGTGTAATTTTTTCTCTCAGACTCCCTCTATATACTAATACAACCCACAAAAAATCTGACCAAATACAATGTGAAAAATGTGCAAAAATGCAGAAAATCAGACGGGGCAAATACTTTTTCATGGCACTGTATGTATTTAGTCTGTGCTTTCCTGTAGAACACACCTGAAGGTATCCCTGCCATCTAAATGATCAAATGTAACTTATCTTTAGTACAGACATAACTACACAATATTTAGCATACAAAATCTGCTGTCAAAATGTATATTTCAATATATAAATTCTCTCTCAACCTTCCCTGGCACATACTTCATCCTAGCACCTATACTATTCACTGTTTTGTATAGTTTTATCATTTATGTAAAGCGCTTTGTATAAAGCACTTTATAAATAGTGATTAATAAATAAATATTTATAACATATAATACTATAATTAAAAAGCACTTAAATGCCATAATTTACTAATTAAAGCATCATATTTATTGAGAAACACACACATATCACATGGAGCACTGCAGTGCATGCAGCAGTGCTTGTGCTTGCTATAGGCCCACTGACTCCATTTGGCGTCACACATTTTTATGCTTCATAAAAATAATTAAAATTATTTTGAAAATAATAAAACAGTTTTTGACACTAGGTACAAACATCTATAAAACATGTTTGTAGAAAAATAAATAAAATATTCATTTTAAATACTGTTCAAATAATTGAAATAAAGTTGGAAGAATAGGAGGATTTACTAAGCTTCAGTTCATGCACTCTAAGTCACATGACCATGCAAGCACCCTTTCTCTAATACCCCTTGCCATTGCTCCAGATTTTAACCAATACCTGCCTTTATTACTACCAATGTTGACACAAAAAAGAAATTGACCACAAATACTGAAATCTAAGACCCTAAAACAGTGATTCCAATTGGCATCTCTGGGCTGGAAAGGGTTAAATGAACTACGCACAACGCAAGTGACGCAAACTACATATCTTCCTTCTGCAGATAGCCCTTTTTTATTCCTTCGCCATCCTGTGTGCATTGCACTTAAGCAAAAAACAAACAAACAAAAAATGTCCACAAGTAACATTTACAAAATAAATTCTCCAAAGCAGTTAACGTTCTTGTTTACTATTCAAATGACAAAGTTTTAATCAGCCTATCAGTGCGTCTTTACTGCTTTTATGTGATCTGTACTGTGCAGGAGGGGGCGGGACAAAGTTGGTGCTGCATTGTTTTGATTTAGGTTGCTAAAATCTAGTTTTCAGCATTGGAGGGAAAATAGAAATGGACGACAAAAAAAGCAAAGTATATTTCGCCTGATGATCGTTTTAAGATATTTCCCAAAGAAACTACATGCAGACTGAGGTAATTGTTTTCCATATCTTAATGTGTATTTGGAGAAAATACAATCGATCACTATTTAGCTTCAGAATCACACATTAAACAAAAGGCTACTTCAGAGGCTGCTGAACAGAACGCAAAATAAACAGCTTTCAGAAACCAAACTGCAAAGTCAGCACAGACAAGAAGTATTCCTGTCTGCAAGTTAAATCAGTACCAAAACGATTCAGCACAGCCACCTCGCTTCAACCTGCTGCTTACAGTTGGAATTTTAGACCCGAATAGCCATGTCTTCTTTGTTTTGACTCGGTACTAATAAAATAAATGATTGGATGGGACAAATAACATGACAACAAACGTGCTGCATACATTGACTTTATTAAAGTATGCCAGATTCCCTTGTGTAACCGAGTTTTTGGGCTGTTTCTAATCGATTTCCACATCTGTATAACTTGGCAAAGCTTTGCCTTAACTTCCAACCAATTCAGTGGATGCAGACGTGCAGTCTCAATGTATGGGCAAGTCAACTGCAGGGGGATGCTGCATACTCGCCTTTAACAAATGCCAGCACTCTGTTTTTGTAAGGAAGCAAGTACCACTATTTTTAGGCTTTATAGTGTTCTGAAATACTGTCTACTTAGGTTTATTTAATGTTTAAACAGGTCCGCGAAATCCTAATTTTATTCAGCAACATACCGTGAAAAATACGTAAATTTACCGTGATTTAAGTAGACCCCTACATATAGATATTGAAGAGAAGGGGCCCAAGAACAGATCCTTGGGGGTCATCACAAGTGACTGGGTTTGCAACGCCACTGCATCCAGCATAGAAACAGACTGCATGTGTCTGGATAGGTAAGAGTACATCCAGGAGAGACAGGTTCCAAAGATCCCAGCATACTTCTGAAGGCAGTCAAGAAGAATGCCATGATCTATGGTGTCAAAAGTGGCTGTTAGGTCAAGGAGGACAAGCACAGAGGGAGCACCAGCATCAGCATTGAGCAGCAGATCATTCACAATCCAGAGCAGAGCAGTTTCAGTACTGTGCTGTGGCTGGAAACCAGACTGTAGGGATTCAAGCAGATTGTTATCCGTGAGGTGTTTCATCAGCTGACTGACTACAGCCTTTTCGAGAGTTTTTGAGAGAAAAGGAGAGATGAGATGGGACGGAAATTAGATAAGTCAGCCTGGTCAAGGAAGGGTTTTCTGAGTACCAGCGTAGCCCGGGCAAGCTTAAGGGCAGCAGGAACAGAGCCAGAGTCCAGGGACAGGTTGAGAGTGTGCGTAATGGAGGGAGCAAGATCAGAAGCATAGAGACTGACAAAGTTAGTAGGCCAGAGGTCCAGGGGGCATGTGGCAGTAGTTGATTTCAACAGTAAGCCGGAAACATCAGCAATGGAGAGAGGAGAGAAGGAGGAGAGGGCAGGAGGGGCAACTGGAGGAGCATCAAGGTGGTTAAGTAGTAAACTGGGTTTGTGGTGGGAAAGCGTAGAATAGATGTTGTCGATTTTTTTCCGAAAGAGGAGAAATCATGACAGGTGAGAGAGGAGGATGAACGGGAGATGGATCTGTCGGTGGCTGGATGTAGGATTTGGTCAATGGTCTTAAAGAGAACATTGGGTTTACCGTGTCCCATAAGTATGATTTCAGAGAAGTATTTAACCCTGGCCACAGCAAGCGCACACCTGTAGCTCGCGAGATGGTAGGTCCAGATCTCTCTGTGAACCGTTAGTCCAGATGACCTCCTCTTGCGCACCAGCTTGCGGCAGGCAGACTTAAGCAATCAAAGTTTGAGGGTGAACCATGGGCAGTTTCGATCTTTGTTGACAGTTCTGGTTGTAAGCGGGGCAACAGTGTCAATTATATGAGTAAGGGTGGCGTTGTAGAGGGTCACTGCATCATCAACTGAGGACGGGAGAGTACCAGTTAGAGGGGATACAGAGACACATTCTGAGAGTTGCAGAGGTTCAGCAGATTCTTGGGACAGAAGGAGATAACAGTACAGTAGCAGTAGCCGAGGAAGGAGCAGGGAGATTAATATTAGCAGTGATTAAGAAATGAGACGGAGAGATTGGAGATATCAAGGCCCTTGGTGATGAGCAGATCCAGGGTGTGTCCTTGGGTGTGAGTGGGGACATTGACATATTGAGAGAGCCCAAGACAGTCTAGAATCATGTTGAAGTCGGTCACTAGGGGGGAGGATGGCAAGTCAACATGAATGCTGAAGTCACCTAGGAGTAGGATTTTGTCAGTAGAAGTGCAGACGGGGGAGAGGAATTCTGAAAACTTGGCAATAAAAGCAGAGTTGCTCTTAGATGGACAGAAGATAACAGCAAGGGTGAGGGACATGGGAGAGGGGAGCTTGATGGCGAGATGCTCAGATGAAGAAAAGGCAGGCAAAGAAAGAACTGAGGAAGCAAGCACAGAATTTACAATAACAGCAGTATTATTATTATTTATTTCTTAGCAGACGCCCTTACCCAGGGCAACTTACAATTGTAACAAGATATCACATTATTTTTACATACAATTACATTATTTTTTACACATTATTTTTAAATACAATTACCCATTTATACAGTTGGGTTTTTACTGGAGCAATCTAGCTAAAGTACTTGCTCAAGGGTACAGCAGCAGTGTCCCCCACCTGGGATTGACCCCACAACCCTCCGGTCAAGAGTCCAGAGCCCTAACCACTACTCCACACTGCTGCCCTCTTAACAAGGAGTCAAAGTCTCTTTATAAAAGTATTGTCAGTGTGAAACTAGCCCATCTTCCAAACAACTAAGACTTAGTATTTGACTCATATCTCATTACTGTCTGAATGCTGGAGTTCAGTTCTCTTTGGCAAACACTCTCTTTAGCCTGGATGTGCACATCCAAACAATGTGTCTAGGAACACCATTGAAGATGAAATGCAACATATAAAAGCACAATGTCAGCAGTAACAAATAAAAGCAATCATGCAAAGCCTGAGCCTAGCCTTGTTGGCCTGAGGTCATTCTAGCATATCTGCTTCATAAAAAAATTCACACCAGGCTTTAGCTGGAGCAGTGACATTTACCAGAAATCAACACTGGGAAATCTGTTTCCCATTACTTTGTGATGTGCAATGATTTATTTGCTTTTTCTTAAAAAACTATTTTGCTTTGTAAATGCAGTATCTACTTAACTGGCTTGTTAACTTCCCCACAGGGATCTTTTTTTTTTCTTCTTATGCTTGTGTAGCATTAAATCTTGAATAGTTTTCTGGGTCAGAGAGGTAAGCTTTCTTTCCTTCTTACATTTTTTTTACAAGTTGCATTTCTAAGTTTAAATTTATGACTTGTGGGTCTGTTTTTTCATTTTCTTACTTGTTTCTTTTATCTTAATACAGGGCAGAACTGTAACTTCATACGCCCTTGTTATCATACCCTGTGGTGGGAGCTACTACTACTGCAGCGTGTTTAACAGTAATAGAAAGTATTAAGTCTCTGGAAGTCAACCAACTGAACAGGAGATAACTGTATGCTGTGGGCAATGATGGATGATGAAACTTAAAACCTTTAAAAGTTGAGAGCTATGGTCATCTAAGGCAGACACAGACCTGTCAAGACTCACGCATTCAGCGTGAGACACACTCATTTACAAGTAGGGGACAATGGTGTGCTTACAAGGGACGAGCCTTGATGGGCCGAATGGTCCTTTCTCGTTCTCAAACTTTTCTTATGTTCTTATGTAACCTCACTCTCGCACACAGGTTCACTCTGCCTTGGACAGGAGGGAGTGCTGCCGCTGCCCAGTGCTGCCTTATTAAAAGTGTTGTTCCTCCCCATTTTATTTATGGGGGCTTCCATGTATTATTCCAAACCAGGCCTTAACCCAGAGTGGAGCACAAAGTGGAAACAGAGGAAATTGTCCATTTTTTAACTGTACACTTTTTTGGGAGGCATCAGGCATCCATCATGTGAATGTCACCTGCATATCAACATGCTATAGGAAATCTGTGTCACTAACAACTCGGCTTACATCTTAACCTTTTTTTGGATCTCATCACTATTAAGATTTTTCTGCTTTCTTTTACGATCGCTGTTGATCGCATCTTTCATTAATCAAAGCAGGGTCGATTTACCTGCTGCCAAACATCAAGTAAAACCCATCTGTTTCCATTGTTACCGGTAGGTAAGCTATAAACAGCCTTAACAACAACATTATTATTATTATTATTATTATTATTATTATTATTATTATTATTATTATTATTATTAATGTTTGAAACTACTACTCAAGCAACATTAAAAAGGGTAATTCGATTTAAAGTACCAGATTATATCTGTGGGAAATTTGAAATAGCCTCTGAACTTCAACAGTACAGTACTAACATGCGTTTTGATTTTTTGTTTTTTTAACATTATTATGAAGTAAGCAAGCCCAACATGTAATTACTAATATTAGAGTAGAACAGGGGAGGCACGTTTCATTAGTAGACAAGGGGCTATGTTTAGTTTAGATACAGTGTCTGTATTTGGTGATACTGTACTAAACGGTTCAGTTGTAAACTATCTCCTCTTGGTAATGTATTCTCACTGTGTATCTTGACACTCCCTCAAAAGTTTCAATCTTTGAATTCATCTTACTTTGGCAGTTGTACTACTGCAAATCCAAATAATCAAAATGTGATAGAAGTATGTGGGATGTAACCTTTTCTCCTTGATATTCAATCTGTCATTGTGATTGTTGGCTCAGCATCAAATACACAGCCTGCACCTTTGCAGTTCTTTAAGGTTGGGTAATTGGTGGAACTCTGAGTTCTCAACATGTTTTCTTCATATTACAGTACATGTTCCAGCATCCCCAGTAAGTGGAAAAGACATGCGTATAATATATCAGACCTAGTGTGCAATTCAAAATAGGGACACATTTGTTCATGTTGAGTAAGTGAATTAATTTTTGTCTTTTGTATTGTTTTAAAATAAGTGAATATGAATTGGAATACTTACAAACAATGTTTAGACTTTGTAGGAATATAATAGGATATATTTTTAGTTATGCAATTGCATTTAAATTCCTACCACTTTTTTTAATTTTTTTTATAGAGCATTATCATGTTACTTTAGCTAGGAAAGGATCAAATAGTGTTTTGGTATTTAGTAGATGCTGTAAAAATCTATAACCTGTATGTTTTAAACAATGTCATAGTAAACAATGTTTCAAGGCTCAAAATTAGCTAATGTATATTTGAGATCATTTTGCTAATTTGCTAAATAGTTTTTCATGCAGTAACATTTTTTGCAATTTTGAAAAAAGATATTGACACAGCGTGACAGGATGGTCAAGTGGTGACGTCAGGCCAGATGCAGGAACAGAAAAACTAAAGGCAGTACTGCAGGGCAAAAAGACGCTGCGTGCCGTTTATTTAAATACAAAAATAAATAAAATAATTGAACAAAAACACGGCTCACAGAGCAAAACAAAAAGGTAAACAAAAACAAGTATCGAACACAAATCAATAAATCATCCAGGTCAGGCTGGGCACATCGCCTTCACTGTTCCTAGATTACTTTCTATTTTAGCTTGCTTGCTTGCTTGCTTGCTTGCTTGCTTGCTTGCTCGCTCTCGTTCCTCCTCTGAACACCCACACGGAACATGGAGAGCTGCAGGCTTTTATACAGGTGACCATCTCCCGATTAGCAGCAATTACACAACTAATTAAACTCAGGAGATGGCCACCTTCTGCACAAGGTTTTTAATTACTGTACATGGGGCTTCCCATCCACGCTGCTAAACAATACAAAACACTTGGCTGTGCCGTCATATTTATAAAACAATAATCCATAAATAAACAATAACACGTCGTCATAAATACCATAAATAAATCATAATACACAAATACCAAATAATACCGGGGTGGAGGGGGAGACCCCTTTCTAAAAATAAATAAACAATACATTTAAACAGCAGGGTTTTGCCCTGCCCACTTTTCATGTACAGGGCTCCTGGCCCTGTTTCACGCTGTCCTTACAAAGGTACCACCAAATGTTCCAGTCAGGACACTACACTCTGATTGGTTATCATATTATTGTTAATAAAACAATGAATAATCCTCTCCCAACACCGAAACCCTAAACCTAAGGTCAGTATCCTATACTGGAGCCATTACACATCTAAAGTAGTTCATGTTTGGCAGTGAATAAGCGTTTTTATTACTTTTTTAAAAAGTGACTGGAGGTGCTGACTTCCTCAGTTGTCCTGACAGGAACGTTTCGTGGTACCTAGGTAGTTTTTTTTACAATGTGGAGTAAAGACAACTAAAAAATAATACTAGAATAAGGGAAGTCAACCAAACTTATATATTGTACCTTGTTTTTTTTAAGATTAATATTTACTAGGACAGATTAATATATACTACTCGTTTGCAAGGTGTTCCATGTGTAAGGCGAAATGGCAGTTATTATGAAGTGGATGGACACCTCTGCCTATCTTTTAGTTATTTAATTGTACACACATATTGACTTGCACATGCATACATAATGCAATTAATAAATACAAGTGGCATATGTCTTAGTTTAAAATCTCAATGTGGCAGTTGATTTATATACTGTTAACCTGTCACGATCATGTATAATAGTACGATATCCTGTGTCAATCCATGGAGTCATCTCAGATTCTGCTGGATTAACAAAACAAAAACGAATCGATCGGAGATCAGACGATTAATCGATCAATAGAAGATGTCAAGATTAAAACCCCTGTATAGTAATTGAACCATGTATATGCATGAGTGTAGATAGATAGAGTCGTTGTTTTAACATGCATTAATAACGTTTATATTCATTTATAGAGGAGTGCGGGGTGGAATTTGACATGACACCGGCAGTGCTGTGGCTGTACCCAGTGAGAAAGTTATAACTGTAGTTAAGGAAGTGAGAAAAGTATTTTTTAACATAATAGGCAATATACATGTTTGTGATGATGTGGTTTATTTTCTTTTTTGCATAGTAAAGATGTCTGAAATCTTCAATGGTCACTACTATTCTCGTTAACTGCTGCTACTACCATGTCTTTTGCTCTCGAAGCGATTTCAATGGAATCATTATACAGGTGCATTTCTGTAAAATCCTCCATTTTGAAACGGCTCGCTCCTAACAGAGCGTTCAATAACATATGTTACGGGCGCCACCAGAGAGCACTCTGCCTATTGAACGCACTCCAGATTTCCACAGTGAAAAATGGGGATGTTTTTTTTCTTCAATTCACTGATGCCATAGTAACTCTGAAACCATTAGAAAAAATAACAGTATATAAAATAACACAATAATAGTTTTAAAATTGGGTGAATTTATTGCAGATCATAACAACTCATTATTTTATTTATATTGTCATCTAGTCAAAACATGTTAAATGTACAAAAAGCCAGATTTAAAAAAAATAGATCAGCTATTAACATTTAAACATATGGTATACACATAATCAGAATGTTTAAACTAATCCATAAGATTGTTTATTTTAATTTTAAATGGCACTAACATACAACTTAATACATTGCTCTGCTATTAACTTGCTGAGCCCGCTGATACAGTTTAGTGTTTCGACCAGGACAACAAATGAAGATCTGAAAACTGTGACAATCTCAATTTCCCCAGGATATCTGGTAACCTGAGACATGTTTTGTTTTTTGCTCTACTTGCTTCCTCAGAATATGAACGAAACCACGAAATATTTCATTCCAAGTCAGGTTACCTTGTATAGTTTGTTTCCTAGGTGCAAAAGGAGAGAGTTCAGCTGTTGTTCACATTGAGGTTTAGCAAGCGAAACGGACCGAGACCACTTCTTTAGTTGGACTTGGTACGGTTCATTTCCCAAGAGGACTTTGTTGTTCACACTTCACACCAAACATACCAAACCGTACCGAGTGCAGACCAAACCCTCTGGACCCAGTGTGAACACAGAGTTAGAATCAGGGAGATGGATCTTATTTGATAATAAAGACATATGATCTATTTATATACAAACATGATGTGTGTTGATGTTGAACAATTAAAGATGCCCTGTGTGCAGTGTTGCCAACTGAAATGTTTGGGCCCGGGGACAAGTTTTTAAGTCGGCTCTCCTCAGATGTTTTACGCTCCCATCCCTGCATGATATATGGGGATTCTTTCGAATAATTAAAATATGCTCATACTGTATTTTCTTATTTATTTATGCAAAGTCTGTGTATTACATACTTACCCGCTGGTTCTGTAAATGACAATAAAAATAAATACTATACATACAAACATATTTATCCTCCTTACACACATTTCCAGTTCTGCAAGCAGTTCAGAAGTAACAAAGGTTTAATTATGTACACTCCCTTAAATCTCAGATGCTGACTAATTGGAAACACAAAAAACTGGTTCTTGAATAAACATCGGTGCAGTAATAGCTACTGGTACTGTCTCTCATCATTCCAGGTTAGGGTTTGACAAAATGGAAAAACAATGTAGAAAAATGTGACATTGCATCCGGCTGGCACCTAGGGCTCTCCAGTCCTCGCCTTTCAAGAGCAATACATTCATCACTTAAGTTCAACCAAGGCAGCTGAAAGGCTTGTATTTCATCAACTTTAAGTAGGCCTGTAAATCTGTTTTTAACTCATGTCTGTGGATCAGTTTGTCAAATTGAAGCTTGGGAAAACAACAATGTGTATTGCTTTTCCAAAGCTCACTGACTGATAGCAGAAGGTGTGTTTTTTACAATGATTTTCAGAGGCACAGTGGATACAAAATACATTTGATTAAATTGAAATTAAAAGGAGGCATATCAGGCAAACATTCTGTCAATTGGACTTAAATGGATCATTTATAATCATTTACAATTTTTTTTTACATTATTATAAATAAATAAAAAAAATCTATGTTAAGTCCTAGTAGATGGGTTCTGTATGATTCTCATTTGTTATTTCTGCTTATGGCATTATGCACCATATTTACTAACTGTTCCAGCAGATATTGCTTCAGAAAGGGATCATTAGGACTGTTGCACAGATTTTAGCACAGAACACAGTTTCACATATGAGCTTCAGTGAATAGTTTTTTTGCTGGAATAGTTACACATGACAAATAATTATCTAAGCAGAAATAGGAGGAATGAGGAGGCTGTGTGGTCCAGTGTTTAAAGAAAAGGGCTTGTAACCAGGAGGTCCCCAGTTCAAATCCCACCTCAGCCACTGACTCATTGTGTGACCCTGAGCAAGTGACTTAACCTCCTTGTGCTCCGTCTTTCGGGTGAGACGTAGTTGTAAGTGACTCTGCAGCTGATGCATAGTTCACACACCCTAACCTATGTAAGTCACCTCGGATAAAGGCGTCTGCTAAATAAACAAATAATTAATAATTAATTAACAATAAATAACTATAGAGAACACACATAAAACAGATAAGAAATGAAATATGTAATATGTAAATGACATAAATTATGACTTTAACATGGGGATCAAAATCCCATAAGAAAAATCCCTGTAAAACCAGGTCTTAAATAGATGACCAGTTGGAGAGTGTAAAGCTGCACAGGAGAAACCTAGACTTTGAAGGAACAGCACTAAAGTGTTTGGCAGAAACTGTAGTATATGGAAAAACAATGCTTGCACCAATGAAGGGGCGCATCGATAAAGAATAGATAAAGTGCTGTGGTCTGCCATGTGCTGTGCTTGTTTTGCAGCAGAATTATAGTTATATAATACAAAAAATAATGAAAAAAACACTGTTTTATTGGCATATGTCCAAAGCCAGTTAGAACTACTTAAAAACCCACACGAACTAGGTTGAAAAAGGAATGACACCTCAATCTAATAGGCTTTACATCCCCTGTGCTGTTTACAACAAGAGTTACGCTAACAAGAGCCTAAACACTTTTTTTAGAAATGTCAAGGTAATATAAAACAGATACCGGTCTGGTGATCCTTTATAGGATGGCCTTGTCACCAAAACATTAAACTGAAACAGGCTCTTGGCAATTACATCACTTATGTGCAAGCAGGGTTCCAAGCTGGGGGAAGCTATTTTGATTTAACTGATAAGAAAAACATACACATATATATATATATATATATATATATATATATATATATATATATATATATATATATATATATATATATATATATATATATATATATATATATATATATATATATATATATATATATATATATATATATATATATATATATATATATATATATATATATATATATATATATATATATATATATATATATATATATATATATATATGTTTTATCTCTACTTCTTTGACAACTGAAGAAAATTAATTCTGCTCTTTTTGTTAAATGACAAATGTTCAATCAAGTGTTAATGAACAAAATGTTCTCTTTTAACACTAGTAATGCATATTTCCTGAAGTAAAGTAAAGGACAACTGTTAATCTCATCTAAAGATTTTGCATATTTGCACCTAAATACACAGGGTATCTTGTAAAATGAATATTCTGTGTTGATTTATATAGCGAAACTGTTCAATTTGTTTATTGCAACTGAGGCAAATGAGTTCTTTCCAATGATTTTTTTTTTTCTGTAAATTTGGTACACAGATCTATTTCATCTAATTCAGCTAAAAGACTTTTAAGGCATATCGTTAAGCTGAAATGCAGATACAATCATGTCAAATGTTCATTGTAGGAATTACATCACCAGGACTTTGTCCAAATAGTCTCTATGGCTTCCAAAATATGTACACTACAGTATAATGAGGGCTTGAAATCACTTTTCAGCTCTCTCCTTTATGCTATACAGGCATTCCATGACTCAATGTCCTTTCCACTTTGTGGTTGGGGAATAAAAACCTTTATAGTATTTGAAATCTTGGAGATTTCAACTGGGGATTATGTTGCTCTGCAGAGTTTATGCTTAATTCTTGTCTAAAGTATGACAGATCTTCTATGAAGTTCCATGAATTCTTCCTTTACATCCTTGTAGCCATTTCATACAGCAGCAAACACGACCACAGCTCAGAACCTGGTATACTGTAGAGGTACTGTCATTTCTTGCTGCAGAAGGTAAGTATGTATATAGTGGCAGTAAATCATATTCATACAGATTCTTTAGATGATTTTTTATATATTTAAAATAAACAAAAAGGCATGTTGGTACTTATTTGTCTGCATTGTTGCAAAAGCAAAATAAAACATGTCTCTTTACTGTATTTCAGGTGGTGAAAAATAAAGCATACAGTGCCTTGCATAAGTATTCACCCCCTTGGACTTTTCCACATTTTGTAGTGTTACAACCTGGAATTAAAATGGATTTAATTAGGATTTTTTGTCACTGATCTACATAAAATAATGTCGAAGTGGGGGAAAAAAATCTACATATTTTTCTAAATTATTTGCAAATAAAAAACTGAAAAGTCTTGATTGCATAAGTATTCACCCCCTTTGCTGTGACATCCCTAAATAAGTTCTGGTGCAACCAATTGCCTTCAGAAGTCACATAATTAGTTGAATGGAGTCCACCTATGAAAGTGTCACATGATCTTAGATTAAATACACCTGTTTCTGGAAGGCCCCAGAGTTTGTTAGAGAGCATATCTAAACAAATAGCATCATGAAGACCAAGGAGCTATCAAAACAACGCCGGGATAAAGTTATGGAGAAGCACCAATCAGGGTTGGGTTATAAAAAAATATCCCAAACTTTGAACATCCCCCGGAGCACCGTTAAATCCATTATTAAAAAATGGAAAGAATATGGCACAGCCAGCGACTCTGCCTAGAGAGGCCGTCCACCAAAACTCAGAGACCAGGTAAGGAGGGCATTAGTCAGAGAAGCAACCAAGAGGCCAGTGGTAACTGAAGGAGCTGGAGAGATCCACAGCTGAGATGGGAGAAACCGTCCATGGGACAACTATAACCGGACTCCACAAAGCTGGGCTTTATGGAAGAGTGGCGAGAAGAAAGCCATTGCTGAAAAAACCCATATCAAATCCCGTTTGGATTTTGCCAAAAGGCATGTGGGAAACACAGCAAACACGTGGAAAAAGGTTCTCTGGTCTGATGAGACCAAAATTGAACTTTGGCCTTAAGCATAAAGCGCTATGTGTGGCGCAAAGCCAGCACTGCTCATCACTCTGAGAACACTATCCCCACGGTGAAACATGGTGGTGGCAGCATCATGTTATGGGGATGCTTTTCATTGGCAGGGACTGGGAAACTGGTCAGGATTGAGGGCAAGATGGATGGAGCCAAATACAGGGAAATTCTAGAGGAAAACCTGTTTCAGTCTGCAAGAGACCTGGGACTGGGGCGGAGGTTCAACTTCCAGCAGGACAATGACCCTAAACACACAGCCAAAGCTACACTGGAGTGGTTTAAAAACAAGAACCTGACTGTCTTAGAATGGCCCAGTCAAAGCCCAGACCTCAATCCGATTGAGAATCTGTGGCAAGACTTGAAAATTGCTGTTCACCAACGGTACCCATCCAACTTGACAGAGCTTGAGCAATTTTGCCAAGAAGAATGGGCAAAAATTGCAGGATCCAGATGTGCAAAGCTGGTAGAGGCTTACCCAAAAGGACTCACAGCTGTAATTGCTGCCTAAGGTGCTTCTACCAAGTATTGACTCAGGGGGGTGAATACTTATGCAACCAACAAATGTCTTTTTTTTTGTTTAATTAACTTTTGTGTCACAATAAAAAAATATTTTGCACCTTCAAAGTGTTAAGTATGTTGTGTAAATCAAATGGTAAAAATCCCAATTAAATCCATTTTAATTCCAGGTTGTAACACTACAAAATGTGGAAAAGTCCAAGGGGAGTGAATACTTATGCAAGGCACTGTAATTCATTGTCACAATGGCTAAATATGTACCATTAAAAACAAGGTCACAATTAAGTAACCCAATCAGGTTCTGGGTATAGCAATCATTATGTCATGGGTAGATATCCTCTAAAAGCTAACATGACTTTAGAATTGGTGTTCTGTTTACAGTAGCATTTGTATCCTCTGCAGCTGTCATTACCTGTTGATAACTGACCATATTATAAGCACTTTTGTCTTAGGACACCTAACTGTCAGGTACCGTTACATCAGACAATAATGCTTCAAAGGCTCTCCCTCAATTTGTAATGCTGGTCTGTATATTACACCTCTGACAAATATATTATTAAGAGTCAAGTTATCAGGGCAGATATCAGGGCTGGCACCACAGTGCCTGCTATAGAGGAGATTGAGGTAATGCTTGCAGAATATGTCCACAGAAGTCAGTAAGCAAAGCCCTAAACTGGGATGATGAATAAAATACCCCCAGAAAGGCCTAATCTTAATAGTCAGTTATACTGAAAAAGCACATCAGTTTCTAATAGGTTAAATCAATAATACCGAGTTAAAGCACACACAATTCAGCACTACTTACAACTTGCCATTAAAGGTGCATAGGAAGTCTTTGTACTCATACTGTAAGAATGCATTGTAATTTATTTTTACTATTTTAACTTGGAACCATATTTTTTCTCTTAAATGACAACTAATTAAAAGTATTTATAAAATGAAGACAGAGACAATATTTTTCTTGTGTATCCTAGCAACAGGTGATTAAATCAAGGCCCAGGACTTAAGACCAAGCCTCGCCAAATAAACTGAATTGTTTGTGATATCGCTCTACTGGCAAATGTAATAGAACAAGCATTAAGCTGGGAAAGTAGCTTTGGGTGACCTCATTAGAACCTGCTAACTTATTTTCAACAGCAATGTACAACAGAAAACAGTGTTCAGTGTAGCTTTTTACACCACAAAAGAAAAAAATGCATTGTGATTCAGACATCAAGTATGTACAACAATGCAGCTTAAATCCTTTTAGAATATAAAGCTTACGTGTTACATAAAGAATGTTACAATTGGGGTGCAGTGAGTTAGAGAGTTAGTACAGTGTTTATTTTTTTATTTTTTTATTTTTTACTGTTTTGAAACTGTTTTGAAAAAAATATGTACCCTGAAGAAACCATACCATAGATAGATAGATAGATAGATAGATATATAGATAGATAGATAGTGTGACAGGAGTGTCTCCATATCTCGCTCTCTCTCCCGTTCCTGAATCCGAACACCAGCCCCAAAGTACAACAATGCAGTTCCCTTTATACTCACAACCTCGCCCCTGAGATCAGGGAAACACCTATGATGCTAAAAACACACTAATGACAGGTGTTTTTAATAAACACTTGACCTGAGTGATTGGGTTTAGTGTACCTGCACCGTTGCCACACACAAAGATGGCGTCCTGGAAAAATGTGACTTCTATCAGGGTCACGTGATCTTTGCACGGAGGTCTTTGGCTTGGCCCAGCGCCCTCTGTTGTCGGGAGGCTGAATAACAAAACAAGACCCCTTTCTCCCATCACAGATAGATGAAAACCTTCAATATGCAATATTCTGAAAGTGTTATAACCCAGAAGTAAAACCTCTGTATGATTATATTTATTATTTATTTCTTAGCAGACACCCTTATCCAGGGCGACTTACAATTGTTACAAGATATCACATTATTTTTACATACAATGACATTATTTTTTTTACACATTATTATATATACAATTACCCATTTATACAATTGGATTTTTACTGGAGCAATCTAGGTAAAGTACCTTGTTCAAGGGTACAGCAGCAGTATCCCCCACCTGGGATTGAACCCACAACCTTCCGGTCAAGAGTCCAGAGCCCCAACCACTACTCCACACTGCTGACCTATAATCCCAATGACCATGCTTTGCTGGGCTGCTATGCAGATAGAGTTGAAGAAAAACACACATCTGTCATAGCATGGGGCTGGATTTAACCACTAGAGATGACAAATCTGATTAGACCTAGTCTACTGGTAATCAGTCATGAGATTCTATTTGAGACATTTGAACATTGCAGGTAAGATAAGGTGCTTCTCTATTGACCACTACTTTCATTTTAAGCATGCTAACTGTAATGACAAGTGGCAATTTGTAACTAAGCTTTAGTTTCAAAGATATACAGCTCTTTTTTGAAACTAGAAGCTTTAATTATTATACAAAATATAGGTAACATGTCCCTCAAGGAGGGGATTTGGCAAAAGAGAAAACAAGCACATTTTTGTTTGTTCTTCAGTTGCATTGTTGGTACAGGTATTTTCTAGACTTGTTTCTTAATTACAACAGTAATTAATTTAGGTTAGTTCTAAAAAAAAAAAAAGGCTAAATTATAGCATGTTATGGGCATTGTACAGAGTCTTTTTCCATGACTAAGTAGAACTGAATTAAATACATAAAGAGATTAAATGGCAACAGAAAAGCTAAAAAAATAACATGACCAAAATAAATATCTAGATGTGTTCCCACAAAACTTAAAATAACTGCTGTGTCTCATATGTATCAATCAATCAATCTTTATTTTATATAGAGCCTAACAACAAGTAACAACAGTAACAACAAGAAAATCCAGAATACTATAAATACAGAGAAATGCATAATACATGCTTATACAGAAAAAAGCATAATACATTGAATACAATGGAAAGTGCATAATACATGATAGTAGCATAATAAATGAAATAGTAGCAGCAACGCAGCAGCTAATAGCAGATATCAGGCTTAAAGGCATGGAAAGCAAGAGAGAACAGGTGGGTCTTGATTACAGATAACAGTTGATTTAAAGCGAGCGATGGTGGGAGCATCACGCACCAAAGCTGTGAGAGAGTTCCAAAGAATCTGAGCCATGAAGCTATATGAGCGTTCTCCAAGTGTGGTGCACTTTTGCTTGGGAATAACAAGCAGGCCAGAGTCGGAGGACCTCAGCTTGCGGGCAGGACATAGCGGGTCAGCAGGTTGAGGAGATACTCAGGACCTGTGTGATGAAGGGCATTGTAGGTGAGCAGGTGAGTTTTGAAAATAATCCTGAACTTTACAGGTAGCCAGTGCATCTGGGCAAGATGGGGGGGTGATGTGATCACATTTATTTGTATGTATTGTATGTCCTCTGTCAACCAGTTTAGAAAAGGCTCAGTCCCACTTTACCATCCAGTGATATCTGTTACCAAGAAACTCTTATGACTTTTAGCGGTAAAGTGCATGCAACCAATCATTGGTGTGGTTGTCAACGTTTTTATGGCCCACAGTGTGAATTGTCGATTCGTGAAAACCATAGTTGGGAATAACTGGATAAACTGCAAAGCCTCACTATCCACATCTAGGTGAGCTACAACAGGCAAATCAGCACTGGCATTCATTTTTACTGTAGGTGCCTGCTGTCTAAAGCCCCTTTCACACTGGCACTCCTACGCAGGTCCTGGCTAAGCGGGTCACAATCCAACATAGTGTGAAACCACATACCTGGGTCGGACCGGGGTTAACTGATGCAATAACAAACAGCCACGCCTGCGTGAAGCTTTCACTTCCGCAAGGAACAATTTTGTTTATTCTGTTTAGCCGTATTTTTGTTGATTGAGACACACCATGAGCCAGATTGCAGCAGGGATTAAGAAACATTTGCTCTTATCAACATTTGGGCCGATGATTCAATCCAGAGAAGCTTGGATGGAAGCGTCTGTAACAAGCTGCTTCCGGGGCAGTGATACGCGTATTATTTACTTGCGTCTGTCACGCAGGTCAACCCTGCTTTATCAAACGCAGTGTGAAATCATGTACCCGACCCGCATGACACCAGGTCCTGACCGGGTAGGTTCCGACCCAGATAGAGCACGCCAGTTGAAAGGGGCTTAAGTGATGCACTGTAAAGCTACTTAAGAGTTTTTCCAATTACATGCCACATGCATCAGGTGAGTGACAACAAGTAGCAGTTCAGACCTCAGTAAAAAAAAAATTGCTGTAAAAAGTCCCCTGATTTAAATAACAACATATGTAAATTCACTGCTGAAAGAGAAAAACAGTGAAGCCCTCTTAAAATCTATTTTGTAAAAATAAAGCTTAACCGTAATTTGATTTAAAGCATACTATATATATATATATATATATATATATATATATATATATATATATACGTTTGTGATTACCCTACACACCCTGTGCGTGCGTGCGTGCGTGTGTGTTTGCATTGTCTATTGACTCCGGAGTAGGAGTAACAGAACAGTAACAGAACTTTTAATAATAAAGGAACTATCTGGTAAGCCCAATTTACAAAACAGAAGAAGAAGAAGAAGAAGAAGAAGAAGAAGAAGAAGAAGAAGAAGAAGAAGAAGAAGAAGAAGAAGAAAAAGTTTCTGTTTGAATAATCACTTATTGTGCCTTATAAATGCCAGTAAAATTAAGGTTAATGATCTAAATTCACAAAATCAGAACTGAAATAACTGACTTTCTAGACCAAACCTAGCCACGAGCAAGACAGTAGTTTTATTAAGCGCAGGACGATGATGTTTGGGGGAGGGAGGAGTACATTTTGAAACCTCCAGCAACGTCATTGCAACCTGTTTAGACTTTTGGATATCAATGTATTATGTCTTGATTGCAAGATAAATTATCTTGTTATTGATTAATTTGTCATACAATAATAAACAACTGAATGGATCGGGTGTGCAGCGGCCTTTACCAGTTTCTAATCACAAATAAAACAACTATAAGAGGCTATTATATTGGTAATAGGCCTTGGCCCGTAATCAGAGTTAAATTGTTTAAAGGGGGTCTCATTCAGATTGTATTTATCTTACCTGAATTCAGCTCCCCTGGCTAACAATGGCCTTTTCAGTTTATGTAAACATATTTACAGCCTCTAATGAGTCCTGGTTCACTACCATGAAGAACAACCACTTGAAAAAAATTGGATTCCAGTGTAGTCGCCACAAAAACATTTACATTGGAGGCAGATATTGCCCTTGAGTAATAATGGTGAATAATGTTTTTTTATTCAAATGTTTTTAAGATTAATGTCATATAAAGTCTTCTTTAAATATAATATTAAGAGAGCTGTGTATTTTTATATGGGATATTTTTACAATATCTTAACTAAGTGTTGTGAAAATAAGTTGACGGCTAACGGATGAGAAGTGATCCTGATAGTATTATGTTTCATGTTTGGTTTGGAAGCATGGAATACTATTTTGAAACAGTTTTTTTTTTTTTTTATTGTCAATGAAACCACAACAGCACAGAAGCATAAGGTCTGGGTAGCTGGAATAAACTTCTGCTATTAAACTGAATTAGATTAAACTGGTCAGTACAAAAAAAAAGATCACATGTCCTTGTTTAAATGGCCACCAACTCCATTATAAGATGAAGGACAGAGTATACTGATAGCACAACCTCTTCCAGTCTCTATTCTGTTGATCATTATGAATGAATTAGCTTTGCAAAGGAAAACACCCTTAAGAATTTAATGAAACTGCCTGATTTAATGGAGAGAGCTAATATTAATTGATGTCAGCAGCACCATGTCAGACCCAGAGCAAATGGTCTAATAAAGAGGGGATTGTTTGTTTGCGTGAGGATGAGTTTGTGTTGCAGAGACCACTCGGCCACCTGGAGAAGTTTGGGGAATGCATGATGGTAGCCACTCCAACCTTTATCTACTGATAAGACTGGCCTGGCATGAACTGAGGTGGACTACAAAAGTGCAGTGACAAATCATTTGGACAAGCACACAATTACTTTATATTAAGTGTTGTAGGCACCAGAAACATGTAAACTATGGTTACAGTATTCTGTCCTATAACTGCTGTACAAATGGGTGAAACCTTTTTACAATTGCAGAGGGATCACCATGCATAAGCATGATTTTGTTTAATTGCAAAATGCAATTTAATATACATTGTAGGGAAATCTAAGTCATTGCAGCTCTTGTAGACTAAGCAGACCCAATTTATTTTAAAAAAATAAACATTTGAATCTCTTACTTATCTTGCTAGTACCCAGTTTAACATCTCTAGAACTTGGCAAGCATGATTGATCAGTCTGTGCACCCAAGAAGTTTATGTATTCATGTACATGCAGTACAAAAACTATATTTTTGGCAGAAATCTTATACAGAAATGGGATACTGTAAAATATGTAAGTACATGATTTTAGTTGAATATCTATGCTATATTAAATCAGTTTAATCAAGCTACAAAGCTGTAGGGTTAAGTACAAACATATCTGCAGCAGACCTTTCATGTCATGGTCATCCACCCCAGCTGTTAAGACTATTGATATTTCTGATAAGTTTATCTGTTTTCCCACAATGCAGTGATTGTGTGTTCCTTTTTATTTATTATTACAGCACCACACATGTCACTAGCACCTCAAAACAGTGGACTGCATAGAATGTACATCTGCAAGATTGATTTTGATTAATTACAGGTAACAGCTTACAGAAAACGTCATTGCACTGAACAGTTAAATAAATAAAGTTGATGGTGTTCAATTTGTTTTAAAAACATATAAAGACGTAATATTGTGCAGGTGTGTTTTTTAATTATTAACTTCTATTTCCAGTTTTTTTAACTTATGAAAAGGAATGTATTGTGATTGGTGTGATCAGTGCTGTCCCATCAGTTTTCATGTGTTTTCATTTGGGAGGTATACATGTGTGGATGAACCTAGCAACTTAAATTATGCACATGTTGAATCCTTATATATGTATAAAAACAAAAGATTATTTAATGTTTGATTTCTGTGTTTTTCAGTGATTTTCACCCCTGCTTCAATGAGTATGTAACTCAATGGTTAGAAAGCAGGACAGTTTTGAAAATGTGGTCATGATAGAAATTTCAAATACACTTCAAAATGCGGGTGCATTAACTGAACTGTAGTGAAGAGCACTAATCTTATGTTAAATTATTTGATATGTTTACTACTGTAGTATGTTGGATGCATATAACATTGTTCCTCTCTTAATTGTGTGTGAGTGTACTGTATTAAAGATTGAAACGGTGTAATTTAAGTTTAGTTAATGTATCTGTAGTTTGAATTGTATCCAGTATTTCCATTATATCTTTATATTATTGATTATTGTTTATTTGACTGAGGACCTTTTTGTCTGCTATCACATTGTCAGTCAAAAATGGCGTTAGAAGATTTATTATCCCCAGCTGTTATTTTTCTACTTACGTAAGCTTAAAGCCACCACAATTAGCGAAAAAAAAAAACCACAAACAGGTAGCTGATAATGAAATCTATGCTGTCTGGGAATGATTGTGTCCATCCAAACAATTCAATGGCTTCCTGATTACCTGCCTTCTCATATTGCTATTGACAGGAACAGTTTGAAAATGGAAGATAATGTGAGTTTACTTTCTAATACTGATAAGAGGTGTTAATGGGAGAAAGCCCAAAAATGAAGGCCTGTTAATCTTTAATAATGAGCTGAAGTGTCTTCATGACAGTTATCTATGGCAGAAAAATAAAGTTTTCAGTTTTGGTCGTATTACAGTAATTTCAAGTTAACATACATCATATGTAGCAATAGAATAACATAAGTATGACCCACAAGAGACCTATTGAAAATCAGAGTGATAAATCTGATAGCTTCAGTTTTGAAAGCGGCTGTATTTACACAAAGTCCTGCTCCCACACATGTGTATACAAACTCTTTAATAGTAACCTTTTAGCAAAGTTGTGACCAGCACTTTGATCTCAGGGGCTCCTACTAATATGACTTCGATGACGACTGCTTATTGGGAAATGTGGGCAGGAGCTTGAGTAAAACAAACAAAGAGTGGTGGACACACAGGTCGACAGCTAATGTTTAGGCCTTCTGTTTGTGAAACTGACTGTACAATAAGGTGAAAAGTTCACCCAGGGTTATTGGCCAAACACAGCACCAACAGACATTAAAGAAGGATTAGCTCTCCCCATCAATGGGTTATGTGTGTCTGTGTACTTTGGAGAAAGAAAGAAATAAATCAATGGATGATTTGTTACAATGAGAAAAAGGTAAATATTGAGACAAAGGGTTTCAGCAGGAGTTGTTTTCAGCTAGCCCTTAATCTCAGGTAAACTTGCTTGTACACAACTTATTCATTTACCAAACAACACTTTCGTGCCAGTTTAACTAGGTGTGCATGTAGAAAGAGCAAACAAAAGCAGCCTGGTTACTAATGGTTTAAATGAGTACCCAGGGCCAGACAAATGACCAATCATAGCTTTGTTCTTTATTACACTGCTAAGTAGAACCTTGGTGTATTTTGGGGTGCTGAAGCTGGAGCTCCTCTCTTTGTGTCATCTCGCTAAATTACCTCTCAGTCACACTAAAATGACCTGTCAGTCACCCTATTTAAACTGTAGCCAACTCCCTAATTCTTGTCTTGCTTTTCAGTTTCTGACATCCTCCCTTCCTCCTCCATTTTGCTGCATCACCTCTGCAATAGTCCCCTCGGGGGGCAAGCGAAGCTCACTTCCCAACCTCAGAGGCCGACAGCGTCGCCTCGCCCTCCAAGAGGAAGGTTTCCGCTGGACAGAGGGGATCCCCAGCCCAAATTCGTCTAACTACATTTCGTTTTCCATTCTCTTGCTTAAATCTATTCATTTGCACCTGTGCAAGTCTACCCCTTCGGAGAGCAAAGCATGCTCCCAACATTCAAGCTAGTCATTGACTCAACTTATCGAAGGTGGCTGTTACAGCTGGTGGGAGGGGGGAACCCTGGCCCTCTTTATGTGTTTATTTCTTTATTCTCTTTTCCAGTGCTTGTCCATGCAGTCTCGGTGTGTCAGCCGAGTCTGACCTCTCTCAATTTATACATCTCAGTAAGCCAGGGAGACCTTAGTTCATCCTCTATCCTTCATTAGTTACCTCGCTTCCCAGCCTTGGCGGTCGATCGGTTTGGCCTCACCTCAGCGAGGGCGGTTCTCTGAGTAATCAAGGGGAAACCTCTATTCTGTTGCTGAAGTCACAAGCATTCTCTTTATCCTAGTAGTCCCTTTACACAGGCCTAGCTCCTGCCTTGTGAATTCAGATACTTTCTATGACACCATTTTCTTAAAATAAAATCCTAATATCCTCATTTGGTAAACATATTGACTATATATTTTTAATTTTCTATGGACCCCATTTCCAAGTACTTAATTTTAAATATTTTTCTGTATAACAGTGAGGATTTTCCATATTTTCCATAGGCTATTTAAATCTGATTATTTTTAAAGCACACTTATTCGAGGAGATAAGATACCATAAGATGCAGTAGCTTTAATTTCTTTACTCAATTGTAATTGTTAACTTTTGCTGACCATGTATCACAGTATATCATAAATGTGATGTCATCACCAATCACTCACTTGATATCTCAGATTCTCTAAAGAGTTTAAAAATACAGAGCACTGCAAAATATTAAAAACAAACACAAAAGTGAAGAGAGATCCAGTCTGTCAGAGTGAAATGATGAAGTAAAACCTCTGGGTGCATACGGTAAAGGAAATGGGGTGTTGTTGTAATGGGGGCCGAAGTGGAAAGGGTCTATCAATTACAAATGATCCACTTACAGCAAAGTTGGATCATTTGTTAGAGAACATCTTTTTTTCATACTGATTTTTGTGGTTACTGTAATTTTTTCTTTGGTGATAGTTGTTACTGTCAAATTATTCTATGGGACAACATTCCTTTATTTTTTAGCTTTTTTAATGCACTCTTTGTTGTTGTAAGTTTTGGTTTATCCTTTTAAATTCAACTTACAGTACAATACTATAAGCTTACTTAATTTTATTTAACAGTCTAACCCTCCCGACACACACATATGTACAGCAGTAAGTTCAGAGTTTAGCTCTGGCGGTCCAAAGTGCATGCATGCTTTTCATGACAATGGCAAATACTGTATGTTTTCACACTTCTTAATCTCTCCTAAGGGACCTAGTTATTTTGAAAAGATGGGTAGAATGGCTGCCTTGGAGTTACACACTGTTTTTATTTGCTAGTTCACTTATCAGACGCAATAAGATGCTGAATTGTTACATTATCATCTTAAAGAGAAGTAACAGAGTGGGTTGCATGTGTAGTGAGCAAACCTCTTGAGTGTGTTTCTTGAGATGCATTACACCGTGTGGTGACGTTAGACCCGGAAGAAGTAGCACACACAGACAGCTCTGGGGTATGAATGCGCTGCTTGCGCATGTTTAGTATAAATAAAAAGATGTAACAAAACAGAAACACTTTATAAAATAAAATGGCAAGGTGGCAGAAACAAATAGACAAACACATAATAACTAAAACAAGTATGGTGCTGGTGTTGAACCAGTTTTCTTCTTTTAACTCCTCTCTCTACTCCCATTCTCCCCTCCTGAACACTCCAACCCCGTTTAGCCAAAGCTGCAGGTCTTTTATATGTGGCCGAGGGGTCAACTGGCTATCAATTATTTAATTTACCCCTCAACCACATTCGGCATGGGTTTTATCATATTCGTGGTCAACAGCCAGTTTGTCAATAAGCACTCGCTGTTGACCATGCGTTCTCACGATTTTATCTGGATTCTAACCCCATCCAGGCTGTAAACCATAATAAAACGGTGTGTTTTTACAAAATTAAACAATACGTTTTAAATAACATTATAACAAATAATATAATACACACAGGGGCAGGGTGTACCCCATCACCCACCATCATACCCAAAAAGCAAACAGTTCTCTGTTTAGCCCTGTAAAAAACCATTGAAAATGTAATTGATCGCCAGCTACTCTTTAAAAAAGGCCATGGGAATATTAGCAGTTAGGCTTTAAAGATAGGTGTACATGACAATGTATCTCAATCTCTGACTGCAAGACAAAGAAATCATTAATAGACAGCATGGTAATCATTTATCTTCGGCTGCAGTTCTGTTTCAGTTTACATAAAAAGTCTAATATTGGCTCTTTCTTTGTTTTTAATAGAGTATAAAAATAATCACAGAGCTTCTGGCTTTCATCAACCTGACATGAAGTCCAGAAGCAGATGCAAAATATTTTGATTGCAAAAAGTCTCAAAATTGCTCGAATCAGTCATATACAGTAATTTGCTTATGTTAATTTCCATAATGACAAGATTTGTATAAAAAAATGCAGTTTTGACTTCCACAGCCAAATATTTCTTTGAATTATCGTCTCTTGCAGGAGGGGATAGACAGTCTGCTGGATTTTAATAGGCTTTGTATTCTGTGAACTCTTTCAAACAAATACCTGACAATTAGAAGAGTTGATTGCAGCCACAAGCTTTGCCAAGTTGCAATTTCTATTGTTAATAACTGAAAGAAAATATTTGTGTCTGCAGAATCTGACTTGTTTTAAACTGTTTTGCTAACCCACACTAGGTATTTTATTATAATTAGCTGTAAAAACATAACTGGGGTAGAGTTATCAAAGTGGAACAATTATGTGAACTTATGCCATATTATTTCAATTAGCTAACCCATCCACAGTGGTTTGACTAGGTAAATATACACATACTACTGTTGTACTACATTTAAGACTGTTAAATTGATAAATGGTTTTAAAAATAAAGCCAATGCCACAGTACTATTGCAGATCGGGAGCCAATAAATGCAACACCAGGATCCAAGGAAAACGGCTTTGTTTCGTGGACAGGGGAACACAGACTAATTTGACCCATATCATTATTAAATTGTAATACTTACTACGACTGACTCTTGTCACGTATATAACTTAATTTGTACAAGTTAATCATATAACACTGACATTTAAAAAAAAGAGTGGAATACCAAGGCACAAATCTAGTATTTGTAAGATTTGATATCTATCAATAGATTACTTTCCCTTCCAGTGTTCAGTACACAGATGGAAGCTGTTTGCAATATTCACCAAAGGCTAAATACTTCACAGTGAATGTTTAAATACAGAACACTGAATAAATTCAATACGGACACATCAGTTTCCAGCAAGGTTTGCAGAGAACGTTTGCGAGAAATAAATGGAAGTCACTACATTATTAACAGCTTAGGGATCAATTTTCCATCTACTTTATTTTAATATTACAATGCTTTTAACCCTAACATATTTGACATTTGTCTAATTGTTGATTTTAGTATTTGGTGGATGTGCTATCATAAGAGTTGTGATCAATATATATTGAAAATAAATAAATAAATAAACCTTTGCTATCATAGTTAAGTGGGAGCCTACATACTTACAACCTCTCACACCCTGGAAGCACTCACCCTTATCATATTTGTGCTGTAATGGGCCCCATTGTAACCTCTGACCATCATGTCACCTACCTGAAAGGAATTGTTTGATTTTCAAAACCTTTTGACTGTATAATAGGGCTATTATGTTTTACATGTGAAATGTATATTATTATAGTCAGCACTTGTCAATTTCTTGCTATGGTAAATTCCTGATGGTGTAGGCTATACTGTGTCTACTGTTTCCACCCCTGCTGGATTTGATCAGGTAAAAGTTCTACAAAGGGAGTTCATAAATCCAAATCAACAAGAGAAAAAACACACAGGGCTATCCAAAATCAATAAAAAGCTATGCTGTCCTAAAAAAGGCTAAAGGACAGCGCTCTGCACCATTAAACACCTCTAAAGAGGGCACGTAAATTCCGTTATGCTCTGGCTCACAGTGTGCAAAGAAGAACTGGTTTGTATCATTCAGACATGCAGGAGGCTTTTAAGTAAGCTGTAAAAACAATAAATATCCTGAATTTAAGGAGAAACTTACTCAGTGAAGGAATATTGATTTCAGAACAAATAATCTAATGCCATGAACATTATCGGTAATTGCTTCACAGTTAGCTTTTATCATCCATTGTGCTTCTGATGAGGATGAAGGAAATCTGAGCCTTATTAAGGCAACGCTTTCTGACAGCTTTCTTTTCCCCATAAGACCACTGCATTAAAAAAAAATCCCTTTGAAATAACATCTGTTTACAGTTGCATGAAAGCAAAGAACTGCCAGAAAACATCTTTTTAAGCTTCCCAGTACAGCATATCAAGTAATAATTACAGGTTGTCTTAGCCATCATAATTAATTGCTACCTGACAGCTTCTGCCTGTCAGGAGAGTTTAATAAAAAGTGTGGGAGGAACTCTCTCTTCAAAAATACACTGTATTACATACTTATAAACCATATCGATCACCTCAGCCAATCAGGTTACGGGTAGAGTGGTCATTAGAGATGCCCATTAAAGCTAACGGCACTTTCTGTGAATCTCACTTTAAATGGCATATTAAATTCTAATTGTGGTCATTAACTGCGGCTCATGGCACCTTTGCCGCACTCAATTATCTAGCAGGCAATGACCGCTGCATCAGATGTTAATGCCAAATTATGGTATCATTATGTGTTTTTGTTAAGCATAAAAATACAAAAAGAAAATGCAGACAATACGTTAAATAGGCTATATCAATTATGTATTAAAATTCTGTATATAGTGTATGTGAATATAAGTACATGATAAGCAGTGTGGAGTAGTGGTTAGGGGCTCTGGACTCTTGACCGGAGAGTCGTGGGTTCAATCCCAGGTGGGGGACACTGCTGCTGTACCTTTGAGCAAGGTACTTTACCTAGATTGCTCCAGTAAAAACCCAACTGTATAAATGGGTAATTGCATGTAAAAAATAACGTGTAAAAAATAGTGTAATTGTATGTAAAAATAATGTGATATCTTGTAACAATTGTAAGTCGCCCTGGATAAGGGCGTCTGCTAAGAAATAAAATAATAATAACAATAATAATATATTTTACAGTTGAAAGTCTGAATCTGGTCAATCTTAAGTTTTACTGGTAAATGTCAACATTTACCAAATAAGGTGGTAAATGTCCGAAATTATGAAGAAATAGATTGCTTTTCAGACATTTACCGGTTAGTCTTATGATTTACCAAAGCTTATTGGTAAATGCAGGTATATTATCGAAGAATGTATTCATTCCTGCATTTAAATGGTAAATTAACAAAATAATCATTAATGTCGAAGAATATATTTATTTCTGCATAAACATTTTCCATTAACAAAATAATCATTAATGAGCTTACAGTATTGTGATACACTTATATAGAACAACCAGCATTCTGGTATATGTGCAAATAAAACAATTCACAATGGCAGTAAAGGATATTATACTCCAAATATGTAGAAGTTTCATGAAAAATAACATTCTGTTAAATGCAACAGAAAATTACATTTTGGTTATGATACAAAACGCCACAGACAGGCAGTGACTAGATAGATTTACTTACTTATTGCAGCATGGTAGACTCTTGTGGTACTTGGAGTTACACAGGATTCCTGAAGCCTTACAATACACAAAACATTTGGTCATTAGCCAAAGACACTTGGTTATTCTTGAGATTTCCCGGTAAATGTCTGAAGTAAAGCGCTATCATGTTTATTCCGGACGTTTAACGCTTTGCTTGGTAAATGTCGACATTTAACTGTAAATCTTAAGATTTGCCAATATTCTGACTTGTACTGTAACATATATAACATTTTTGGTGCCAATGTATAGCATGAATGTCTAAAATCTGAGTAAACAAAAGAATATAAACAGTAGGTTCAAAATTATAATTTAATACCATACCTTAGAGCCTGCCTAAGGGTACAAAAACATTATTACACCAGAATTACAGTGTCCTGCCACATAGGAGACAGTGGTTATCAAGGATCACTGAACCATCCTGATAAAGATACAGTTCTGCTCTAGAATTCCCTCAAGAAAATTGATATACATGCAGGGCTAACCTTAGAAGTGCTTGAATTGACTTTTATTTTATAAAATACCATTGTCTTTGTCTCAGGACACCACGGTCAAATAACAAAAAGGATTGCCCACTGCACTGGATATCAATTGCTAAAGATGAACCCTTTATGCCTTGGTTTTGAATAAAACAAAAACCCTGAAATGCCTTATAGTTTCCATTAAGATTTTGTTAAAATATATGAAAAATCACAAATATCACTCGTGCTTCACTGCTCCTTTGTGGTTTATTTGCTGTAAATAAAGTTTGTTTGGGGATCTACAAAATGAAAAAAACCAACAAAAAAAAGCATGTCCCTGGAGTAAAACGGGCAGTGATAAAGATGTGTTTCCCCCAAACTTTTTTCACAGAGCTAACTGTGTTTTTAAGTAGTCTTACACAAACAAGGTATAAAACAGCCAGGTACAAAAGCGCTCACTGGCTGCAAAAGAGATCTATTTTTCATCCTGCAGGTACTCCTGTTTCTGTAATCTTTCTGTAATCTGCTTCTTTAAGGAGGCACGATCATATTTGCCTAGAGATAGCAAGATTCTAATGACTCATCTGTCAGTTACCTGGCCCTGCTGTCTGTGGAGCAGTTAAACATTTTCTACAATCTCTTCCCGTTGATACACTTCTTAATTGAAAGTGGTCATCTTGTGAACTTTGCTGACATGGGTTAAATTGCTGACTGAGGGATTAACAAACCAGCTCTTACTGCTCTTTCTCCTTAGCTCTCATCAGGCCAATGGTCTTGAGGTCAGCAGGTCAGAGGTTACAATGGGGCCCATGTCTTTACAGCACAGACTCTGGTGTTAGTGGAAGTCCTACTATTATATGATAAGGGTGAGTGCTTCCAGGGTGTGAGAGGTTGTAAGTATGTTGGCTCCCACTCAACTATGATAGCAAAGGTTTATTTATTTATTTATTTTCGATAACATACTGTAATCTCGTGACATGGGCGAGAGCTTGAGAGAATTTCTTCCTCATCCCACTGTGTATCAAGCATCTTCAATAGTGAAATCATTTGGTTAGATTACCCTGGTTGTGGTGAAATGTGAAATATACAAAAAAACGTTGAAATAAAAAGCTGAAATAAATAGAAAAATGGTTCTGTAACAGGGGGATGTTACCTGCATGGGTCATCACTAAAAATAACTAGGTCAGACACAGAGCAGTAGTTGCTGACATGCTGCACTGGCGCACTAGGGTACCAACAATGTTAGCCCTAGTGTCAGATTTAATAAAGACAAAACAAAACAGAACTAAGAAATAAAAGTTTGCCACAGACGTCGAGTGCTAGCCTCACTAAAAGAGATGACCCACTCCAGGAACCTGCTACACAGCGTTACCCTCTCGATACTATTATGGGATTAAAATCTCTTAAACTAACCTAGTTATGTTGCTGCCGGAGTCACAGCGTCCTCATGGGAACTCCGTCTCCCTCCAACAGACCCGGCTGGGCAACGTCTTCATGGACCCCGCCTGCGAGTGGAAGGGTTCTGTGTAATAAACCTCTGGTTCTTTCCGATGGTCCTGGCTGGGCAGCACCTTCACAGGATCTGTCTGACAGTTCAAAATGGAAGATATTCCATGCTAAAATGAAAAATAAATAAGTGAACGAATAAATAAATACATATCGAAATAAATAAATACATTAATGAATAAATACATACATATCAAAATAAATAAATAAATACATAAACACTTATTTATTCATTCATTTATTTATTTTGATATTTATTTATTTATTTATTTCCATATTCATTTATTTATACGTGTATTTATTTATTTCCATATTTATTCATTTATTTACTTTGACAAAAGCTCTTCTGACGCATAGTGAAGAACTTATTTGAAGCAGCAGAGAGGAGCAGCAACTGGCTCTGGTTGAGACGAAAAGATTCTAGTTGGGGACACCTCAAGCACAGTAGAAATAAAAAAAAAAACATTGATGTAAAAGAAGGTAAGTAAGCTGGGCTTAGCTGAGTGGGGGGACGGAGTGGGGGTGATACTGGGATGCAAGAATCACTGTCGAGCCCTCTTAAGGTGTTGTGGGCTAGTCAATGAAACACCAAGGCTAGAAGGTGTCCACTTGAAGACCCTAGAGAAGTACCCTACTCAGCTCAGTCCATGCTGATGCACTAGGGAGGCCGCACTGTGGTTGATCCCTGGAGCCAGTATTGCAGCCATTGTGTGTGCTGATGCACCAGGGAGGCAAAATAGGCTGATCCCTGAAGCCAGCATTACACTTCAGCCATCAACACCAGGCAGAAGGATATCTACATCATCAGATGGAAGGAAACACAGATGTATCACATTAGTTTACAGTAAAAGAAGCTATGTCTTAGTTGGTGGTTATCTTGGTGAGAGCTAAGTCCAATATCAGCATGAAGTTTTAACTCCTACTCTCATGTAATGGAAATCAATCAGAGTCAGTTGCACCATTGGCAGGCAGAGATTGTTCCACCCCACTCTAGATTCGGCGACTTTGGAAAACCCAGTGGAGATTTTATAAATGAGAATGCGACATGTAGCTAATTTAGCTGCTCTGAATAAAATCTGGTTACATTCTAGCGAATTTCTATTCTAATAAATACATTAAAAAAGTATATACATTTAAAGCCCTACTACGATTAGCTTTTTTACTCCCTAACCCTAACCTCCCCTGCTGTTCCTATAGGCTGTAAGGACGGTCACTTTGGCAGCAGATGCACTGGATTCACCCATCGAATACAAAGCATTAGCTGGTCAAATGTTTTGTTTTCTTAACTCGTGGGCCAGTTCTGTTCCTACTAAACTGCCAGCTCAATTGTAACCAGCTGTGAGCTCCTGTTTGACTGCTTCGTGGCTATTTCCTCTCAGATGGCTATTTTATTTTTTTGTTTTCAAATGATTTCACCAGCAATGTCTCTTTGAGATGTCACATTTAATTTTCAATAGGCTGTATTCAGATAGCTAGACGCTTTCATTCCGTGCATAAGTCGCACCCCTGAAAAAGGGATGAAGTTAAATAAATCACAACTGCAAGAGTAAACTATTGCTGCAGTCATTTACTAATGTTGTTATGCAGCCGGGTCCTTGCTGTCCCCTACAGGCTACCATGCAGGCTGTGCTAATTGATCACAGATTACCTGATGCGAGTAGACTTAACCAGAACTTAACTAGTACCTTTTCTTATTACACTCACTTGGTAATAGCAACGGCTATACTATTCTAGTCCTCTACGATTAAAATGTCGTTCCAACATTATGACAAGGAAACTTGGTCTATCTAAACAATACCCTGGCATTATCAATCAGTGG
The DNA here is from genome assembly GCA_030684275.1 of Acipenser oxyrinchus oxyrinchus. Lineage (NCBI taxonomy): Eukaryota > Metazoa > Chordata > Actinopteri > Acipenseriformes > Acipenseridae > Acipenser > Acipenser oxyrinchus. The sequence goes on along the minus strand of CM060252.1, from coordinate 14,222,670 downwards.
AATTTATAGGTGCCATATACATACTACAACCTATTACTATTCACTTTCTCAGCAAAAGAACATTTTTAACCTATACAGTGTGGATTGTTAGGTGGGATGGATGACGCTGCATTCCAGGTAGAGAACACAGATAGATGCTGGGTTGGAAATCCACAAGGCATGTAACTGAATGATAGAAGTTGTGCAGGAAGTACACTGATAACGTTGATTTGTGGGTCATTGCTGTGATACACTAGTTCCTAGCTGTTCATAGGTACATTTCCGAGGTTGTCTCTTCTCTCTTTGTGGTCGAAGCAGTAGTTGATCTTCATGAGGGCTACCTGGCTCTGCTGCCTCAACAGAGTGTGCTGGTGTGTGATCCTTGCTGGCGAATCCAACTAAGATGCTGCATTTGTCAGTGTTCCTGGAGGTGAAAGGCGTTGTTCTCTTGAAACCTCCCGCTCATCACTCTCTGATGCAGAATTCTCAGCTTGCAATTCTGGGCAGTCTGGTATTTCCTCTGCACTTAACTGAATTGGCATCGGATGAGGCATTTCATCCTCTGTATCTGTAGTGTTCCCAGCTTCTTCCAGCGCCTTGGTAGTTTCTTTAGTCCTGTTGCCATGTGAACATTTTCTAGAGTGGTGACCTATGTCAGCTGCGGCTTTAGGTTTAACTGGCTGGTGATCACAAGGTAATAAGAGTTTTTTGTGGTGAATCCGGGATCATCCTTTCCTGTCTTCAGGCTTCAGTTCACAGACGGGAATGTCTTCTCCCACTCTCTATACCACCGTGTGGATTGTCTCTTCCCAATAAGACCGGAGTTTGCCAGGGGCTCCCTGCGCAGTCAGGTTCTTCACTTAGATACAGTCTCCCGGGTATACGACTGTACACCTTGCTTTGTGATCATAACGCCTTTTGTTTCATTCTGCTGATGTCTTTGCATTTCCAGAAGTGATCTTGTAAGCATCCCTCATTCCCTGCTGCTACATATCCACATATTCTCTATAATTACTGGGTCCAGCTATGTTGCTATGTTGAATACAAGGTCAATATCCAATCCTGGTGACCTACCATAGAGAAGATTAAAGGGTGAGAATCCTGTTACTTCACTATGCGTACAGTTATAAGCATGGACCATTTTGTCCAACAATGTCTTCAACATCTGCAGGAGTGTTCTATTGAAACGCTCCACATTTCCATGTGGGTGGTAGGGAGTTGTTCTGGACCCAGCCATTCCACAATACTTCTTGATCTGAGCGAAGAGTTGATTTTCAAATTCTGATCTCTGGTCATGATATATTCTGTTCTATCCACCGCTGTTTTTCCTGATTTGGAGGTGGTGGCATAAGATTGTGCGAAGCGTGTGAAATGGTCAACAGTTACTAAACTATATTCACACCCTCCTTTGCATTTAACCAGGTGAAGAAAATCAATAGACACATGTTTTAATGGCTGAGTGGTGACAACATTCACTAGAGGTAATCAGAGGAACTTCTCAGTCTATAGCCCAGCCGATATACCTTTTCTTATTATACTTGCTCGATAATAGTAACGGCTATACTATTCTAGTCCTTTACACATGCAAAATAAATGATATTAAAATAATGATTACAATGTCTATGTCATGCAGGTGTCCATCACTGCATTTTAATTGTGGGGCTATGCTAAAATGGTAAAGTGTAATAACATTAAAACAAAAAATACATTTGGGATATATGGCATAGTAAATATCTGCCTATAAGTAGTTGCTCTATGTATTAATGATTCAGACAATTGCTTGCACCATCAATGACGAAGGTTCAGATGATGGTCATCATGATAATTGACCCACAGCTACCCATGTCATTTTCTAATAGTTGAGGTTTTGGTTTACCAATTGATTGTATAATAATTTCACTCGTAGGAAGCAGTAGTGGTTAGGTTTGGGACTGTCATGCCAGAGATTCCTTGTTTGAATCCATTTGTCTGCAACTGATCAACTCCAGAGAGCAAAACTTGGCCACCTGTAAAAGGAATATAAAATGTGCTTTCATGTTTTTTCCATCTGTTTTCATGGGATCTTGAAAATATAATGGTATCGTAGACTGGTAAGCTTTTACAATCGTTGGCTAGTAACTGAAATTAGAATAATATTGCTCTGTGTCATTCTGTAGTTAAAGCAAAATGAACATTATTGTATCTACATTATTATCTTCATTTCAGTAATTTACACTGCTCCAAACTATAAAGGGATATTGAGAGAGGTGTATAGTATTAAAGCAGGTATACTGGACATATTACCTCACCTGATACCCATTAATAACTAGAGGGGTGTTAGAAGTTGTTCCAGTATAGGACTTTAGAATGTATAAAGTATAATATACATCTCTGGAATTCCCTATTCAAATTTGAACAAAGTGAAACCAACTACAAACCAAAATAAAAATGTGCAAACAGAATCATGATAAAATAAAAAGGTGAGATAAATCAACCAAATCTAACAAAACCAGAGTGACAGTTCAACAAGAGACACAAACTAAAAGAGCCAAATTAAATCTATTAGATTACCCCTTCCTCGTATTTACTAATGCAAAAAGAAAACAAAATTGTATAAAATAAACATACAAGAAACAGCTGCTGACAATTGCTCTGTCTGCAAAAACAAAAATGACAATTAATAGCAATGTCAGCACTACACTTAAAACAGGAGCTCTTTAACTCCCCCTACAGTTACCGCTACACATTAACTAAGATATTGCACAAATTACCTCGGGCAGCGCTAGGCTTACCCTACCAGTACCTGTATCCATCAAAATAAGTTGAAGATTACCTCGATGAGCCGCAATATTGGCAGCGTACTGCACAGTTCAACCTACAAATACCAGTAAGCGGTTATAGCAGCGATTATAAACAGTTTAAAATAAAATAAAACAAATATTGCACTGAGACACTGAAACATACCTTCAACACAGGGAAGACTGGCTTCAAACAGTAGTTCGCAAACCCGGCTTGCGACAGAAATGAATGCGTTTCACTGAGCTAGCCGAGACGCTAGCTTATATACACAGTGGTAATGAGTTCTTGTTAAGCAGTCACGAAACGAGTCCCACCTGTTACGTCAGGTTTCTACCAGTCTGATGACAGATCTTGAAACATGTAATCTGCTGCCATAGCATTTAACAGACTGAAACATTGTTCTATGAGCTAGAATGGTGTACCAGGCTCATATTCCTATTTTCATGGTATTAAGCACAACTGTCATTTACTGTATATATATATATATATATATATATATATATATATATATATATATATATATATATATATATAGTATATATACAGTATATATATATATATATATATATATATATATATATATATATATATATATATATATCACAAAATACCTGTTCCAACTGTTTTTCTGAATACAGTTAACACAAGATATAGAGGCAGCAAATAAACCACATTGCCGCTAAGAAAGTACATTTATTCGAACAGTGTGAAAACCTAGGGATATCTCAACACTTGTTGATGCGACACTTAACGTTTAACTGAATTTCCATTACTATGCTTCTCAATAGAATTTCTTCAAACTTACCGTAATGTTTTTTATTTAGATTTTTACTACTCTGCAAATACCAAAACACAAAATGCTGTGTAGTATCCAATAATTAATTCATTATTTAAAGCGAGTTAAAACTCAAAACTCATTTGCATAAACATACAGTAATGGGGAGTGTCAGGTTTTGCTTATTGCTGGTGTTTCTTCGTACCTATGTGAGTGATACAGTCGTGACGCCCACCATGTTTCAGAGAAATCTGTCTGGCAGTATTCACAGTAGACGTGAGATTGAGACACTCGACTTATAATGAATGACCATTCTGTGGTAAATTCTTCTCGATATTTCTGACAAGCCAACCTCGATCTTTTAGATGGAGGAGAGTGACATTTTTTGTTTGATTTGTGATTCCTATTTTACAACTGATAAGGCTGGGACTTAGTCACTGAAATCTGTACAAAAAATCATGGCGCAGTCACTGTAAATGTGTTCAAAATCATGGAGGAAGGGGGAAATGGTGTGTGAAGTCACAGGATGAAAATTCAACTGTGTTTTTTATTATTTATTTATTTATTTTTTAAATACAATACAGTACCTAAACATACAATTAGTCTGTTTGTAGAAGTAGGAAAAGGGGGAGATTAATCTAATTAATGCTGCTGCAACGGTGTTTGCCACTCCTCCTATTTTTGTGTCATCTGCAAATTTAACAAGTTTGCTGACTGTACCAGAATCTAAGTCATTAATGTAGTTTAGGAAGAGCAGAGGGCTCTGTGGTACACCACTGGTTACCTCACTCCACTTTGAGGCTTGTCCTCCAATCGGTACTTACTGTTTTCTACATGTTAACCACTCCCTAATCCATGTGCATGTATTTCCTTGAATCCTGTGAAATGTTGTATTATTTAAGAACCATTAATTCATTAAAAATATTAAACAGGAAAACACATACATGGTATTGAAATAATATTTCATAAACGTTCATCATTAATGTATTTATTTAATAAAAATCGTACTATTTCCCTTCAAATTGCAACAGTTGGCATCCCTGAAAAGTGTGAAGGAGATTAGCTGAGAAAAAAACAAAAACAAACTTAGAACGAGAACAAAAAGTTAAATAAAAAGTACTTAATGAGCACCATATTTTTTGTATCTAAGTCGTGGAAATTTGATCTCCAGAATATAGGAAAAAATGTCCTTTATAGTGTTTCAGGATCAGTTGCATATATATATATATATATATATATATATATATATATATATATATATATATATATATATATATATATTAAAAAAAGCAAAATAAATCAATATCAAGTGTCTCAATTCCACACATATAGGTGTGTGTTAAGTTTACAACATGGACAACCTGTATTTAAACTTAATTCAGTAAGTTTAAACTGTTGAGAGTCATTGAGGTTGTACCAACTTAGTCAGTCAAGTCTAGAGAACAATTTATACTTTCTTAGTTGACTAAACTAAACTAGCACAAGCTGTACTAACTTACATGAGATAAAAACTTTTACAGTGTTTTGGAATAGTTTGGTATAGTTGTTTTAAATCACAAAAAAAGTATATAATGTGACAAGTAGCACACACCTCCAAGTAAATGTAAAGTTGTATTTGCCAGCATCTTTATTTTTATAAGACCTTGACCTTTCATACAGCTTTTTTTAAAGAAGAAGAAAAACACGTAACCACTAGAACAAAAATGAATTAGCAATTAGCACAAATGTGGGAGATCTCAATACCATTGTTGTTTATATTATTTAAAAAAGGGACTTTGACCATACTTACACCACTTACAGTGTGTGTGAGTCTCTTAGGTGTAGTTGTCAAAAAGAAAATATGCCAAAAAAAGTTATTTCTCAAGATCTAGTGATTTATATCTATGTTCTGCCTAAATACCTGTTATTTATCCTGCTTTTGCTATGCTTTTTACTCTTCTACACTTTGCTTTGCTTTTTCCATGGTATTGTATATTGTACGACAGTAAATGTTTGTAAGGCAACATTACCTTATTATTGCATGTGTATTTTAATTTTTTTTGAAATGCTAGTACTGCAAATCAGGTTTTAAAACCGTTTTACAACTTAGTTTTTATATTGCTCTTTTTTAAAAATTATGGTAATGCATTTAATGCAATCCAACTTCCATCCGGTACTGTACAAACACCTAAGAATGCTAATATTAATTTGACTCTTGTGGTGTACTCTTTAACTTATCCAACAGGGTCATTTGGCACTTTGTGAAGAAGATAAGTAGAAGTAGAAGACAACAAAAAAAGAGAAAAACTAAATTAAGCAGCTTCGAGAAGATAAATAAGGATAAAACAGTGGAAACAGCTACATTTTCAAACTGTGTAATTTAATTTAAAGCACCTAATATGTTTTATTGGAAATATATGCTTTACAGCCTGGCTTAAGCCTGTCATCAGCTACTTCTTAATAAAGGCCTGTAATCATTAAAGAACATTTGAATTAAATCATGCTAGTTAAGTGACTGAAGTTTAAATGCTGCACAGAATTTAAAACATATCCATTAAATACACTTTAAAAATCAACTACACATGCGTGTATACATTTCAGAGCATTATACAACCTCTTACATAAATACAATTCAATACCAAACATTTTTAGTTAAATAATTTCAATACATTTTTTTTAAGGGGGGGAAATGACCATACTATTAATTAAAAAAATAATCTGCCAAGCTTATCAAAAAAAAAACACTTATACAGTTACTGTATAAATAGCTTTTAAGAATTTTTACACTGTTCTCTGTTGCTGTTTATGCAGAGTTTTGTTTGTTCACGGTTGAATGCTAATTCATAATACAACCTCATGAGTTAATGGAAATACCAATTACTAATGTCAAACTTTTCCTAAAGGCACATTTTATGATATGCTAATGCATTATAAACACAGCCTGCAAAATGCTAGTTTGAGGTCATCAAGATTCCATTCCTCTTTATTTGAGTTTTATAGTTTAACCACTGAGCAATGCACTGTTTTTTTTAATTATTATTATTATTTTTTAGATTAACCAGGGCACCATTAGCCCAATAGAAGAGGCTCCATCGGTGAGAGCCATAAATTGGCAGCAGACTTTGATTAGGAATTGATGAAAGGCATTTATAGCCTGCATGTGTATCAGGCACACTCTCATACACACACAATAGCAATACTGCAGGATTTATGAGAGTGCCCAAACAGGTCTGACAGCTGACTGTTGACCTCCTGGCTTCTGCTGTGCACAAAGCACTGAAAGGCTTTATGCAGTGTGTAATTATTTAATTACTGTGAACTTTTTTTATTTGTCTGAAATAAAAATAGCACGATGGGACAAGAGTGACACAAAAAATGTGTGTTCTGCCACAGGGATTAGTTTAATGGACTGGGTAGTAAACCATGTGATTTGGTATCACACCCTGAATCATGAGAACACTGTTACCCCAAACAGCCAAACGGGATCATTTCCTGTATTTCCACAATTATTTATATGCTATTATAGTATTTTCTGGTAACTGAATTATTAGAAAGTGATAAACAAGCTAATATGTAAGCAATTCATATATATATATATATATATATATATATATATATATATATATATATATATATATATATATATATATATAATTTTAGGCACTAATTAAATAATGACTTTGCATATTATAATTAAATAAGGACTTTGCAGACAGATGCAATTTTATACTTCATAGCTACTATTCATGACATACCCCCTCCCCCCACACATCCACACACACACACACACACACTTTAACAAGCACAGATACATACTTATCCACATCTCATCACCAACTATGTGGAAACAGCCTATGCATGATCATACAGTAGTTTGAAAAAAAGTAATTACAACTAATCGCAATCAGAGATACAGGTGTTCAACAATTGTGTGCCACTGTAAAGAATTGCTGGGAAGGTGCATCGGTGTCTTCCTCTGTTACTGTATTATGAGTGAATATTTATTAGGCTTTACAACTTCCAGACTGCAGTAATAAAATGCCTGGAAACCAGAAGGTTAGCAGAGAGTTGTAAAGGTCGATAAGGGCCATAGATAATAAAAAAAAGGTCCTAAAAGCAATGAGCTGGGAGAGTTTGTTTTAGTTAAATCTGCACAAAGCCCCAATTTCAGGGACTTCTCAGAAATCTTCCTTCCCCTTCTGTAGCTTAGGCCTCGTTAATCTTGGACCCTGAGAGCAAGCAGACTGTCCGAGATCTGCTGCAGGAAGAAGCTGCTTATTTGCCCGATAACACCCGCAATAGAGCCAGGCTAGATAAAGCATTGGGAGGTCAGAAGTGGGTTCAAGAAGAAAGGACTCCTTCAAAGAGATACACTGGATGGATAGTCTTATGAACCACTTACCAAGGCATTTTAACTATTATAAACAAAAAAAATACAAAGCCTGTAGAGTGTAATTAACACTAACAGTGGGTTTACTTGACTTTTATTCTGTCCAATACATGAAGTGTTAAGGTGTGAGATCTCTGTGTGCTGTGCGAATTCCATTTATTTATTTTGAACCTCCATTAGCTTTTGATGATGTTTACTATCATTCTGAATTGAGCCCATCTGAGTTATGTTGTTCTAATATTTTATCAACTAACTAACTTGTAACTGTTTTTCAACCAGTCATGTTGTAGCATTATGGTTTATTAGATCACAACAGTAGCGAAAATCACACTCTTAATCCTTATTGGCAATAATGGCACTCAAATGACATAACTGTCTGAATTCCCTTTTCAAAACTAAGGAATATGTTGCTTTACAAACCCATCCGAAGCAAACAAAACAATAAAACAGTGCACCATACAGCCTACTCCAACAAACTGAACAGTAATGTACAAACAACCTTATCTTAAGAACTGCAGCATTTGAGCTCATGAAATTGCTACCATATCTCACACTGGATCATTTAAGGTAATATAATTATCTTATCATTTTACTTTGGCATCACAATATACTGTCCTACAGCATATACATATAAATAGACCCTAAACTGACAAGTAGGTCAATAACATACATCCTCTGCCATGGCTGTAAATTCAATATTATCAGTATGATGAAAACGTTAATGACCATGACCATATATCAACAGAATAGTGAAGAATAAACAGACATTTCCATATAACCCCAGAATAATTTATATAGCTAAAATCATGTTTGATGATTTGCAGTATTTAAAGAACATTGGATTGCTGCAGCTGGATCAATATGTAAACCCCAATTTATAGAAACATCCATCAATACATGCAGTTTGTATAAAACTATCTCCACAGTAGTTGCATGGAAAAGTTTGCATAAAAATGAAATTTGAACAGGAGCCTCTATTGCTCAGCACACCCCATGTTTGATCCTCAACAACCCAATTCAAATGTTATTAATTCACTCTTCATTAACTTTCTGTTGTACATCATTTATTTTGTATACATTTTTAAATTAGTTATTTTGTTGGAAACATGCATGTTGATTTAATCTGTCATTTTTTTAACGTCTACCACACTAATTTGAGACCTATATTTATTTCCATAACCTTGATTGTTACCGTTCACTTGTTCATTTTTGCGCTGGTACGTGTCAGTTGGAATGCTGACGCACAGCAGTTGGAACACTGTTAGATGCAACTGTGGAAGCCCCATGGAACGGAAATCGTTCATTAGACTCATTTACTGGCCAGTCTAAGTATTGATATATACTGTACCAGTTTGATGAAACACTGGTTACAACAGAGTTATGAAGAGATGTTTACTTTAAATACATTCAATATGATTTCAATGATATAGTATTACATTACCTTCCAAATACTGACACTTTCCAATACCAATCACTGTTCTGTTATATAGTAGCTCAATTTTGTTTTTCAGTTTTTACATTTCCATGAAAATGTATAATTCAGTTTTTGTGTATAACAGCTGGGTTTACAGACCCCGTTTAGCACTGAGTTTGGATGACCCCATATAAACGTTTCCCATAGTAAATACATAGTAAAATGCAATGAAGTATAATGAAAGAATTGTAAAACATTGCTAAGACCAGCGAGGTATGGTAAAGCATATTAAAAAACATTTTCAAACCATAGTAAACTATGGCAAATGCATAGTACAACCGTAGGAAAAGCACAGTAAAACTGCAAAAAAAAAAACGTACAAAAGTACTGTGGCAATCTTTTATAAGGGACCGAGGGCCTCATTCACTAAACAGCAGTAAATGACCACACCGGGGGAAGGTAGCTCTATTCTCTAAGCTAATTATATGCACAAATAAAGCGAGTGAAATGATTCATTTGCAAGTTGTCACAACGTGCGGAATTATGCATGAGGTTTACACACACTGTGTTATACTGTATATATATATATATATATATATATATATATATATATATATATATATATATATATATATATATATATTTATATATTTATATGCATTTCATTTCAAAGGGTGTTTGGCAAAATGTCACTTTTTTAACATTAGATGCCGTTTGATTGCTTGTTTTTATGACTGCACCTCAAAGGTTAGTGGTGCGACTGTGCAACCTCAAGGACCCTCGTGCCTAATAAAGGCAAGGAAGGATCTATCACGTTAAGGTGATAGAACCTGGAGAAAGTATGCGCACAAGGCACAGCAAGGCAGCCACTTCTTTCTGGAGTACCGTAACCTGAAGAGGGTCTGTCACAGATGTATCCGTGACCCCTCTAAAGGGAGGAAGCCCCAAACGGAGCTGTAGCGTGTAATTGTTGTGCATGGTAGCGAGCACCCAGGTGTCCGAGGTGCAAGCGCACCAGTATTGCAGCTGTTGTGCGGAAAACGGATAGGTCTGAGCCCGCAAGTCTTGAAGTGCTCTGCTGAGGCACACTGACTGCCTCCTGGAACTGCCTCCTGAAATGCTGTTGTGTGGGTGACCCATGTCCTGCATTCCCTTTACCTTGTGAGAGAGCCCGGTTGCCTGCTGCCACTGTGGCCTGTAGGTGTCAACTCAGGTCAACCAGAGGAGCCTTGGGCACCGGGACTGTCCTGGTAATAGTGCGAGCCTGGGGAGATTGCCATCGGCTTGACCTGCCATGCGCCGGAGCACGGGGAGGGAGTAGCGCTACCACTTGCCAAGATTCCTCGCCTTCCCGGTGGGAGTGCTGCAGAAGGCATAACTTGGTAGCCACCTGCTCTGGGAGTGGGGCTTCCCTCAGTATGCCATCCATGTAGGCGGTGTTTGCCAGGTGGGTCATCTGCGCCTCCGCTGCATACATCCGCTTGAGGTGTGTCTCCGTAACCCTGCGCTGCGAGTTCGGGCACATAGGGTCCTTGGGTAACCCCCCCACTGGCGGAGCCTTAACCAAGGCTGCAATGGTGGAATCCACTGGGGGAAATCCTGCCAGGCCCAGCTTATCCGCGCCTTCCAAGTGGGGGCACACTAGCTTCCGAGGCAACCTTGGAACTAAGCTCCACCTCAATAGTGAGTGCAGGCTCCTCTCGTTCCTCCATCTCAGTGGGGAAGGTGCTCTCACCCCAGGAGGCCTCTATGGATATAGCGTCCTCCTCTGCCATCAATGGTGGTGTTCCTGCTCACCCTGAACTTCCCTGGGGGAGACGGGCTGGTACTGGGGGCGGTGACGGCGGAGCTCTAGGACCTGGGCCATCTGTGCCTTGAGGTCCATTATGTCCCTCGTCTGCTTTGAGCGCTTAACCCATCTCGCTTGTGGAGATAGGGAGCAGCTATGAGGGGTCGACACCCGAGCCTGCACGCAGGGGATATCCTGCGAGGGGCTCTGGGACAATTGGAGGAGCGTGGGGACTGGGGGCCCAAGGGCCGCTACGGTTTGGCCGCAGGAGATAGAGCGTCCATCCCTGTGGCCCTAAAACCTATTGCGAAGCACCCGGGGCTGAAAAGCTGCACAAATGTTGCAAAAGGCCTCGTCCCCAGGGGCCAGTGGTGTACAAGTGGTGTGTAGTCACACACCTGGTCAGCACGTAGCATAAACCAGGGAGACATACAGGCTAAAGCCACGGTGGGTGAGTTGAAAAACACACCGGGGTGGGTGGGCTGAGGCAGTCAGCAAGGTCTACTCTACAGCCGGGGCAAGTAAACACGCAGCCCCGGTGGAGGAAATACACAGGTGACTGGCTGTTGTTTTTTTCGGTTTTTTTAAACCATTCCACAGCACAACGCAGGCAAGCTCGGTTGTGCAATCGGGTCACGCAACAACAACAATACAATTATTTATTTATATTTCACACTACTGCACGCACGGCAGTCGGCGAGATCACTTAACAACGGTGATACAGCAAGGCCTAGCCCCGGTGGAAGAACTGTGTTCACCCCAAGAGTGTAGGCAGAAAAGACACACACACACACACTCCTTTAAATCAATACTTTACAGGCAGTCACTCACATATAACATAGAGTAAGAAAAGGCAGCCTGCAACGCAAGCAAGGCAGGCTGCTGAAGAAAGGAGAAAAAAAGAGACATTGATTTAGAGCCACTGATTCCACGAAAGCGGCAAGCCAGCTTTCAGCACGAATGCAGGGGAACTGCAGTTGACTCAGAAAAGCTCTTTTTGAAATACGCTCAGTCTCATCACAGAGATCTTACCTTATCGTCTTGAGTAGCAAAAAGAGAACATGGCTTCCGTGGGCTGACTGTTTAATCCCTCGATAGGCGGGATCGAGGTCATCACCCCAGGAAAGGGCCTAGCAGCAGCTCTGGTATAAAGAGCTCAGTGAATACCTACCAATAGGAAGGCATACCCTATAAGTAATGTTTTGGTGGTCGTCTGCGAATTGAAAGGGAACACGTTATCGCTGTAAGTGAATGAGGCCCCTGGTGGTATATTATGAAAGGCGGTCTAGAATAAGGGCTAATCAGCCTGTTGTGTTGTCATGTTCATGAGGGAGGGCTTTTAGGGGAGGCGTGCAAAGGGAGTGGCTGTCCTGAGGTTGGGGGAGCCTGAGTGGGTGGATGTGGGGTTGCTAGTAGAGGTCAGTGTGTTCCACAGCAAAAAATAAATTTGGCTTGAGCCTTTACAAATTAGACCTGCTTCAGCCTCCATCCTTTGAACCCTGAAAAGACTCCAATATGTTGTTTTTACTGTTGATAAGAGATACAAGAAACCTGATCTCTACTAAGAGCTAAACTTTGAAACTATGCATGTTCTCCTGAAGGACTTGCGAAGCCCCTGAGATGGTAGTAGTCTAGGCTAAATTAAGTGCATCAGCCTAATCCTCTTTGCTCCATTTAAGTAAGTGATTCTTTACTGCATAAAGTTCTCTGTCTTCAGTCTGTGTGCAGGATGGATAAGCCCTGAGGCAATGCAAGAGTTTTTCTTTTTTTTTGTTTGTTATTCCTATGCAGACATATGACACACATATCTATCTACATTTTTGGGAAATTTCCTTTCAGAGTGGGTTTCTTAGATTCTCGTTTTATATTTGGTGGTCCCTAAATAATGAATGAAAGAATTGCTTAACAAAATATTGGTGTACTTATTTTCATATTCAGGTGTGTTTGTCGGGATTTATTTAGTTTATAATAACTGTAAACACACTTTCATAGAAACAGATTATCTTTCCTGGCCCGGTTTCTGTTTATGATACAAAGAGCAGAAGACATTTGATTTTACCGACATTTTGTTTTTCAGATTTGTTTAAAAATCATAGTTGTGGGACCCGGACACACAGACATTGTTTATGTGCAGTTTATTTAGTTGGTGGTAGTAAAGAGGCTTCAGATTGCACAACTGTTAAATATTTACAGCACGTTTCTAAACATATATTTCGGATGTTCAATTCAGGCTACATTTTGTTTTTAACTCTTTATTATCTTTAACAAAAAAGGAAAACAATGTTACTTAATGGCTTGTTAAATCAGAAGGGCTATCTGTAATTATAAAACACACGAGATCTGAGGTATGCAGAAATACAAAATATAAAACCTTGTAAAATTCTTGACAAATGCCTTTATCAGTGACACCACTGGGAATGTTGGGGGAGGGACATTCTGAAAAGAATGTCATTAAGAGATATAGATCTGTGAAAACTTGTAATAGTACTCAGTGGGTCACTCAGCAGGACTAATTACCACAGTTTGTATAAAGGTGCTACTATAGGTTTTATGGGATGTTTTGTTATTTTGGTTCCAGATTTGTCAGCAGAACAAATAAAAGACATCCCCTAGACTTTTGGCATGCATCTTCTCTTGGGACAATTTTATCTAACCTTAGCGAATGATCTTCAATTACAATTCAATAGAACTGTACTAAGGGGTGGAAATGGTAGCACAATGGCAGATCTTGGATCAGTAGTACTTATATCACCGTAGAAACATATTCACTTCCTTTATTTTAATGAAAATGTTATGGACCAGTCATCAAGGAAGTGTTCTGATACCATGTAAGTACCAGGACCACTGTGCACTATATTTGTTTCACTTTTGCTATTTAATAATTAGTAATAACGTGGTCTGTCTAATGATTCTTTTGGGGTTTTATTGGTATTTTAATGATTATACAATTTCCTGTAAATAAATGTATGAAAAAAATATTATTTACCTAGATGTATCTGTACCTACCATATTTTAATCTGTAGGACTAAAAGGAATTGCCATTGAAACCACAGGCTTTTCTGCTCTGAGTAATTAAAAAAAAATTTAAAAAATCAATGCACGTAAGAAGAAACATTAACCGGCACTCTAGGGACTGCAATTAAGTTTGTCAACATAAAACATTTAGCTTCTGTTTAGCTAACCTTGGCTTTTCTGCTAAATGAAAATCTTGTCATAATAATGTCCGTGTTACTAGCACATAATGATTCTTAAAAAAAGATACAAGTATCTTGCTTGACTATATCAGATGAGAGTGATGAAATACATAAACCATAAAGCACCAGACTGGTTTAATTTTGCAACACAATCTTTACAGCTGAATGAATTGTTTTTGACAGAAGTGTATTTTAAAACAGTCATAACTTAGTGAATGCACAGAATTAGGTATAAAAACCTATATTAAGGTACAAAATGAGCACCACTATTCTATGTTCAAAAGAAAATTGGTTTTGTTACTTGAAACAAAAAGTTGTGTAGTAAATAGATATTAACTATAAAGTGCCTTACACATTTTACAGAAGGTTTGCTATTTGAAGGTTAAATAATGTTATTAGCCTATAGCCTATATTGACTGTGAAGTAAAATAAATATATTATTCATGTCTGCTGTCTAAAGACATCTGACTTATTTCACAGTACTATAGGTCAGTTTGTTGCCATTGTATGCACAATAAAAAATGTTTGTTTTTCCTTGTTTTTCGCTGACATGGTGACAGATCTTCTAGCCTTTTCACTCAGCCACACACGTCTTACGCCTGAGGGGGCAGAAAGCAGGAAAATTAGTCATGATCAGTAAAAATGTTAATAGCACAGTGGTCTACACCGAATACAAAGTATATTTTTAGAAATTGATGGTAAAACTGACCCTGTTGCATGTTTGGTCTCTCTCTTAGTATGTTTATCTTTCTGGGCTATATAGTTGAGACTGTGGTCAAAAAACCCTCTGTGCGTGTGTGTGTGTGTATGCGTGTGTGCTTTCTCGTTGAGAAATTCACTCAGCAACTGCCCTGCTGTAAGTCAAGGGCAAAGCCCATGGGAAGCCTTTACAAGCACCTCTACTTATAAACCACTTACAAGTCAGACTTAGTAGTCTGAGGCAGATATTGTTACAAATAGATCCCTGGCTATCAAAACAAGAAAGGTACAAGCATCTCTGCTAAGAACATTTAGTTAACTCTTAACCTGGCTATTTATAATGTGTTGTTTATAGGTTAGGGTGTGAATACAGTACATAGAGCACTCAAGGTTGTGTATTCAGTTGCATTCATTATGAAGCTGTACCATTCCAGCCCACACAATGTGCAGCTCAATACAATTGCACTGAGCCATTTTGAACAACAATTTCACGTCCCGATTGGAATAAGCTCCTTCCCACCTGGGTCATGTCCAAGAGCATTTACGGGTAGAAGGTCTATAAGTACATATAAGGAGGCTTGCTGGCAATTTGACATTGTATTTGATGTGTTCATCGGCAGTGAATCTAAGCTAAAACATACAAAATATGTTTATTTTTTATACTTATCCGACTTGTTTAGAAACCATATGGCAGGATGTTAGTCTGGTTTGCACAAAAACTTTTTTTTTTCTAAAATAGTGCATTACTTTCCCTAAGTTTGTGCTTTGTTGTACATATTCTTGCAATATTTTTGTCAACATAACTACTTTTTTTATATATATATTTTAATTTACATATCTCTGGTCATAAATCAGTTTTTACCAGTTGGGTCTTCTGAATTCACAAAATTGGCAGCTTCAGTCCAACCTGTTCAATCAGAAACATTCCATTGGCTCCCGACTCCTCCCCCAGAGTTCACCATTTTGATTGGTTCATCTGTCCTACCTGCTTTCTCTGGCACAGGTTCAGTAACACAGCCTGTTCAGTAACACTTTAATAGTTTTGGTTGGAAGTTAATTAAAATATACATGTATGCCTCTCATGTGTTGTATAAATCCTTGACAATGGACTCCCATATAGGAAGGGGAGAAAGCTGTAGAAGCTAATTTGCTAACTGTGTCTGTTACAGGTGATGAAATTCAAGCAGAACCCTTAATTTGTACCATCAAGCTTCTGTTTGTTTGCAGTGTCTAACTGGAAACCCTAGCCAGCATCAAAAGATGTTTTCAATGAAGATCAGGGAGGTCCAGGCGGTATATTTGGTTTGGCCTGACAACTTTTCTTTGCCACCTTCAGGTGTCTCTTTCACTGCCTAGTTTGTTTTGCAGGTATCTGTTAAGTGATACACAGTCTGGGTAAACCTGGGAGAATTCCAGAGATCAGCTTCAGGCTTTGTAAAAGCACAGGGCCTGGTACTTCGCTTCTATAAAGGTGTGCTTAGCACAGTGATGACAACATCCTCATGGAACATTCAGTGGCTGTGCTGAATGAGGGTAAACAGGCTTTGCCACAAGAAACTATTATATTTGCATTTGATAACAGATTTGCGAATCACCAACCTAATCTTTGGCATTAATAGCCTCAGATGTTATTAAAACATACAGAACAACCATGCAGTATAAACAGAGCATCTACTGTATGAATGTTACTTATACTTATAAAAAATGTATTAAAGGCAAACTTTATAAAGGTACGTGATACTTTTTCACGATTTTATTTTATTTGATGAAATACATGGACTTCTGCATAACATGCTATAAATGGTTTTAGAAAATGCCAAGATTAGAGAGAGCAATCTCATTGGCTAAGAAGTGTTCCAACCTGTGCAAATATGTCACAATACCAGCACAGCTTTTAGACCCACTGGGCGCGTTAAGAAAGTGAGCCTCTCAGAGCAGCTCAGTAAAAGAACCCACTTAACGTCATGCTCAGTTCCACTCCCTCTGAGCAGCTCAGAGCGCTACAGAGTAGATTTTACTTAACACACCCACTGTGCTTGATTCACTTGACAACCGATTTACTTTGGTAGGGGGTGTGTGTGTGCTGCTGGGGTGGGGGGTGGGGGGTTATAACCACAAAACAAACTCAAGGATGTTCAAATATAGTCTAAAACCTTCACATAGGCTATAGAACAGCACCTGGCCCTGTCATGTGTTATTATTTTCATAATCAATAGAAAAAATATATTCACATATTATATTCTATATAGGTGGTCACTTACCAAGTTGATGCTATGACCTCCTGCTCAACACACACTATACTGTATTTCACACAGTTATGTGATATGCAATGGTTAGATAGCCAGCAGCTGAGGTTGGGTGTAGATTATAGCTCCATGCCCCAGAAGGGATAAGCTGAGAGCTGTGAAATGGAGGCAGAGGGAAGTAAATAATTCAAGGCTAGTGGGAAAAGGTTAAGAGAAACTAAGGAGCAAAATCTAAAGGTTATATGTAATACTGAAAAGTTAACTTTCAGTATATCTGGATCACATCTTGGAAATTCAGTTTTGTAGTACCTCATTAATCAAAACTGCCTTAAGACACACATCCTGTTTCTTATAATTGTTAGTCTGTGGAGAGTCTCTTCCCAGTTTATCTGATGATAGAATGCTTTTCAGTAATACAGACACTATATTATAAGAACCATTTTGGAATAATTAAAGCCCTATTTACCATGTAAACAACAAAGGGTCAGCTGTTCATCGAAACTTTGTGTATATTCATAATAAGAATTATTATAAAAAAGAAAATGACTAAAGTGAAGGTTATGAATAATAATAATAATAATAATAATAATAATAATAATAATAATAATAATAATAATAATAATAATAATGTGTATGCATGCCTATTAAAATCTAAACAACAATGCTGTAAAACTTTAGTTTCCTAGAGCGGTTTAAGACATTTGCAATTTTAATAAATAAATCCTGATTTCTGGGAATCGTGCCATATTTGCAAATACTAGAAGAGTGTATGTGATTGACAGAGGGTAAGCATCTGTTTTGTTTTTCTGCACACTTCTAACAAGCTGTTAAAGGGCGCCCTCAGCTGGCAAGTATGAGAAAAACAACAAACCCAGATGTTTGTACGGTCTGTTTTTTGGTGCTAAGCTTCAGGCTTTAATGACTTAATAATATTTGCAGCATTATCACTGGCCCCCCTTATATGTAGATTTTAAGCACCAAGCTGTAGAAACTCAGACAGATGTTGGTGGCATACAATAAATAAATAAATACAATTATTGAGGACAACAGATTATAAATCACAATCTCAGCATAAGTAGATGAGAACATTAGCTATGCTTCTCAGATGATGAGGTGGAGCTCACAAACAAAGGAGAGCTTGGAATGGAAAATAATACCATGATTTTTAACCTACTCGCTACCTCCATGAAAGTCATTTTCACTGTGCTTTTATCAAGCCTATAACAAGTGCTCATTGTGCTTACGTGAGTTTTAACATGCTTTCACAAGGGTAGTTGTTGCAATAACATGCCTATTAGACGCATGCTTTTCTGGACTACACCTGAAAAGAAGTTCTCTCTCTGCCAAATCATACACACACACAACAATCAACTATTATACTACTAGAGTGACAGAAGAACCTTCCACACCCTAATCTTAACTTATACACACTGACATAACTACTGATAAAAAAAATAAAAACAACTGGCACTCCCATTAGCAGTCATACCTGAGGCACATCTCAGGATTCCCTTCAAAGTCATCACGATCTGCCACATATCTCACCCACTTTACTCCCTTCATGAACCTTTTCACACTTGAGAATGCAGATGGCCAGACTGGATAAAGGTTTGTTAAGAATAGAATTCAATTTTAGTTGGATTTTTTTTTTTTTTTATCTTGACAAT
The DNA here is from genome assembly GCA_030684275.1 of Acipenser oxyrinchus oxyrinchus. Taxonomy (NCBI): domain Eukaryota; kingdom Metazoa; phylum Chordata; class Actinopteri; order Acipenseriformes; family Acipenseridae; genus Acipenser; species Acipenser oxyrinchus. The sequence continues at coordinate 14,203,760 of CM060252.1, read as the reverse complement.
AAAGCAGTAGTTATGGAATGGCAAATGTCATTGTATGGGTTATATCAACAATCAGTGTGTGGTGCATGCTTGGTTTGCAGCCTCCTTTATTTCACTGCGACTTGTGCCAGTGTTCTATTCCCATTCTCCTATATTCCTGTGTATTCATTTATTTAGGTATTTATTTATTTTTTCAAAGCATGGAACATTTTGTTGTTGTTGTTTTGAATGGCTGGTGAGATATATGGACAATGGAACAGAGCAGGATCAGTTTCATCATCAGGTCAACATATGATGTTCTCCCATCACCACAGAATCTTACTCTATGGGTAGGAGAGGATCCGTGGTGTCCTTTGTGTTCATCTGCAGCTACATTAAGGCACATTTTGACAGGATTTTGACAGATGAAAAGATTCTGGCTGGGGACTTCAAGCACAGTAGAAAGAAAGCAACATAGATGGAAAGGAAGGTAAGTAATGGGGGAAGGAGCTGGGTGATGCTGGGACGCCAGAATCACTGTCAAGCCCTCTTAAAGTGTAGTGGGCTAGTCGACGAAACACCAAGGATAGAAGGTGCCTACTTGAAGACCCCAGAGAAGTACCCTACTCAGCTCAGTCCAGACGGTTGTCATGCTGATGCACTAGGGAGACCACACTGTGGTTGATCCCTGGAGCCAGCATTGCAGCCGTTCTGTGTGCTGATATGCCAGGGAGGCAAAATGGGCTGATCCCTGAAGCCAGCATTACACTTCAGCCATCAACACCAGGCAGAAGGATATCTACAGCATCCAATGGAAGGAAATGCAGATGGATCACATTAGTTTACAGTAAAAGAAGCTATGTCTTAGTTGGTGCTTATCTTGGCGAGAGCTGAGTCCAATATCAGCATGAAGTTTTAACACCTACTCTCATGTAATAGAAAGCATGGAACGTTTTTTTTTTTTTTTTTTTTAATTTTATTTAGCAGAACATTAGTATCAAACAGTATTCTTAACCAGAATGAACATTGTGTAATTTATATTTTTTGCTGTCACTCAATTGTTAGTTGTTACTTCATTTACTGTAATTGTTATGTACTGAACGTTTTCCTGTGCCAACACTATTGAATTACAATACCCTGGTAACTGCCATGTGATTTATTATTCAGTTATGCAATTGATATCTCCCAATAATAATAATAATAATAATAATAATAATAATAATAATAATAATAATAATAATAATAATAATAATAACACAACAATAGGTGGGCTGCAGAATGGCCTTTGTTAAAATTTATATATATATATATATATATATATATATATATATATATATATATATATATATATATATACAGTATATTACTATTTTAAAAACACAGTAAAAACATAAAACAATAATCAGTTCCAGGAAACAGTCCATTAGAGAATCCATACCATCATGACATACTCCTCTTAAGCAAAGTTGGTCTTCAAGCACGCACACCAAAGCCTCATTTACATGCCCTTGCAGGCCCGATGTGGTTCAATGGATTCTTCTATTCAACACATTTATTTTATTCATCAAAATGGGTTTTAAGAAACAACCCTTAATGAAACATTCCTTAAAATAATCTTTAAAGCTTTGTGAATAGGGACCAATATGTCATATACCGTAAAACTTCAAATAATTGCCGGGTCTCAAATAATCGCCTGTCTCCATTACGTGCCGGGTCTGCCCGCAAATATTGTAAATAAATGCAATAAACACTGGGACTCTATTAAACGGCGGGTCTCTGTCATTGCCATTGAAGCTGAGGAAGATGAGGAGGAGCTTGAGCGTAATGAACTGCTAATAAGTGACAGCGATGAAAGTGACTCCCAGGATTAATAAAAAAAAAAAATAATAATAATAATAATAATAATAATAATAATAATAATAATAATAATAGAAAACATAATTTAAGGTATGGCTACATGTAATGCATATTTGTTGAATGCAGTTAAAGTAGGCCAGATACAAACCTCTTGGTGTATTTTAACGTGTTTTGTTGTATTAACAATGTTCAAATTTGAGATTAAGCAATACATTATTTTTGATAATGATACTTATTGCTTTTATTGTTCATTTTTAAAAACATTTTAGAAAGTTGTATTATTATTATTATTATTATTATTATTATTATTATTATTATTATTATTATTATTATTATTATTTTGCATACCGTATCCTTGTTAACCAATGTATATAAAAAGAGTGTAATAATACTCCACGCAACTCCTCGTCCAGGCCCTGGTACTCTCCCGCCTAGACTACTGCAACTCCCTCCTGGCCGGCCTCCCTGCGTCCACCACCCATCCGCTCTAGCTCATCCAGAACTCCGCTGCTAGTCTGGTGTTCCTCTCTGCCTCGCTTCTCCCACTCTACTCCACTGCTCCGCTCACTCCACTGGCTCCCGATCACCGCTCGCATCCAGTTCAAGACTCTTGTACTCGCCTACCGATGCCTTGACCAGACTGCACCCAGCTACCTCCAGACCCTCATCTCTCCCTACATCCCCACCCGACCTCTCTGTTCTGCCTGCACTAGAAGACTGGCTGTACCTCCTCTACGCTCCCCTGCCTCTTGAGCCCGCTCCTTCATTCCACCCTCGCCCCGCAGTGGTGAAACAACCTGCCTATGGATGTCAGGACTGCCCAGTCCTTGACCATTTTCCAGCGCCTCCTCAAGACACACCTCTTCAGACAACACCTGTAAAACTCAACTCTTCCCTTCTGGACAATATAGCACTCTGCCTTTAATGCACTTTAACTTGCACTTATCTGCTCCCTATTTTACTGTATTTAATCCTGCACTTAACCCAATCTGTAGTATTTTATATTTCACTTGCACTCGTATCTAACCCTGATGTAACTGTCAACACTGTTATCTGCTCTTGAACTGCCCCGATATTAAATCGTACTGTCATTTGTATTTGCTCTTATTAGGACTGAAGTCATTGTATTTTGTATCTTGCTCTTAATTGTACTGTAATTCTTGATATGTATTTTTTGTATACAACTGTAAGTCGCCCTGGGTAAGGGCGTCTGCTAAGAAATAAATAATAATAATAATAATAATAATAATAATAATAATAATAATAATAATAATAATAATAATAACGCACAGCCCCAATGGAGGAACACACGGCTGATACATGTAGAAATATATAGTGCTCGGTGAGATCCAGATATCCAGAAAATGTAATTAATTTTTTTACTAAATGATTTGCAAATAATATTGAAATGAACTTCCTTTTATTCCTAAAATTCTATTGTAAGCATTCACAGTCATGTGAGGGGTTAAATAAATGCAAGTAGCCATCTACTATATTCTGTTTATTAATCTGCTAATACATACTTTTTAGTAATGGGGCGCAATTCCAATGGTTAAAGTAACGTAATGGGATGATTGTTTAATGATTTCTCATTACGTGGCTTACTGTGGAGGCTATAGGGACATCTTGTGGCTGTAGGTCTAAATTGCAAGTTAAAAGACAAGCCGTGTAAAACACAAGGCCTAAATCATAACACAAGAAAGTAACTAAATAAAGGAAAAGTACTGGATTTAATAGTTCCACCCCAACCCAGGCTTCCAAAGTTCCAGCAGAATGTTTAATTAGAGCTATTAACACACAACCATTTCCTTAACTGAGAAGCCAACAAGGAAACAACAATTTAACGCTATTTTAACCTCAAAAGAAAAATGCAAGTATTCTCAAACAATTACACACTTAACACCTACTTTAAGGCATTAGTGTAATAAGGCTAGCACTAATGGTTTGCTGACGTATTTTACAGTGCTTTCACAGAGTGTTTTGGAGGGTCGACCCCATCAATTAGCATTTTTTTGAAGTATAAATGACCTCTAAAACACATGTCTTTTCAGCTGTGTTTGTTTACTTGTTTTTGTTGTTTTACTTTTTCTGACCAGCAAGTTAAGTGTCTGGCTTTCCAGAGAAAAATGTGTTGTTTTCTGTCAGACAGCAGTTTATTGCAAGTTTATATCATGCTCCAAAATATGTCTCAAAATTCAGCATCTCAAAATTCAGCATCTGTCCCATCTGCCCCGTAAAAACACAGTTCTCTTTTGGTTAAGCTGCCTGAGGGCTGAGAGCACAGTGCTATCATATTTATTTATCCATTAAGCTGCTTTAAAAGGACTTTGTACTGATGGGTATTATGATGTTAAAGTATGAAAAATTAAAACTGTACACATTTTCACCTATTGACAAGAAGCTGTTGCAAGGAAGTTTGCGTTGACTGTTGAACATTGTCAAAAAAGATTAGGACGTCAACTTATATCTTGTTCACTCTGTAATATACTACAGTGAACCAGGTATATAAATGACTGTATATCAGAAACAGAACAAATACATAAATTTCATTTGATCATCAGTTTAAAATGGACCTGAAATCCATGTGTTTTTATGTTACTAGGAGTTTCAAAAATACATTACCAATTCATTATTTTTTATAGCCTTTCCCTTTTTCAATATTTGTACTTTCCACATATGCTTTATGTTTTCATTTTCGCCAATATGCTTGCAGTCTAAATGATACCAATGGAAACTTTGGGCTGTCAATGGTCTTGTGAGGAGTTATGTAGTATTTTGGCATTTTCCTAACAGCTGGTTCTAGTTCATTGTAATTTGTTCAACATTTGTGTTAGGCCGCAGAAGTTCACCTTCCCCACAATATTTGTTATAATTTTCAGAGTAAATACGTTTCTTTTTAATGAGAACAATTTGTTTTTTTTGGATGGCAGATGTTTTTTTTTTTTTTTTTAAATCTGTACGGTTGTTTTTATATACATCTGGAGAACTTGTGTCTCTGGCACTCACTTTTAATTGTTTTCAATTAGAAAATGGTAAACAGGTGGAAGAGAAGCCGTACATAAACAACATAGCCTCCAATATGCATCATTATGAGTTATGGGAAAGAAAATTACTCTGGACTTTGAAAGGGTTTTTACACTTTTTTGTTAAAAAAAAAAAAGATTATAGCAGCTTCCATGGGAAAACATGTGTGAATTGTTTTATTCTGTTCTTTTAGAATTGATTTAACAACTTGTCCTACAAAAATGAGCTGGATAGACTTACAATGGGGAAAATGTATTTAAAAAGTTATTATTGCATTTTAAATGCTCATTAGGAGTTAAGATGAAATAAACCTGTCGAGAATGACAAATTAGTTTCTCTATGACCGTTTTCAAAAATGTGAATGTTTATGTACAATTTACTTTCTTATATTGACAACAGATACACCTCAGCGATTTATTTATAGTGCCTTTCATAGTGGAACACCATCACAATACACTTTACAAGATACAAGACTAGGGTGTGTGAACTACGCATCAGCTGCATAGTCACTTACAACAACATCTCACCTGAAAGACGGAGCA